>CM035442.1:74778585-74813585 GCA_020310875.1 Ceratopteris richardii
AAAATGCCAAGATCAACTATCTATTTGTTGAACCAAGAGCTCTTGTTTCTAGTTGATGAACCGCCTTTGGAAAATGTATATAAGTAGGACTTGGCCACATACATCCTAAGTCTTGCCAAAATATTAAGGGAGCACTAAGTTGCGATCTCTGACTGGACTAGAGAAAATTTTGGAAATATACTTTTGATTACAAGACCAACCGTGTAAGGAAAATAATACAAGAATATGTAACTATTACAAGATGTCCCACAACCTGGGTCTAATAGGTATGAATAACTAGATTAGAGATGATACAGGAGATCCCAGAACTCGACACTGTAGGTACAAAAAACGATATCTCGATTACAAGAATTTCCTTTCCAAATATGAACTAGATACAAGAAATAACTAGAAAAGATCTCCTACTATGAGATGACAAGAGGACAAGAAAGGATGTCCAAGAACTAGACTAGACAAGACTAGAACAAGGATCAAGACAAGAACTGGAACTGGAACTTGGAAAGTAGTTACCTAAAGATCATGACTCCTTGAGCTCCCAAGACTGGCATTGGCAAGACAAAGTATGTATGTTTCCAAGGCCTCCTTGTATGGGAGTTTGAGGGCACTTCCCAAGGGTGGTTATAAAGTCAGTACAAGCTAATGATGTTAGCAATCCAAACAAGACCTTTCAATGTTAGAATTTAGCAAGTAGAAAGTTGATCTTAGGGTTTTGGCATCAAATGCAATGGAAGCATTGGTTTCTTCAAATTCTAAACCAATCATGAGATATAGAGGTCACATGAAATCTAATGTTCAAGATTGTTTGCTTTGTCCATGTCACATATTTCAATGTGCCCTTGGAGTATTGATGAGCCTCAACGTGCTCACTTCAAAACAATCACAACCAAAGCCTCCTAGGATCCTCTTGATGATAAGGAAGATGATCATTTTGGTGATCTCCTGCACTATAGTGTTGAACATGCCCACTCTACTGCCATTCTTTTTTATGAGCATAGCCCCTCCCATGATCCCACTTATTAAGATATTGTTGAATCTCTCTCTCTCTCTCTCTCTCTCTCTCTCTATGCCTCTCGATCCCACTTGTTCCTTTGCCATTCCTTCTCCCTCACTTGGTGGTAGTTTTCACTCATCTCACACTAAGCTAGGTGGCCCTCCCCTTCCTCCAAGAACTTCACCTCTAAAAGATTCTTCTCCTCCCTTAGTGTTGCTAACGCCCTCCTCTTGACCCCATCAATCCTCATTAGCCAGAAAACCCTCTCTTCCTCAACAACCCTCTCTTCCTCAACAACCCTCTCTCAAATCATCCTTTCTAAATGCTCCTTTGACTCCTCTTCTAGTTGCTCCTGTCTTGCAATTCATGCATATTGATCCTCCTTTATTGAATCCACGCAGAGATCCTTTTCCTCCATCTTGTGATGCTTCCTATCATTTCAATGATCCATCATCCTTTTTACAGTTTATTTTGCATGAGTTCTAAAACATTGACAATTTTTTGTATGAGTATAAAGATTACATATATGAAGAAGATTCTGCCCTTCAATGTAGGATTTGTAATCCCAAATTGTAAATTGAATGATGATAATGCTTTCCTTTACAGGGATCATGATATTATGAAAGATTTTTATGAGTCCCATGTGCAATAAAATATATATTTGTAGAGATTCTATGCAAAAATTTAGGTTGATTTTGGAATGTACCAAGACAATTTAAAAAAGTTAAAATGTCAATTTGGTGAGCAACTTAAGGAAAGTGTGGATCTGTATAAAAAACTTTCACACCATGATGATCACATGCAATGACTCAAGTATTCTATCCAAGGCATTAAGTTTCCCTCCAATTGAGGTGAAGAAAAAGATCATGAGCATAACAACAATCTATCTTGCCTAACTATAGAACACACTTGGCATGTGCAAAATTGTGATACAAGGACCAAACACCTAGAGCAAGAAATACAAGGTTTCAATGTACAACTTTGAAATATGTGGGTAGATTTTGTAAGTGTTAACATTAAGTGGAAGCTCAATCCAATGCAATGTCTCAACAATGGATCAAAGAGAGGATTGTTCACTACATAGTGCTTAGTCATGATATCAATCAAAATTTGACAAAGATCAAGTTTGAAAATAATACTTTACACACCCAAATGCAACCTCATATTTATATGGATGCATGTTTGGTTGATGAAGATATTTTTTTAAGTAGCTACGGTTAGTGACTCAATTTGAAATAGTCTTTCACTTGACTCAACATCTACAATGTTGGAAAGAACAAAAGAACAATGATTTCTAGAAAATTATCAATCTCACAAGCTCTTGACCTCCAAAAACCAAGCTTAATCTATGTAGAGTTTTAGTTCCTCCTAGCATGCCAAGTGTTGGCAACCATATGTAATTTTTCAGAATAAGCTTTTAATTGTAATCAAATAAATTTAACTTTTGAGTTCCTTAGATGTGAATCAATGGTATGAAATTTATTGGGAAATGTTCTTCAAAACCACGTAGGCTTGGTATTGGGGCTATACCACATTAATGTGTGTGTAAGGACTTAGCCAAAGAGCTATGTAATGGAGCACCGATAGTGATCATGTCTACAAGACTAGTAAGTAATGAAATGAAGATCAATAGTTGGATATCTTATGCCATGATGATGTCTATGATAATTATGTGTGAGAAAATAAGTCTAGAGTGAGTATTATTATTGCCATGATGTATGTTTTTTGCTCTATAATTATGTAGCTAGACTTGTGTACGACAAGAACAAAAAATCCACTACCTTCTTGATGGCAATGCCCCATTCCCAAACCCTTGCCTTGTCAAAGAGATGGTAAAAAAAATGGTCAATAGGTGGAAAATTTGATTATGTCATATTATCAAAGTTCTCTCCAAGAGGTTTTGAAGGATATATAACACTTAATACTTTGACATCATATAGAGGGTTAGATATGGAACCCTAAATTTTATATTTTGATGACATATAGTCCAAATTGAAAAGCAAAAAGACGTAATTGAAAAGTAGTATGGTTGAAAAATAGCTATATCGAACCCTAGCTTTTAGTCTTTAATGAAAAGAAGTTATAATTGCTCTGTGGAAACATAAGACTTAATTGATCCAATTAATGTAACTAATGTCACTCTTAAAAGTCAAGGGCAAAAATTCAAAAAACAGTTATGAAGCATCAAAACTTAAGATTGTAATTGCACCAAAAAAAATTTAAAAAGCTAGAAAGAGCTTATTTTTTTTATCAAATGTCTGTGGCGGATAATACCATGTAAATACCTACATTTGTGCTTAGTCACATCACCCTTGGAGCACCTAATCATGGGCTTCGTGGAAAATAACTCTCCTTCACTTGGAGAGATGAACTCGTACTTTCATGATTTTCAACGAGGTATGAAACATGCTTAGAGCTTATCTTGATTGGAGAAGGTTACCTTGAAGCAATGGAGATTGCAGAGTTATGGGCAACTTATTTCTAATTTGCCATATTCTACATGCTACCTAGTAAGTTCATGTACTTAATGATTGTAATGTATGGAATATATTTGGGGCTTGGCTCCTTTCTCTCTCTCTCTATCATGTCGTTTCTATTCTCCACCCTATTTCTACATTAATTGTGAACTCGAAAACCAACAATTCATATGAGAAAAAAGTAAAATGGTGACATAGAGAATAGTGCTACATTAATAAGAGTGAAATATTTGTTGCAGTTAGACATCTACGGAAGCACACAAACAACACAAGGAAGAAGAAGAAGAAGTTTGGAGCACAACACACAATACTGAATGTATTGCCATGAGAATGTACAAAGATAAGTAGCCAATTAGGGCAATAGGCGTGTATACAAGCCGGGGGAAAAAAACCTCCTAAAGAGCGAAAAAGTGCCCCTGCAGTCCTAGTGTGTTCACAAACATCACTACCTAAATATATCAACAAACCCCCCCTTGGAGTGATGCGGTGAACAAGGAGCTGGCACTCATGTATAAGGTAGTGCCAAGATATCTGGAAATTACTCCACAAAAGGAAGTAACCCTAAAACTTTGCGGAAAGCTTCAAACTTCTCCCTAGGCAGAGCCTTCGTGAAAAGATGTAATGTTCTCTTTCATGGGCACATAGGCCAAGCTAACCTCCCTAGCAGAGAACCTCTCTCTGACATAATGATAATGCACCTCAATGTGCTTAGTGCAAACATGGAACTCAAGGTTCCTCGCAACTACCAATGCGCTCTAGTTGTTAGTGAAGATGGTGATGGTAGAAGATTGAACAACACCCAAATCAGCCATAAGGCGTCTCAGCCACACACATTCAACAGTCACTCTCAAAGCTACCCTATGCTAAGCCTCACAACTCGAAGTGGCCACACTACGCTGGTTCTTGCTCAACCAGGATATACATGAGCTACCAAGCATGAAGTAAAAGCCACTAGTGGACACACGAGTTTCATAGCAACCACCCCAATCACTATCAGAAAAAGCATGCAAATATGGCGGTAGTGATTCCCCCTTGGGATAAAACAATCCAAGTAGACGAGTACCACTCAAGTAGCAAAAGATGCACTTAACCGCCTGCCAATGCTTGACACCTGGGCAATGCATAAACCTGCACATTTGTGAGACAGCAAACTGAATATCTAGCCGAGTGATGCATAAGTAAATCAAGCATCCAATAGCCTACTGATACAGAACAACATCAAATGCATCTCCAGCATCATGAAGACTCAATCATAAACCTGTCTCCATAGGAGTGGCAATAGGCTTACAGTCCTCAAGGCCAAAATGCTCTAATAATGTGTCAATATATTTCGTTTGACACAAAGCCATTCTACCATCAACTTGCATAAACTAAATGCCCAAATAGTGATGCAAATGCACCAAATCAGACATCTCAAATGAGGCATGCAAATCAGCCTTAAAATCAGCAATATGCATATCATGAGGACCAATGAGCAGCATGTCATCAACATACACCACAATGGTCAGAAGCACATCATTAGCACGCTTAACATATAAGGTGCTTTCAGTTGGACTATTCTCAAAACCATATGCAATTAGATACACATGTATCTTCTCATACCAAGCACCTAGTGTTTGCTTTAAACCATACAATGCCTTCTTTATCCTGCACAACTGGTTTTCATGCCCTTTCTGCACAAAGCTACGGGGTTGGAAAACATACATTTCTTCATGCAAGTCACAATTCAAAAATGTTGTTTTAATGTCCAACTGATGTACATTCCAACCATGATGAGCTGCAAGTGCACAGATGCTATGAACAATAGTCATTCAGCAAGTAGGAGTAAAGGCACTGCACAAATGCTATGAACAATAGTCATTCAGCAAGTAGGAGCAAAGGCTTCATCAAAATCAATGCACCTTTCCTATGCATAACCCTTTGCAACAAGCCTAACCTTATACCTATCAATTGTTCCATCAGGTTTCCACTTTGGCTTGTATACCCACTTTAAGCCAATGGCCTTCTTTCCTAGAGGCAAGTCACATAAAGACCAGATACCATTCTTAATTATGGGATCATATTCAGATTGCATAGCAGCCACCCAATTTTTTGAATTTTGTGCTTCTTCAAATGAAACATGCTCATTCTCATCACAAAGACTAGATGCAACCATAGCAATCTGATGCAAAAGAGGCACTATGAGAGCCTGATGGAGTACAATATGACAGAGGTGCATGTAAGTTGCTATCATGCAACATCTGCACCAACCATTTTGGCATAGTTTTTGCCTGCTCAATATCAGCTCTCTCATCAACAAGTGCATCATGTAAATTTGCATCAGAAATGGGACGATTTGGATCATCACAAGAAACCTATAAAAGCTCAAAAGTTGCCTCATTAGGACCAGCACTAGACTGTCCGCTTGCAAAAAAGAGGCACCAAAGTATCATACATATCTTTGGAGCTAACATATGTCTCCTTATTACATGAAAGCAATGGCTGAATAGCATCTTCCACAAAAACAACATCACGACTAACCAAAATGCATTTAGATTGTGGATGATACAGATGATGGCCTTTACTTTTAGAATTGTACCCAACAAAAATACATTTTACTACTTTATCATCCAATTTTCTATGATGTTTTTCAGGCACTAATGCATATGCCAGACAACCAAAAGCATGTACATGAGCAAGAGATGGCTTGCAACCATGCCAAGCCTCATATGGAGTGATAGAATATAGTGCTTTAGTGGGACACATGTTAAGTACATATGCTCAACACATGATAGCCTCAAGACAGAATCTATGTGATAAAGCCTCACTCTTGACCATACACCTCGCCATCTCCATGAGTGACCTATTCTTTCTTTCAACAACTCCATTTTGTTGAGGTGTATACGGAACTGTACATTGATGTTTTATCCCACATTCAACCAAAAATGCATTAAAGTCAAAAGACATATATTGCCCCCCTTATTAGAATGGAGGGTGCCTATTTTACATGTTGACAGATTCTCAACCAAAACTAGAAACTCTTTGAAGCACATAAACACTTCCGACTTTGCCATCAATGGATATACCCATGCATGCCTGGAAAAATCATCGATGAAACTGATCAAGTAGAGATGGTTCCCAAAAGAAGGTGTCTGCATAGGACCACAGACATCACTATGTACAAGCTGCAATTTCTAAATAGCTCGAACTGTACCATCTTTTGGAAAGGAAGAACGCTAAATTTTTTCCAAAATACAACCTTCGCAAACATGTTTTCCAAGTGCCTCAAGTTTGAGCAAAGAGGACACCATTTCAGATTTCTGCAGGTGTAGCAAACTAGCAAAGTTCAGATGACCAAAGTGTGCATGCCAAAGCTTTGCATCTGTTATAGCTAAGATTCATGTACTGCATATGCCAAATCATTTACAGATCTTTCATAGTTTATGAGCTTATATAGCGCACGACATAAAATGCCAAAAGCAATAATGATGTTGCCATTTGACAAATCATGAACTATACATCTTTCATCAACAAATTTCATAACCAAGCCAATCTTGGTTAATGCAGAAACTCATAAAATTTTTTTCTTGATCCCTGGCATAAACAAAGCATGTGACAAAGTGAAAGAACTACCATCAACAGTAGTCAAAATGATTTTACCAACTCCGATAATAGGATAGGAGTTGTTGGTGCATGTAACAATATTCCTTGTAGGGGTAGGCTTGAGTGAAGAGAAGAAACTGCCCTACAAGGTAATATGTTTGGTCACACCACTATCAAAGTACCAAACATCTGAGTCTACTACAGACATGCAGTGCTCATGAGAAGATAGGTCAAAACTACAAATAGTAGTAAAATCCCATTCTTCTTCTTGCACAAGATTAGCAGACTCTATTTTCGGTGTAGAGGCCTCTACAACAACCATTCCGGCCTCTTTCTTATTTGCCTCTTTAGCAGCCAGTTTTGGATAGCTCTTGATAACATGATCATTCGCTTTACAGTATTTGCAAAATAATTTTTCTTTTTCTGATTTCTTCTCATCGTTGTCTTCCTTCTTCAAATGTGCAGCATTTAGAAAGTTATGCTTACCAGTAGAAGAGCTCCATTACCTTTGCCCTTCTGACTAGCCAAGAAAACTAAATCTGCAACAGGCATAATAGACTTGTTCTACCTAGTCTGGTCTTCCTGCAACAGAACAAAGACTAACTCCTCAAATGACAAGGCATTTGGATTGCCTTTCATCATCAAACAAAGACTAGAAGCATAATTTTGATACGATTCAGGAAGACCATTCATAACGGTCTGCACAAGTGAGCTATCTAGTATAACTTCATCAATAGAAATCATTTGTTCTTTCAAATCCTTGACCTTTGTGAGAAAAATGTCCATAGAATCACCTTCATTCATGTGCTCACTCTCCAATTGTTTTTGGACATAAGCAACACGAGCCTCATTCCTAGCCTAGTACAATGTGGTAAGTGTATCCCAAGCATCCTTATCTGTTCTGCAAGAGAGAATGTGAGGAATAATGGCATGTTTGACAGACAAAGATATCAATGCATGTGATTGAGCATCTTTGCCATCCCAACGAACTTTCTCTGCAGTAGGTGCAATAGAAAGAATAGAACAAATAGGAATCTACAGAATATCATCATCTTCGATACCATTCCATCGGTTCTAGCACCTGTATTTGCAGTACTTGTATTCGTAGGTGTAATAGGACATCTTTCAACACCTTGCACAATATTCCACAATCCTTTTGCAACCAATACATGATGCATCATATAAGCCCACAATGGATAGTTCCTAACATCCAACTAATCCTCAACAGCCAACATACGGAATACATCACTGCTTTCAGCCATGGCTAGTGACTAAAATACCTTGATGCAAAAAACTGATTGTATCTCAAAAAGTCAATTGAACAGAATTGCCCAAATGAATTTTGTTGAATCTTTAATATACTTCGAGATGCTCATACGGGCGAGACGAAACTAGTATATACCTTAGGCACAAAAAGACAAAATATCCTACACAAGCGCTACAATAGTGTGTTCAGAGGCCAAAACAAGCTCAGATCGTAGTTTCTACAGCATAGAGCGAAGATCTTTTGATCTCTGGAACACCCTGAGTATGCTTACCAAATTTCATGTGATTTTGAGACTGCAACTGGAGGAGTGCCGATGATGCCCTACATGAAGTGGCGACCTCCTTTGATACCAATTGTTGGAGCTGGATGTCTGCGAAAGCATGCCAGCAGCAGAAGGAAGAAGAAGAAGCTTGGAGCACAACACACAATACTGAATGTATTACCACCTGAATGAACAAAGATAAGTAGCCCATAAGGGCAATAGGCATATATACAAGCTCGGGGAAAAAAACCCCCTAGAGAGGGAAAAAAGTGCCCTAGCGGTTCTAGTGTGTTCACACACATTACTACCTAAATATATCAACAATATTCATGGCAAATGTAGAACCAAATCAGTTCTATATTCAATAGGAGGCAGCAAACAATTCAGTGAGCTATCTTCTTGCACAAGTTGATTAAAAATATCATGTAATTCAACTCAAAGAGGGGTCACATTGACCCTTAAAGATTCTAGGCGCAAGCATCATCATCAATTCAACCATGTCATAGTAGCAAAATATATTCTTTGTGCTAGTTATGCTAAAATTGTAGATGGACGAGATCATTTCATACAGAATTCAAATGAGCTTTCCAAGATTGGTAAGAACTGCTTCCATAAAGTGATGTTCATCCTACTAGTTAACCTTCTAAGTGCTACTTGGGCTTTGTGAGTCATCCATGTATGTGGAAGCGGGCATGTTCAAGTTGGTGGTTATGGGGGAAGGATTATGTGAGTAAGGAGGGATAACTCATCTACACTGAGAACCACCACTCAATCCCCATGACGCTATCAAGTGCAGGGAGATACAACCAATCTTTCAAGTGTTCATGATGAAAAGAGGGGATCGTATGCCCAATAGGATGCAAAGAGACACTGGGCTTGTCAGACATAGTGAATAGACAAGCAAGCAAGAACGCATGCATACATAGCAAACAACACGGAGTGCATGATGCCAACACACGTAGAATGGGTAGAAGGGGAAATGTTTTAACAAAAGAAAAAATGGAGTCAAGAGGGGGTGGCCATAGTAGAAACAACATACAATGCAACAACATTCGGCTATGCAATATTCATGCAAAGGTGGCAACATGGAAAACATTAGAAAGGTTGTATGTAAAAATCATAGTGAATCATAGCTTAGGAGGGATAGGAGGGATAAGTATGTATTTTAGCCTCATTCATTAGAGCTCGGAGCAGTTCACCCACTAAAGTTTAAAGTTTGAATGTGGCCAATCCCATGGTGGAAGAAACTTGACACATATCAATGTAGCACAACCAAAACTTACCACCTTGTTAATCAAATTAGGGGCTGAAAAAAAAACACAAGATCACCTAGCTTGAAAAGGGGATTATGCAAATGTGGGTCATGCTAACATTTATGTTGCCATTAGGCTTCTTGAAACAACAAGGAACTTTCATATCTATGCTCTTCTAAACTTGGGATATATTGCACATGACACTCCAAGGAGTCTCTAGTCAGCAATTTTTGTTGTAGACCCACATGACAGCTTGGGACCATCAATTCCATTGGAGCAATGGCTTCCAAACTGTAGGTAATTTCAAATTGAGTAAATCCAAGAGAAGCTTTGTAACAGTTTTTGTAAGCCCATAAGGAAGAGGTTAAATACTAATCATAGATATCTGGATGAATTTTCATTGGTTCTTCCAACATATTAGACAATATCATATTGGCACTTTCGGCTAACCCATTAGCCTATTGATGCTAAGGAGAAGTTTTTTTATGAAAAATCAACAAAATTAATAAATATGCATAATGACATGCCAGAGTAAGACTAAATATTGACAATACATAGAAGTACCATCACATACCGCATAAACAGAAAGTCTCGAACTAAGTAAATACCTTGGGTGGAAAAATTATGTTTCTAGAAATATGCACGAAAGAGAAGACTTGTAAATCATATTTCCAAGACATTTTGGAGAAACGTAGAAACTTGAAGGCATATATGCCTTAGCAAAGATATACCAATAGGCTATGCTTGAAAGAAGGATAGTAAAATGCAAAAAGAAACTTATCAGTTATGAAACTTCCTAAGAGAATGTCAAAAGAATTTTATATCGTAGCATGAGGACATCTAAAATGTGGATGCACTGAACACGCTTGTGCAACAAACACTTACAAAACACAATCCATGCATCAAATTTTCATATATTCAAGTACCTCCTTGGAGCCAAACATCAAATTTCATCAAAGAAGCAAGTTTCTCATGGGGTCAGTCCTTGACGTTAACCATGATGAGCTCCAAGTGCACAGATGCTATGAACAATAGTCATTCGGCAAGTAGGAGCAAAGACTTCATCAAAATCAATGCATCTTTCCTATGCATAACCCTTTGCAACAAGCCTAGCCTTATACCTGTCAATTGTTCCATCAGGTTTACACTTTAGCTTGTATACCCACTTTGAGCCAATGGCCTTCTTGCCTAGAGGCAAGTCACATAAAGACCAGGTACCATTCTTAATTATAGCATCATATTCAGATTGCATAGTAGCCATCCAATTTTTTGAATTTTGTGCTTCTTCAAATGAAACATGCTTATTCTCATCACAAAGACTAGATGCATCCATAGCAATCTCATGCAAAAGACACACTATGAGAGCCTGATGGAGTACAATATGATAGAGGTGCATCTAATTTGCTATCACGCAACATATGCACCAACCATTTTGGCATAGTTTTTGCCTGCTCAATATCAGCTTTCTCATCAACAAGTGCATCATGTAAATTTGCATCAGAAATGGGATGATTTGGATCATCACATGAAACCTACAAAGGCTCAAAAGTTGCCTCATTAGGACGAGCACTAGACTATCTGCTTGCAAAAAAGAGGAAGAAAAGTATCATACATATCTTTGGAGCTAACAGATGTCTCCTTAGTACATGAAAACAATGGCTCAATAGCATCTTTCACATAACAACATCATGGCTAACCAGAATGTATTTAGATTGTGGATGATACAGATGATAGCCTTTACTTTTAGAATTGTACCCAACAAAAATACATTTTACTACTTTATCATCCAACTTTTTGCGATGTTTTTTACGCACTAATGCATATGCCAGACAACCAAAAGCATGTAGATGAGCAACAGATGGCTTGCGACCATGCCAAGCCTCATATGGAGTGATAGACTATAGGGCTTTAGTGGGACACATGTTAAGTACATATGCTCCACACATGATAGCCTCAAGACAGAAGCTATGTGATAAAGCCTCACTCTTGACCATACACCTCGCCATCTCCATGATTGACCTATTCCTTCGTTCAACAACTCCATTTTGTTGAGGTGTATACGGCACTGTACATTGATGTTTTATCCCACGTTCAGCCAAAAATGCATTAAAGTCAGAAGACATATATTGCCCTCTGATTAGAACAGAGGGTGCCCATTTTACATGCTGACAGATTCTCAGCCAAAACTAGAAACTCTTTGAAGCTCATAAACACTTCAAACTTTGCCATAAATGGATATACCGATGCATGCGTGGTAAAATCATCCATGAAAGTCACGAAGTAGAGATGGTTCCCAAAAGAAGGTGCCTACATAGGACCACAAACATCACTATGTACAAGCTGCAATTTCTAAGTATTTCTAACTGCACCATCTTTTGGAAAGCAAGAACGCTAAATTTCTCCCAAAATACAGCCTTCACAAACATGTTTTCCAGGTGCCTCAAGTTTGAGCAAAGGGGACACCATTTCAGATTTTTGCACGTGTAGCAAACTAGCAAAGTTAAGATGACCAAAGTGTGCATGCCAAAGCTTTCATCTCACATAGCTAAGAATCATGTACTGCACATGCCAAATCATTTACATATCTTTCATAGTCTATGAGCTTATATAGCGCATGACGTAAAATGCCTAAAGCAATAATGATGTTGGCATTTGACAGATCATGAGTTATACATCTTTCGTCAACAAATTTCACAACCAAGCCAATCTTGGCTAATGCAGAAACTCAGAAAAAATTTTTCTTGATCCCTGGCATAAACAAAGCATGTGACAAAGTGAAAGAACTACCATCAACAGTAGACAAAATGATTTTACCAACTCCCATAATAGGATAGGAGTTGTTGGTGCATGTAACAATATTCGCTGTAGGGGAAGGCTTGAGTGAAGAGAAGAAACTGCCCTGCGAGGTAATATGTTTGGTCGCACCACTAAAGTACCAAACATCTGAGTCTATTGAAGACATGCAGTGCTCATGAGAAGATGGTTCAAAACTGCAAACAGTAGTAAACTCCCATTCTTCTTCTTGCACAAGATTAGCAGACTCTATTTTTGGTGTAGAGGCATTGTTCAAATGTGCAGCATTTGCAGAGTTCTGCTTACTAGTAGAAGAGCTCCATTTACCTTTGCCCTTCTGATTAGCCAAGAAAACTTGATCTGCAACATGCATAATAGACCTGTTCTACCTAGACTGGTCTTCCTGCAACATAACAAAGACTAACTCCTCAACTGACAAGGCATTTGGATTGCCTTTCATCATAAAACAAAGAGTAGAAGCAAAACTCTGATAGGATTCAGGAAGACCATTCAGAATGGTCTGCACAAGTGAGCTATCTGGTATAACTTTAGCAACAGAAATCATTTGTTCTTTCAAATCCTTCATCTTTGTGAGAAAAATGTCCATAGAATCACCTTCATTCATGTGCTCACTCTCCAATTGTTTTTGGAGGTAAGCAACACGAGCCTCATTCCTAGCCTGGTAAGTGTATCCCAAGCATCCTTATCTGTTCTGCAAGAGGGAATGTGAGGAATAATGGCATGTTTGACAGACAAAGCTATCAATGCATGTGCTTGAGCATCTCTGCCATCCCAACAAACTTTCTCTGTAGTAGGTGCAATAGAAACATTAGAACGAGTAGGAATCTGCAGAATATCATCATCTTTGATACCATTCCATCAGCTCTAGCACCTGTATTTGTAGTACTTGTATTCGGTGTAATAGGACATCTTTCAACACCTTGCAGAATATTCCACAATCCTTTTGCAACCAATACATGATGCATCATATAAGCCCACAATGGATAGTTTCTAACATCCAACTTATCCTCAACAACCAAGATACGGAATACATAACTGCTTTCAGCCATGGCGAGTGACTAAAATACCTTGATGCAAAAAATTGATTGTATCTCAAAAGGTTGAACAGAATTCCCCAAATGAATTTTGCTAAATCTTTAACATACTTCGCGATGCTCATACTGGCGAAACGAAACTAGTATATACCTTAGGCACAAAAAGACAAAATAGCCTACACAAGCACTACAATAGTGTGTTCTGAGGCCAAAACGAGTTGAGATCGTAATTTTCGTAGCATAGAGCGAAGATGTTTTGATCTCTAGAACACCTTGAGTATGCTTACCAAATTTCGTGTGATTTTGATACTCCAACTCGAGGAGTGCTGACAATGCCCTACATGAAGTGGCGACCTCCTCTGATACCAATTGTTGGAGCTAGATGTCTGCGAAAGCACGCCACCAACACAAGGAAGAAGAAGAAGCTTGGAGCACAGCACACAATACTGAATGTATTACCACCTGAATGTACCAAGATAAGAAGCCTATTAGGGCAATAGGCATATATACAAGCTCGGGGAAAAAAACCCCCTAGTGAGGGAAAAAAGTGCCCCAACGGTTCTAGTGTGTTCACACACATCACTACCTAAATATATCAACAATATTCATGGCAAATGTAGAACCAAATCAGTTCTATATTCAATAGGAGGCAACAAACAATACAATGAGCTATCTTCTTGCACAAGTTGATTAAAAATAGCATGTAATTCAACTCAAATAGGGGTCACATTGACCCTTAAAGATTCTAGACGGAAGCATCATTATCAATTCAACCATATGTCATAGTAGCAAAATATATTCTTTGTGCTAGTTATGCTAAAATTGTAGATCGACGAGATGATTTCATATAGAATTCAAATGACCTTTGCAAGATTGGTAAGAACTGCTTCCATAAAGTGATGTTCATCCTACTAGTTAACCTTCTAAGTGCTACTTCGGCTTTGTGAGTCATCCATGTATGTGAAAGCGGGCATGTTCAAGTTGGTGGTTATGGAGGAAGGATTATGTGAGTAAGGAGGGATAACTCATCTACACTGAGAACCACCACTCAATCCCCATGACGCTATGAAGTGCAGGGAAATCCAACCAATCTTTCAAGTGTTCATGATGAAAAGAGGGGATCGTATGCTCAATAGGATGCAAAGAGATACTGGGCTTGTCAGACATAGTGAATAGACCAGCAAGCAATAACGCATGCATACATAACAAACATCACGGAGTGCATCATGCCAACACACGTAGAATGGGTACAAGGGGAAGGGTTTTAACAAAAGAAAAAATGGAGTCATGAGGGGGTGGCAACAGTAGAAACAACATACAATGCAACAACATGCGGCTATGCAATACTCATGCAAAGGTGGAAACATGGAAAACATTAGAAAGGTTGTATGTAAAAATCAGAGTGAATCATAGCTTAGGAGGGATGTATTTTAGCCTCATTCATTACAGCTCGGAGAAGTTCACCCACTAAATTTTAAAGTTTGAATGTGGCCAATCCCATGGTGGAAGAAACTTGACACAGATCAATGTAGCACAGCCAAAACTTACCACCTTGTTAATCAAGTAGGGGTTGAAAAAAAAAACACAAGATCACCTAGCTTGAAAAGGGGATTATGCAAATGTGGGTCATGCCAACATTTATGTTGCAATTAGGCTTCTTGAAACAACAAGGATCTTTCATATCTATGCTCTTCTAAGCTAGGGAGATATTGCACATGACACTCCAAGGAGCCTCTAGTCAGCAATTTTTGTTGTAGACCCACATGACGGCTCGGGACCATCAATTCCATTGGAGCAATGGCTTCCAAACTGTAGGTAATTTCAAATTGAGTAAATCCAAGAGAATCTTTGTAACAGTTTTTGTAAGCCCATAAGGAAGAGGTTAAATACTAATCATAGATATCTGGATAAATTTTCATTGGTTCTTCCAACATATTAGCCAATATCATATTGGCACTTTCGGCTAACCCATTAGCCTATTGATGCTAAGGAGACGATTTTTTATGAAAAATCAACAAAATTAATAAATATGCATAATGACATGCCACGATAACACTGAATATTGACAATACATAGAAGTACCACCACATACCGCATACGCAGAAAGTCTCGAACTAAGTAAATATCTTGGGTGGAAAAATTATGTTTCTAGAAATATGCACGAAAGAGAAGACTTGTAAATCATATTTCCAAGACATTTTGGAGAAACGTCGAAACTTGAAGGCATATATGCCTTGGCAAAGATATACCAATAGGCCATGCTTGAAAGAAGGATAGTAAAATGCAAAAAGAAACTTATCACTTATGAAACTTCCCAAGAGAATGTCAAAAGAATTTTATATCGTAGCATGAGGACATCTAAAATTTGGATGCACTGAACACGCTTGTGCAACAAACACTTACAAAACACAATCCATGGATCAAAGTTTCATATATTCAAGCACCTCCTTGGAGCCAAACATCAAATTTCATCAAAGAAGCAAGTTTCTCATGGGGTCAGTCGTTGACTTTAACCGAACAACGATGGACGAGGATCGAGATTGCTGCTGTAGAGGATATAGAAGCAATATTGCATATCAAGGGCAGATCCCAAGCCAAGCATAGACTACTTATGCCATCAAAACTACACAATGGTGAAATGGGCCCACACACAAAGCATTGTAGACCTTCACAAATCATCGAAGGTGAAGAGAAAATTGCCCCCATGAGTAGGGAGATACCTGAGAGGTAGAAGGGGATGGGACAAGCGTGCCACCATTACCACTTGAAGCAGAAGAAGCCATGCAGCATAACAAAAAGCAATAAATTTTGTGACATTAGAAACATGCACCACATGCTATCTCGTGAATTAATGAGACATTGCACTAGAAAGCCCTTAAAAAAGGCAATACTAACCTCGGCACGCCTCATCATCGAGCCAAAGCGGTAGACCGCATCATCTATGGCATAGGCAACAGGTGTCTTTGTGCACACCATAGTGCAAGAAACTTACAACTATCAAAAAGATTTAATGAACCCCATTTTGCGTAAGTTATATAACCATAAACCTCATTCAATGCCTAACAGTGATTTCTCCATATATGCCTACTCCATCATTCATTGAATCGAATACAGGACCATGAAACTTCTTCTCCTCCCTTTTTCCAAGAAACTTCCCATGCAAGGGGTGGGGAAGTACAGTCCTAAGCTATCTTTATAGCATAGTACAGTCCTAAGCTATCTTTATTTCATATATCAAACATCATAGTACAGTCCTAAGCTATCTTTATAGCATAGTACAGTCCTAAGCTATCTTTATTTCATATATCAAACATCATAGTACAGTCCTAAGCTATCTTTATTTCAGATATCAAACATCATGTAGCATGTTATGATTAACTAGTATATTAGCGTATTTATATATGTAACTATGTATACATCCATGCATGTATGTATGCATGTATGTATGTATGTATGAGTGTATTTATGTATGTATGCATGCATGTATGTAGGTATTTGGGGATATGCATGCATGCATGTATGTATGTATGTATGTATGTATGTATGTACGTATGTATACACCTCTATTAAGTATCCATGTGATTTCATGTTTCTTGACTTAGAAACGCATGTGAATGCATCTTAGAAACCCATGTGAAAGCCTCTTAGAACTCATGTTAAGGACTCTATTAAGGCGTCTTAAAAACTCATGTGAAGCCTCTCTCATGTGATCTCATGGGACTTCTGGACTTAGAAGGGTTTAGGGTTTGGAGTTTAAGGTTTAGCATCCAGTAGTTGGGGTTCAGGATTTTAGGCTTAGAGTTTAGGGATTAGGGTTTAAGGCTTTAGGATATAAGGTTTAGGGTTTAGCATTGATGGTTTAGGATTTAGGATTTAGGGTTTAGGTTTTAGGTTTTAGGATTTAGGGTTTAGGTTTTTGGGATTTGGGTTTAGGTTTTAGTCTTGATGCTTTGGGTTTAGGGTTTAGGGTATAGGACTTAGGTTTTGAGATTTAGGGTTTAGGGTTTGATGTTTAAGGTTTAGGGTTTAGGATTAAAGGGTTTAGAGTTTCGTATTTACGGTCTAGATTTATGGTTTAGGGCTTAGGGTTTTGAGTTTTGGGTTAAGGTGTTAGGATTTATGGTTTAGGGTTTAGCGTTAATGGTCTATGATTAAGGATCTAGGGTTTAGGGTTAGGACTTTAGGGTTTAGGGTTTATAATTTTGATCGTAGGATTTAGGGTTTAGGTTGTAGGATGTAGGGTCTAGGGTTTTGAGTTTAGGGTTTATTTAAGCTTTAGGGTTGATGGTTAAGTGTTTAATGTCTATGATTTTAGAGTTTAGGGTTTAGAGTTTAGATTTTAGGGTTTAGGGTCTAGGGTTTATGATTTATGGTTTATGATTAACGTTGTAGAGTTTAGGGTTAAGGGCTTTTGTTCTAGGGAATGTGGTTTTAGAGTATAGGATTTAGAGTTTGATGTTTAGGATTTGGGTTTAGGGATTAGGGTTTTGGGTTTGGGATTATAGTTTAGGGTGAAGGGGTCAGGGTTTAGGGTTTAAAATTTAGGGTCTTAGATTTAGGGTTTAGGATTTAGGGTTTAAGTTTTAGGGTTCATGGTTCAGGGTTTAGGATTTAGGGTTTAAGGTTAAGGGTTCTTAGTTTAGGGTTTATGATCTAGGTTCTAGGATTTAGGGTTTAGGATTTAGGTTTAGGATTTAGGGATTAGGGTTTTCATTCAGGGTTTAGGATTGAGGGTTTCATGTTTAGGGTTTAGGGTTTAGGGTTTAGGATTTAGGATGTAGGGTTTAGGGTTTGGGGTTTAGTGTTTAGGTTTAGGGTTTAGGGTTGAGAATTTAGGGTTTAGGGTTTAACTTTTAGGATTTAAGGTTTAGGTTTAGGATTTGGGATTTGGGTTCTAGGTTTGGGGTTTATGATTGAGGATTTTGGTTTTAGTGCTTAGGTTTTAGGTTTTAGGGTTTAAGTTTGAGTGGTTTGGGTTTAGGATTTAGGGTTTAGGGTTTAAGGTTCTTGAGTTTAGGGTTAAGGATTTAGAGTTTAGGGTTCTAGGGTTCAAGTTAGGGATTTAGGATTTAAGGTCTTGAGTTTAGGGGTTTAGGGTTTAGGGTTTAGGATTCAGGGTTTAGAGTTTATAGTTTAGGGTTTAGGTTTTAGGGTTTAGGTTTTAGGGTTTAGGGTTTAGGGTTTAGGATTAATGATTTAGGGATTAGTTTTTAGGGTTTAGGGTTGAGTGTTTAGGGCTTAGGGTTAAGTGTTTAGTGTTTAGGGTTAAGGGTTTAGGGATATGGTTTAGGATTTAGGGTTTAAATAGATTGATAGATAGATAGATAGAAAGGTAGGTGTGACTATAAAGAAAAGGCATCTTGTATTATTCCTTGTGAATCTATGTAAGCACATAGTAGAAAAGTGAGTGTTTATGTAGCTCTTATTGATGAAACATATTTAAAAGATTTTCTACCTAAAATATTTTTCATCTTGAACTTTTTAGATATAAAACTTTGTAGATCTTAATCCTTTTCAATCTAAAACCTTCTCAATCTTAAATCTTTCAATCTAAAATCTTTTTGATCGAAAGGTTTTTTAATCTAAAAATTTTTCAATCGAAAGATTATCAATGGAAAAAAGAGGTCATACAAATTTTTATTCAAGGATTTCTGAAAATCTTGAATTTTCTGAACTTATTTGGTATTTTTTCATTATTTGATCAAATAAATGCAACATAGCATATGAAAATTTTGCAAATTCAAGAGCGGAACTAATCTATTTGGTTTCCATTTATCCTTTGAACTAGGAAAGGGCATTGCCTTATTCTTTGATTTCCAAGGTTTTCAATGGAGAGACACTTGCATAATGGTAGCAATATGCAAGTAGATAATGATGCACCTAGGCAAGAAATAGAGTACACTCCATGAGAAGGGGCACAAGAGATAGAAGGGGACAGAGTAAAAAGAAATGAAAAAGAATGATGAGACAGATTTTATCAAGAGATAGATGGCTTATAAGAGAAAATAAAGGATATTAAAATAGACATGTTAGTCCTGAAAGAGATACAAGATTAAGTGGAAACCCTCATTAAATGAAGTTAAGTGCAAGATGGAAAATTCATAGTGATGCTCCATCCTCTTGAAGCTCTTCCTATCCAACAAGTTTCCTTGTCTATTGGAGTAATGGACACCTTCTCGAGCACAGGACAAGATGTCTCCCTACCATTTCTTAGTAAGATTTCACCTAAACCTAGGGTCACGGATTGAACTTCAAATATTAAACTCACTAACTCTTTGCAGCCTAGAAATATCTCCTTTGTGGAAGATATGAAACGCCATCAGTTCACAAAAGAGGAAAGAGATACGAACAAAAGTGTGGAGTTAACATTTCCTCACAAATGGCAAAATATACATGAACTTAAGAACACTCTTGAGAATTATGAGTTCTAGAGATGAGCTTATTTCTTGGTCCTAAAGAGTACAAATGATGGATGAGATCAAAAGAATACAAATGGATCCTTGAACATTGGAGTCAAATCAAAGAACTCTTTAACAATTAGTTGTTGCCTAGAAATGAGCATGAATGAAATCGATAAGCATGGGCAAAGTCCTTCCAGGAGAAGGTATCCTCACAATTTACATTTCTCAATATCAATAACTGATCTGAAAATTGAAAACCTATATGACTTCCATAAACTCATAGTTTTTTATTTTAAGACTCGAGAAGAGAAGAAAGCATGAAGTAAATATAAGTGCCCGAAAAAGTCTAGAAGATGAGATAAAAGTAGCATAAATATATGAAGATCATGCTAAATTAGGTGTCCAATAAACTCATCTTAATGCCCCCCTCCCCCATCCATGTGATGACCCTTTTTTTTTTCATGGAGGACTAGTGACATACGACATCGCTTAGTCCATTGGGGTTTTTGATCTAAGAACATATGGGATCCTTAGACATAGTTACGACATATGGCATCCCTTTATTTTCATGGACATATGGCATCCATGTGGTATTTATTGACATATGACATCCATGTGGTATTGAATCCATGGACATATGACATCCATGGTGGTTGGTAACTAACACATTTGGAACCTACATTCATGGATAAGGGTTTACATCATGGGTTAGATGGTATGTTTGTGTATGCCTTAACATCCATATTTTTAATGAAGAATTACCTTTGCCTCTTTTCTTTAGCATGCATTGAGCTATGGCTTTAATGTGGTGTTTGAGATTGATGTTCGGATCCTTGAAATCTTGTACAGTCCTCTTCCTTCCTTTTTGTTCTTGATGATTTTTTTTCATTCTTTACTTACTTGTTGCAGTTGCATTCCTCGTAGATTCAAGTTGGTCTTGTTTATCATATTTTATATAAATGTGATGTGGAGCAAGATGCATGAGCCACGTATCCTAAACATTTTATATCGCATTATAAAGTTGCTACTATGCTTAAGCATCGTGATGTCTAATCCCTTAGAGATGGCCATAGATGTGTATCTCATATCCTTGAAATCGGCCATGTTTACTAGTCGAAATCAAAGTGAGCATAAAAGAAAATACTCTTCCATGAATGGTAGGAAGTAACTCAAGGTGACATCATTAATTATGTCATCAAAAGTGAGTTCATGTATCTTCTTTATACTCAATGATGTCAAGTTATGAGAATACACTTAAATTAGTACTACAGCTGCCATTTCATGGGAGACAGTGCCATTCATGTCATGACAATTAATCAATCGATTTGTAGCACAATAGATCTTTCAAAAATATTGATGCTCCTATCCTATCATCTTTGATGAATGGAATACATTTCATCTTCTTTGAATGCAGCTGATTTCATCTTCTCCATATGTAACACGCACACATGATGGAAGCTTAGGACATCTCCTCTCTCTCTCTCTCTTAGCTGTGAAGAGACATGGTGGTAGATTATCTCCTTTTTTGAGTGTCTTATCTCTTTTGTGCATTCTCTCTCTAGATGTGGTGTTGCAAAAACTCCATAGAAACATGTGTGGATCTATCTTTAGCATTGTAAATTTCCATAACAACATGCTTCTTCATGGCCATTTGATTCCTCTCTCTTCTATCGAAGGACTCTCACTTGCTTTCTCTTACTTGAGGTAGAAATCACTAGAAGCAAGACTTGAATATGTGAACCTTCACTTATCATTTGTAGCGAAGCTTGTTCTCACAACCATGGGCATATGTACACGCCAACAAAGTATATCCCCTTCTCCAAATTTTATCATGGTAGATGGTACCTCTTCTTATCTTTATACTTTCTTGTCATGCAAAAGAGTTCCTACTTGTCTAAGGACATAGTGGAGATGAGGATAGTTGAAGTTATCTGAAATAGGGTGCAAATGATGCATGTCTCTAATAGAAGACGTCTCTAGGTAGGCTTTGTGAATCTGGCTCTATTTTAAGAAAGAAAGTAGATTATGGTCAGCCATTGGTAGATCATCTTGAAAATAAAATTTATGTTTAATGACAAAGTGGACATATCATAACTCGAGCTTGTTGTTTGTCAAACTTATGGTGCAAGTCAACCGAAATGGGCTATGCATTTTCCAAAGGAATTATAAAGTTAACAATGAAAGGCAAAGCAAGTGAATGGAAATTGTAATCATGTTTAATGATAAATGGAAATAGTGGTTAGAAGTACCTTAGTAGAAGAATGTGAAAGGGGAGGAAGGGATTGAAGAAACAAGACATCTAAGTTAATGATGACAGGGATTCTGCATCAGAAATGGAATGATCTACATCTGTTGGAGTTAGACGTCTGCGGAAGCACGCGAACAACACAAGGAAGAAGAAGAAGCTTGGAGCACAACACACAAGACTGAATGTATTACTAGAGAATGTACAAAGATAAGTAGCCCATTAGGGCAATAGGCGTATATACAAGCCGGGGGAAAAAAACCTCCTAAAGAGGGAAAAAAGTGCCCCGGCGGTCCTAGAGTGTTCACACACATCACTACCTAAATATATCAACAAATCCCCCCTGGGAGTGATGCAGTGAACAAGGAGCTGGCACTCATGTATAAGGAAGTGCCGAGCTATGTGGAAATCACTCCACAAAAGGAAGTAAGCCCAAAGCTTTGAGGAAAGCTTCAAACTTCTCCCTAGGCAGAGCCTTCGTGAAAAGGTCTCCAATGTTCTCCTGTGTGGGCACATATGCCAAGCTGATCTCCCCAGCAGAGAACCTCTCCCTGACATAGTGATAATGCACCTCAATGTGCTTAGTGCGAGCATGGAACACAGGGTTCCTCGCAACTGCCAATGCGCTCTGACTGTCAGTGAAGATGGTGGTGGCAGAAGACTGGCCAACACCCAAATCAGCCATAAGGCGTCTGAGCCACACACACTCAACAGTCGCTATGAAAGCTGCCCTATACTCAGCCTCACAACTGGAAGTGGCCACAGTGTTGGTGCAGACCAATCACCAATTGAAGGCTTGGAAGATCAAATGATGAAGGAAGAATCAATTCCTAAAGTGTGGAAGAATATTACATTCAGAGGACAAGAGAAGTGTACATATATGTACATTAGCATAGTCATAGATGACTTAGATCTTTTGTTCAGTAAGAATCATGTACAAATTATCTATAAATACTTTGAGAAAAGTCGGGGCATGTATGAGAGCATATGTAGAAACCAAGATTGAGGAAGTTAGGAGTCAAGAGATAGAGAAAAGTTAGTTGAGTTAGCTCTCATCACTCAGTTGTAATTTTCTGAGTTAATGAAGAAATATTGCGCCCGATCTTTTCGTGTCTGCTCCTTCTGTGTTTGATCAATTGTGAAATACTTTTGAGGATATCTAAGTTGTTAGTTAATGAGCCTGTGACCTGAATTTCAGAGTCCAATTGTAAACAGGCTAGGAGAATTGTGAGTAGGAACATTCATATGTGTTGAGTGTCTACAGTTCTCTGAAACAGGCGCAAATTTCGAGTTTAATCTTTTGGTCAGTGCTCACTCCATAGTTTAAAATTTTGTGCAAGCAAGCACTTAATCTTTAAGTTGGAAGGTGATCTACTCGTGGCTAAAAGCATTTGGCAAAATGGGTTAGATATTGTGAGAACCAAAGTTAAGAAGTTAGGGGTGTCTAAATCGACTTCTCAGAAGTGCAGATTCAGACATAGGTAACTTGTGAAGACAATTTCTCAAGTTATACTAAAGCTTATGAAGTAATTCAACTTGGAGGTGATGCGCAATCTCTAGGAGATGATTCGTACAAAGTTTCATCAAAAACTTTACACATTTGATAAGTCAATGTGAAGAAATTCTGCAGCAGACTTTTCTGTGTTTCATCTTCTTCACATATTTTCTCAGATTTAATAATTTGGAGATTGGACCTCTAATTAAGTGAAGGTTTTGACTTACTCTTGATATAGAGGTGTTCTAAATTCAAGAGTAGGTTGTTCTTTTGGAGATTAACACTCTCCATCAGTGGTATCAGAGCAGGAGACATCAATTTGAAGAAAGAAGGATCCCGACTGCTGCAGATTCAAGAAATTCAACACTTGAAGGACTAAGAAGTGAAAGCTTGGAGTCAAAGCTTGAGGAGAAGACTATTTGACATCAAGAAAGACAAAAGGAGTCCAATTCGAAGTAAAGGTACATACATTGTTTGTAAAGCTTGAAGTTTTCAATACACAGGTGGATACAAGATGGGAGAAAGCTTGCATATTGATAAGCTAGATAGGGAGAACTATCCAGCATGGTCCATGAGGATGGAAGCACACCTCATGAGCAAAGATCTTATATCATTTATTACAGGAGATGAAGAAAAACCTGAGTTTGCAGATCCAAGTATTCCTACTAGAGAAGAACTTGCAATGTTGAAGACTTGGATGAGAAAGGATGCTCAAGCAAGGAGCATCATCTACATGGCTGTAAATGATTACCTTTTACCTCACATCAGAGGTTTGGAAAGTGCCACAGATGTTTGGAATGCCTTGGAAGAGCATTTCCAAAATACAACTAAGTCAAGGAAGTCCTCACTATGGGCTGAGTTCACAACCTTCAAGAAGAAGAGCTCACAATCAATTTCAGATTATGTGGCAAGGATGAAAGATATTGCAGATAGTTTGGGAGCAGTGGATGAAGATATTGAAGAGGAAAAGTTGGTAAGACAAATACTTACAGGTTTGAGAGGAGATGAGAAGTGGAAGCCTTTCATATTGTCCATAGAGTTGTCACTTGATCACTTTACTCCTGACCTTAATCAATTGCTAGGACATATGCTAACCTTTGAGCAGGATCTTAAAGGAGACAATGATAGAAGTACAAGTCAAGCTATGTACTCCAAGGACAAGAAAAAGAATGGCAAGGGAAAGCAATCAAATGATGATGAAGGGAATTCAAATCAAGCTAACTTCACAAAAGGGAAGACAAATTTCAGAGGTAAAGGAAGAGGAGGTAAGAACAAAGATAATGCTAAAGCTTGTTGGATTTGTGGCAGAACAAATCATTTGGCAAATGATTGTTGGTATAACAATCAAAATGGAGGATACAACAATCAGAATTATAGTCAAAGAGGTAGAGGAGGCAGAAACCAAAGAGGCAACTTCAGAGGAAGAGGTGGTAGGACATCATATGGTAGAGGAGGTGGAAGAAACTTCCAATCTCAGTCCTACAACAATAATTATTACAATTATGCATCAGATCAGAAGGATGACATGACTCTTATCTTGAATGCAACTCATGAATCAATGGGAGAAGATCAAAGAGTGTTTTATATTGACTCAGGGTGCAGTAACCATCTAAGTGGGAATCTATCTTTGATGACTGATATGGAAGCAAGGGTGAATGGACATACAGTTCAAACAGGTGACAATACCAAACATAAAGTGGAGAGCATTGGATCAGTGAAGACAAAGAGTGGAAGTACACTTCTGAGCAAGGTACTTTATGTTCCTACTATTCCTAAAAATTTGATAAGTGTAGGGCAAATTGTGGAGAAAGGATATGAAGTAAGATTCACAAATGATGGTGTCTATGTACAAGATCCAAATCAGGGATATAGAACCATAATTGCAGGTAAAAAGGAAGGAAGATTGTTCACTCTCAAAGTCCAAGGTAATGTGGGACATGCATTGTTTACCTATGGAGGTCAAAAGGTGTCTGAATTAGACCTATGGCATAAAAGGCTAGGTCATTTCAATGAGAGAGCTATAAAGGAGATGTCAAAGAATCAGGTAGTGCTTGGATTGCCAAATATTGAAGGGCAACATATGGTGTACAAGTGTGAAGCTTGTCAATTAGGTAAAGCACATAAGAGTTCTTATAACAAATCAGGGTACAAGTATTCAAATATGCTTGAATTGGTTCATACAGATGTATGGGGTCCCTCAAGGGACTATAGCATAAATGGATCCAGATATTATGTGTTGTTTGTTGATGATGCAACTAGGTGGATTACTTTGTATGTAATCAAGGACAAATCAGAAGTCTTCAAGACATTCAAACACTTTCATGCTTATGCAGAAAGGATCACAGGGAAAAAACTCAAGAGGTTAAGATCAGATGGAGGGGGAGAGTATTTCTCTAAAGAGTTTGATGATTATTTGTGGAATGCAGGTATCAAAAGAGAAGTGACTTGCAGGTACTCCCCTCAACAAAATGGAGTAGCAGAAAGGAGGAATAGGACTCTTGTAGAGTTTGCAAGAGCCATGATGAAGGAAAAGAATTGTCCAAATTACTTATGGGCAGAAGCTATTAACACTGCAACATACCTTGTGAATAGGTTGCCTTGCAAAGCTTTGGATGGAGGAACCCCTTATGAAGCATGGTGGGGTAAGAAGCCTAGTCTTGATCATTGTAAAGTATTTGGATGTATTGCATATGCTTATGTTCCTTCACAATTAAGACATAAGCTAGAACCAAAAGCAGAGAAGTATGTGTTTATTGGATATGATGATAGACAGATGGGTTACAGGTTGTGGAGTCCATCCACAAAGCAATTTCTTGTTACTAAAGATGTGACATTTGATGAGCAAAACATGTGGTATACAGGATCACCAAATGAGTATACAGGTGTTGAAGAAATTCAAAGGAAAGGAAAGGCAAAGGTAAAAGTTTGTGAAGAAATTGTTGATGAAGTTGACTCTAGATGTAGAGTGCAGGATCATGTAGAAGAAGGGCCAAGATTTGATCCAGAATCAAATGAGGCTGAAACTTCAAGAAGTGCAGAAATCAGAAGATCTACAAGGGAAAGGAAAGAACCTATAAGGTATAGTTATGATACATCTTTCCTAACAACAAAAGATTATGCCTACATTGTGAAAACAGAAGAAGATCCAACCACTTATGAAGAAGCCAAAGGTAAACAGAATTGGGAGAAGGCAATGCAGGAAGAGTATGATGCTCTACTTGAAAATGAAACTTGGGAACTAGTATCAAGACCAAAGAATCAGAAGGTCATTGGATGCAAGTGGGTATATAAAATAAAGAGGTTTGCAGATGGTAAGGTGTCTAGATATAAGGCTAGACTTGTGGTCAAAGGTTATGCCCAAACTTA
This sequence comes from Ceratopteris richardii, assembly GCA_020310875.1. Taxonomy (NCBI): domain Eukaryota; kingdom Viridiplantae; phylum Streptophyta; class Polypodiopsida; order Polypodiales; family Pteridaceae; genus Ceratopteris; species Ceratopteris richardii. The sequence goes on from CM035442.1 coordinate 74,805,773, forward strand.
TGGGGTAGATTATGATGAAACCTTTAGTCCTGTTGCTAAGATGTCTACAATTAGGACATTGATTGCTATTGCTGCTTGCAAGGGATGGAAATTATCACAATTGGATGTGAAAAATGCATTTCTAAATGGATACATTGCAGATGAAGTATATATGGAGCAACCAGAAGGTTTCATGGAATCAATTGGATCAGATTATGTGTGTAAGCTCAAGAGAGCTTTATATGGGTTAAAGCAAGCCCCAAGAGCTTGGAATTACAGATTGGTCAAGTTCTTGAATGAATGTGGATTTCAAGCATCAAAGGCAGATAGTAGCTTGCTAGTGAAGGCAAGTGAAAATGGATATATTTACATATGCATTTATGTTGATGATATTATTGTTACAGGAACAGATGCTCAAGGAATCAATGAACTCAAAAGACAAATAGAGAAGGAGTTTAAGATAAGTGATTTGGGAAACTTATCTTATTTTCTAGGAATGCAGATTGTATATACTCAACATGGAGTATATGTTTCACAAGAAAGATACTTGAAGAATCTTCTAGTCAAGTTTAACATGGAAGATTGCAAGACCTCAACTACACCATTGGAGGTAAATCATAAATTAAGCAGGTATGGAGGTGAAGAATTCAATGACATGAAGAAATATCAGAGTTTGGTAGGTAGTCTAATCTATGCTACCTTGACAAGGCCAGATCTATCATATGCAGTAGGTGTGTTGTCACAATTTATGCATTGTCCAAAGAAGACTCATTGGATTGCAGCCCAAAGGGTACTCAGATATATCAAAGGAACCCTAAGTGAAGGTCTGTATTATGGTTTCACTTCTGACACAAGAATCAAAGTGTTTAGTGATGCAGATTGGGCAGGTGACTCAGATGATAGAAGGTCTACTCATGGATATCTATGTTATGTTGGAGACAAGTTAGTGTCTTGGTGTTCAAAGAAGCAACATACAGTTGCTTTATCATCCACAGAAGCTGAGTATAAGGGAATGGTAGAAGCTGCAAAGGAAGTGATATGGTTGAAGACCTTGATGAAAAGTTTTGAGATTGATCATAGTACTCCAATAATTTTTGGAGACAATATGAGTTCTTTGTATTTGGCAGCTAACCCTGTTTTTCATGCCAGGACTAAGCATATAGAGATTCAGTATCATTTCTTGAGGGAAAAGGTACTAGATAAAGAGATTGAAGTGATGTATACTCCAACAAAAGAACAAGTGGCAGATATGATGACAAAGAGTCTAGATGGACCTAAAATACAAAGGTTCAAAGACATGGCAAGTATAAAGAAGACAGAGAAAACCTCAATTGATGATTGAGGGGGAGCTGTTGGTGCAGACCAATCACCAATTGAAGGCTTGGAAGATCAAATGATGAAGGAAGAATCAATTCCTAAAGTGTGGAAGAAGATTACATTCAGAGGACAAGAGAAGTGTACAGATATGTACATTAGCATAGTCATAGATGACTTAGATCTTTTGTTCAGTAAGAATCATGTACAAATTATCATAAATACTTTGAGAAAAGTCGGGGCATGTATGAGAGCATATGTAGAAACCAAGATTGAGGAAGTTAGGAGTCAAGAGATAGAGAAAAGTTTGTTGAGTTAGCTCTCATCACTCAGTTGTAATTTTCTGAGTTAATGAAGAAATATTGCGCCCGATCTTTTCGTGTCTGCTCCTTCTGTGTTTGATCAATTGTGAAATCCTTTTGAGGATATCTAAGTTGTTAGTTAATGAGCCTGTGACCTGAATTTCAGAGTCCAATTGTAAACAGGCTAGGAGAATTGTGAGTAGGAACATTCATATGTGTTGAGTGTCTACAGTTCTCTGAAACAGGCGCAAATTTCGAGTTTAATCTTTTGGTCAGTGCTCACTCCATAGTTTAAAGTTTTGTGCAAGCAAGCACTTAATCTTTAAGTTGGAAGGTGATCTACTCGTGGCTAAAAGCATTTGGCAAAACGGGTTAGATATTGTGAGAACCAAAGTTAAGAAGTTAGGGGTGTCTAAATTGACTTCTCAGAAGTGCAGATTCAGACATAGGTAACTTGTGAAGACAATTTCTCAAGTTATACTAAAGCTTATGAAGTAATTCAACTTGGAGGTGATGCGCAATCTCTAGGAGATGATTCGTACAAAGTTTCATCAAAAACTTTACACATTTGATAAGTCAATGTGAAGAAATTCTGCAGCAGACTTTTCTGTGTTTCATCTTCTTCACATATTTTCTCAGATTTAATAATTTGGAGATTGGACCTCTAATTAAGTGAAGGTTTTGACTTACTCTTGATATAGAGGTGTTCTAAATTCAAGAGTAGGTTATTCTTTTGGAGATTAACACTCTCCATCACACAGTAGGCTGCTTCTTGCTCAACCAAGATATACATGAGCTACCAAGCATGAAGCAAAAACCACTGGTGGACACACGAGTGTCATAGCAACCAGCCCAATCTGAGTCAGAAAAAGCATGCAAATCTGGCGGTAGTGATCCCCCTTGGGATAAAACAACCCAAGTAGCCGAGTACCACTCAAGTAGCGAAAGATGCGCTTAACCGCTTTCCAATGCGTGACTCCTGGGCAATGCATAAACCTGCTCATCTGTGAGACAGCAAACTGAATATCTGGCCGAGTAATGCATAAGTAAATCAAGCATCCAACAGCCTGCTGATAGAGAACAGCATCAAATGCATCTCCAGCATCAGGAAGACTCAATCATAAACCTGTCTCCATAGGAGTGGCAATAGGCTTACAGTCTTCAAGGCCAAAACGCTGCAATAATGTGTCAATATATTTCGTTTGACACAAAGCCATATCACCATCAACTTGAATAAACTGAATGCCCAAATAGTGATGCGAATGCCCCAAATCAGACATCTCAAATGAGGCATGCAAATCAGCCTTGAAATCAGCAATATGCTTCTCAAGAGGACCAGTGAGCAGCATGTCGTCTACATAGACAACAATGATCGCACATCATTAGCACGCTTAACATATAAGGTGCTTTCAGTTGGACTGTTCTCAAAACCATGTGCAATCAGATAGGCATGTATTTTCTCATACCAAGCACGTGGTGCTTGCTTTAAACCATATAACGCCTTCTTTAACCTGCACACCTGGTTTTCATGCCCTTTCTGCACAAAGCCACGGGGCTGAAAAACATACACTTCTTCATGCAAGTCACCATTCAGAAATGGTGTTTTAATGTCCAACTGATGTACATTCCAACCATGATAGGCTGCAAGTGCACAAATGCTCCGAACAGTAGTCATACGGCATGTAGGTGCAAAGGTCTCATCAAAATCAATGCCTCTTTCCTGCGCATAACCCTTTGCAACAAGCCTAGCCTTATACCTATCAACTGTACCATCAGGTTTACGCTTCAGCTTGTATACCCACTTAGTGCCAATGGCCTTCTTGCCAGGAGGCAAGTCACATAAAGACCATGTACCATTCTTCATTATAGCATCATGTTCAGATTGCAAAGCAGCCATCCAATTTTCTGAATTTTTTGCTTCATCAAAAGAAACAGGCTCATTCTCATCACAGAGACTAGATGCAGCCATAGCATAGCAATCTGATGCAAAGGAGGTACTATGAGAGCCTGAACGAGTACGATATGACAAAGGTGCATCTAATTTGCTGTCACACAAAGTCTGCACCAGCCATTTTGGCATAGTTTTTGCCTGTTCAATATCAACTCTCTCATCAACAAGTGCATCATGTAAATCTGCATCAGAAATGGAATGATCTGCATCATCATATGAAACCTGCAAAGGCTGAGATGTCTCCTTAGTACATGAAAGCAATGGCTGAATAGCATCTTCCACAAAGACAACATCACGGCTAACCAGAATGCGTTTAGTCTGTGGATGATATAGACGATAGCCTTTACTTTCAGAACTGTACCCAACAAAAATACATTTTACTGCCTTATCATCCAATTTTCTACGATGTTGTTCAGGCACTAATGCATATGCCAAACAACCAAAAACACGCAGATGAGCAACAGATGGCTTGCGGTCATGCCAAGCCTCATATGGAGTGATAGACTGCAACGCTTTCGTGGGACACCTGTTCAGTACATATGCTGCACACATGACAGCCTCAAGCCAGAAACTATGTGGTAAAGCCTCACTTTTGACCATGCACCTTGCCATCTCCATGAGTGACCTGTTCTTTCGTTCAGCAACTCCATTCTGTTGAGGTGTATACGGCACTGTACACTGGTGTTTTATCCCATGTTCAGCCAGAAATGCATTAAAATCTGAAGACATATATTCCCCCCCTCGATCAGAACGGAGGGTGCCCATTTTACATGCTGACAGATTTTCAGCCAAAACCAAAAACTGTTTGAAGCACGTGAACACTTCGGACTTTGCTTTGAGTGGATATACCCATGCATGCCTGGAAAAATCATCAATGAAAGTCACGAAGTAAAGGTAATTTCCAAAAGAGGGTGTCTGCATAGGACCATAGACATCACTATGTACAAGCTGCAATTTCTGCATAGCCCGAACTGAACCATCTTTTGGAAAGGAAGAACGCTGCATTTTGCCCAAAATACAGCCTTCACAAACATGTTTTCCAGGTGCCTCAAGTTTGGGCAAAGAGGACACCATTTCAGATTTCTGCAGGCGTAACAAACTAGCAAAATTCAGATGACCAAAGCGTGCATGCCAAAGCTTTGCATCTGACATAGCCTGAGAATCATGAACTGCACATGCTGAATCATTCACAGATTTTTCATAGTCTATGAGTTTATACAGCCCACGACATAAAATGCCAGAAGCAATAATCACATCACCATTTGAGAGATCATGGACTGTACACCTGTCATCAAGGAATTTCACAACCAAGCCAATCTTGGCTAATGCAGAAACTGATAATAGGTTCTTTTTGATCCCTGGCACAAATAAAGCATCTGACAAAGTGAAAGAACTACCATCAGCAGTAGTCAGAATGATCTTACCAACTCCCATAACAGGATAAGAGGAGTTATTGGTGCATGTGACAGTATTCCCTGTAGGGGCAGGCTCAAGTGAAGAGAAGAAACTGCGCTGCGAGGTAATATGTTTGGTTGCCCCACTGTCAAAGTACCAAACATCTGAGTCTACTGTAGACATGCACTGATCATGAGAAGATGGGTCAAAATTGCAGACAGTAGTAAACGCCCATTCTTCTTCCTGCACAAGATTTGCAGACTCTGTTTTTGGTGTAGAGGCCTTTGCAACAACCATTCCAGCCTCTTTCTTCTTTGCCTCTTTAGCAGCCAGTTTTGGACAGTTCTTTATAATATGATCATTTCCTTTACAGTACTTGTAGAACAATTTCTGCTTTTCTGATTTCTTCTCATCTTTATCCTGGTTCTTCGATTGTGCAGCATTTGCAGATTTCTGCTTACTAGTAGAAGAGCTCCATTTTCCTTTGCCCTTCTGACTAGCCAGGAAAGCTTGATCTGCAACACGCATAATGGACCTGTTCTGCCTGGACTGATCTTCTTGCAACAGAACAGAGACTAATTCCTCAAATGACAAGGCATTCGGATTGCCTTTCATCATCAATCGAAGAGTAGAGGCAAAACTTTGATATGAATCAGGAAGGCCATTCAGAACGGTCTGCACAAGTGAGCTATCTGGTATAACCTCATCAGCAGAAATCAATTGTTCCTTCAGGTCTTTGATCTTTGTAAGAAAACTATCCATCGAATCACCTTCATTCATGTGCTCACTCTCCAACTGTTTTCGGAGGTAAGCAACACGAGCCTCATTCCTAGCCTGGTACAAAGTGGTAAGTGTATCCCAAGCATCCTTTCCTATTCTGCAAGAGCGAATGTGAGGAATAATGGCACGTTTGACAGACAAAGCTATCAATGCATGTGCCTGGGCATCTCTGCCATCCCAACGAATCTGCTCTGCAGTAGGTGCAACAAAAACAGTAGCACGAATAGGAATCTACGGAATATCATCTTCGACACCATCTTCATCAGCTCCAACACCTGTATTTGCAGTACCTGTCGTTACAGGTGTAACAGGACGTCTTTCAACACCCTGCACAATGTTCCACAATCCTTTTGCAACCAGTACATGTCGCATCATATAAGCCCATAATGGGTAGTTGGTACCATCCAACTTATCCTCAACAGCCAACATACGGAATACATCACTGCTTTCAGCCATGGCCGGTGCCTAAAATAACTTGATGCAGAAAATTCACTGTATCTCAAAAAGTTGAACAGAACTGCCCAGACGAGTTCTGCTAGACCTGTAGCACACTTCGAGACGCTTAAACTGGCGAACAGAAACTGGTATATACCTTTGGCACAAAAGGACAAAATAGCCTGCACAAGCACTGCGATAGTGCGTTCGGAGGCCGAAACGAGCTCAGATCGCGATTTCGGCACCACAGAACGAAGCTGTTTTGATCTCGGAAACACCCTGAGTATGCTCACCAAATTTTGTGCGAATCTGAGACTGCAAACGGAGGAGTGTCGATGGTGCCCTAGAAGAAGCAACGACCTGCTCTGATACCAATTGTTGGAGTTAGACGTCTGCGAAAGCACGCGAACAGCACAAGGAAGAAGAAGAAGCTTGGAGCACAACACACAAGACTGAATGTATTACTAGAGAATGTACAAAGATAAGTAGCCCATTAGGGCAATAGGCGTATATACAAGTCGGGGGAAAAAAACCTCCTAAAGAGGGAAAAAAGTGCCCCGGCGGTCCTAGAGTGTTCACACACATCACTACCTAAATATATCAACAACATCATCATGTGAAATGTGTAAAAGCTGATAAAGTGCCCCATTCAAACCAGCACTTGCCTTTCCACCTATAAAAAGAGGTAGCAAAGTTTCATACATATCTTTGGATCTAATTGATGTATCCTTAGTATGTGAGAGTAACGGTTGAATTGCATCCTCCAAAAAAACAACATCATGGCTAACCAAATGCATTTATTCCATGGATTATATAGAGGATAGGCTTTTCTTTATGAAGTATACTAAACAAAAATGCATTTTACTTCTTTATCAGCCAGTTTTTTGTGTTTTTGTTACCGCACTAGTGCATATGCGAGAAAACCAAAGACACACAGATGAGCAATAGATAGCGTGCAATCATGCGAGCCTCATATGGAGTGATAGACTATAGTGCTTTGGTGGGACACCTCTTGACTACATATGCTACACACAAAAAAGAAATCTCAAGCTAGAGGCTATGTGGTAAGGCTTGACTTTTGACCATATAATTTGCCATCTCCACAAAAGAAACATTCTTTCTTAGCAACTCCATTCTGTTGAGGTGTATATGGCATTATACACAGATGTTATATCCCACATTCAATAAGAATGCATTAAAATCAGAAGACATGTATTCTCCCCCTCGATCAAAATTGAGGGTGCTCATTTTACGTGCCAACATATTTTTAGCCAAAACTATAAACTACTTGAAGAACACAAACACTTCACAATTTTCTTTCAATGGATACACCCATTCATGCCTAGAAACATCATCAATAAAAGTCATGATATCATAAAGGTAGTTCCCAAAAGAAGGTGCCTACATAGGACCACAAACATCATTGTGAACAAGCTCCAATTTTTTAGTAGCTTGAACTAAACCATATTCTGGGAAGGAGGAATGATGCATTTTTCCCAAAATACATCCTTCACAAACATGTTTACAAGGTGCCTCAAGTTTGGATAGAGAGGAAACAATTTCAAATTTCTATAGAGGTTGCAAATTTGCAAAATTCAGATGACCAAAGCATGCATGCCCAAGCTTTCCATTTGACATAGCTTGAGAATCTTGAATT
>CM035442.1:74828375-74883375 GCA_020310875.1 Ceratopteris richardii
CCTCCCCCCCCCCCCCCCCCCCCCCCCCCCCCCCCCCCCCTCCCCCCCCCCCCCCCCCCCCCCTCCCCCCCCCCCCCCCCCCCCCTCCCCCCCCCCTCCCCCCCCCCCCCCCTCTCTCTCTCTCTCTCTTTGTTCTCTCTCCCCCCTATCATGCATTCCTCTCATTGCACTACCTCTCCCTTTGTCTCTCTCTCTCTCTCTTTGTCTCTCCCTCTCTCTATTTCCCCCTCTCTCTCTGTGTCATTGAGAGTTCCATGCTCCACCCTTTTGTCTAAGCTCAGAATCATTCTCATGCAAGTCCATTTATCTCACATACAAAGGGAAGCTCCCAAAGTCCATATAAGCAACTTCTCGCTTGACTCCTCATAAGCTCATTCAGTCTATCCCATTAGAATGTGCTTTCTCTTCTCATGGAGTTTTAATATATCCTCTCTCTTTCTCACCCTCTCTCTCCTCCTCTCTCTCTCTATCCACATTTATCTCTCTCCCTCTCTCATTCTCTCTCTCTCTCTCTCTCTCTCTCTCTCTCTCTCTCTCTCTCTCTCTCTCTCTCTCTCTCTCTCTCTCTCTCTCTCTCTCTCTCTCTCTCTCTCTCCCCCTCCCTCCCTCCCTCTCTCCCTCTCTCCCCCCCTCTCTCTCTCTCCCTCTCTCTCTCTCTGTATGTCCCTCTCTCTCTCTCTCTCTCTCTCTCTCTCTCTCTCTCTCTCTCTCTCTCTCTCTCTCTCTCTCTCTCTCCCCTCCCTCCCTCCCTCCCCCTCCTAGAACATCTAAGTCTACGCATTCGACTCTATGGAGGAGAGAGGGATTAGAGAGGAGAGAAGAGATATAGCATAATCCTTCTCTCACTCTTGTATGAGATGAAACCATTAACCTAAAAAAAATGATATTGCTTGGAAAATGGAGATGGAGGGAGGAAAGAGAGATAGAATTCCCTCTCTCCCTTTTTCGCAGATTCTCTCTGAGGTCTCTCAGAGGACATAGAGTAGGAGATATGAGAAATAGTAATGAAGTACCTAAAAAAATCATTGGGAAAGGTCCAATCAATTATTCAAGTCCTCTTGTAGACTTTAGGATAGCTCCAAGCATTCCATTCTATTTTGATTTTTCCCTTTTATTTTTGTTTTTAATTTTTATATTTTTATTTTGATTTTTATTTATTTACTTCTTTTCTTTTTCTTTTTTTTTAGGATTAAATTTTTACACCCTTTCAGATTATGATATATACAAAGGGTTCAATTAAATTGAATCTTAATTTGGGGGGAGAGAGGGAATGTTCCTAAAGTTCCTAGTTAAGGCTTTTATTAGGATCAGTTAGGGTTTTTTATATGACTAGGGTTTATCGATATCCAATCATCAGTTAAATATACACACTAAGGGTTTATATCCAATCATCAGTTAAATATACATACTAAGGGTTTAAAAACCTCAGTTTCTAAGGGTTCAAGATAAGTTTTCAAGGGTAAAAGTTGGTTTGCAAGGGTTAAAATTTAGGGTTTCTAGGGTTAGGAACTAGTTTTGAAGGGTTAATTCTAATGTTTTCAACGAGCTTTGGGCTGGTAATCAATTAGGATAGTAAAAGGTAAAGGTTCCTAGGGTTTCTTCCTTAATTAGGCCTCCATATCAATGGGTATCCGACTTCCCTTGATTATACACATAGGGTCTTTTAAGGTTAAAGAGGGTTAAAAAAGTAGGATGTTTATACAAGTTAACGTTACATTTCCCTAGGGTTTTCCTTGATCAAAACTCACTCAACAGTACAATTCAAATGTTTTTTATCATGCAATCAATTAAGTCAACCAAATACTTGAACAAATACACCCTTTTCTACTTTCTGCATACAAATCATCAGATCGTAGTCAATAAATGCAAAGAAATAAATTTTGAAAAAAGAAATATTCATACACAATTCTCTATGGACTTCATCCCGACATCTGCCCCCTCTAAACCTACACATCGTCTTGATGGGCCAACCTGCAAAATCAACGAAAAGAACATCAAGATTCTCTTGAAACTATTTTTAGTTTTTATTTTAATGTTTTTCTTTTGGAAATTCAAACATGAGTTTTATATGGAAATGCATGTCCTAAGCAAAAAAAATTATTTTAAAGTACATAACTCATGATTGAAAACTCGTTCGGTCAGTGTACTACCTCCAAAATTAAGTCAAATTGCACCTATAGAAATTATTTAGAGTTTCGAAGAACAATCTTTCCTATCAACTCGTTTCAAAGTTAGTTGTTATTTTATATAAATGTTCTCATGTTTAGCTCTTTATACACCTATTAGGAAATTAAACTTGCTCCACAATTGCATAGCTTCACCTCATGCAACTCGCATAATAAATCTTAGAATTAGTTTCGAGACCACATATAAGTCATGAATATTATTTTTATCTTTTTCTTTTTCTATATTTTTATTTTTATTTTTCTTTTTCTCTTTATAGCAATCATTAAAGTATAGCTAGAATTGAGCGAAAGCTACCACCGTGAATAATGTCAATATCTTTGTATAAAATTTCCCCAAATTACTGCATATAAACATATGTTCTCAAACCATAGTTTCGAGTGAAGCCAACTCCATCCTTGTAACAGCTTGTGCAGAAAGGGTGAAGTGTTTGCATATTTAAGGACAAGCTATACATGAGGATTACCATAACAACGTACAGAAACATCTCTGGATCTATCTGTAGCATTGTGGATTTCCACAACAAACTACTTCTTCATGGCCATTTGATTCCTCTCTTCTATCGAAAGACTCTCACTTGCTTTCTCTTACTTCAGGTAGTCATCACTAGAAAGCAAGACTTGAATATGTGAACCTTCACCTATAATTTGTAGCAAAGCTTGTTCTCAGAACCATGGGCATATGTACACAAAGACAAAGTATATCCCCTTCTCTACATTTTGTCATGGTAGATGGAACCCCTTCTTATCTTTCTACTTTGTTGTCATGCAAGAGAGCTCCTACTTGTCTAAGGACATAGTGAAGATGAGGATAGTTGAAGTTCTTTGAAACACGATGCAAATGTTGGATCTTTCTGATAAAAGAGGTCTCTTATGTAAAGGAGACACACACTACATGTAGGCTTTGTGGAGACACACACTACATGTAGGCTTTGTGAATCTGACTCTATTTCAAGAATGAAAGTAGAGTATGGTCACGCATGGGTAGATCATCTTGAAATAAAATATAGATTTAATGACAAAGTTGAAATATTATAACTCCACCTTGCTATCCGTCAAATCTATAGTGCAGTTCAATCAAAATGGACTATGCGTTTTCTAAGGAATTACAAAGATAATGATGAAAGAGAAAGCAACCGAATGGAAATTCAATCAAAATGGACTATGCGTTTTCTAAGGAATTACAAAGATAATGATGAAAGAGAAAGCAACCGAATGGAAATTGCAATCATGTTTAATGATAAATGGAAATAGTGCTTCGAAGTACTTTAATAGAAAAATGTGAAAGGGAAGGGAGGGATTGAAGTAAGAACGCATCTAAGTCAATGATGATGAGGATTGAGAGGATGAAAGCATGAACCCCAAAAGGAAAACCTATGCTTTGATACCAGATTGGAAAACATGACCCAAGATATGTGCAAACAAAGAAGAAGCTCAAAATACACTAGAAATAACATAATGATGAAATGAAATAAAATGAACTAAATTATGGAAATCAAACTTCCAAAAGAAGCATGGAGTTTTCACCCCAAGGAGAGAGCCCCACGGTATAGCATGAGTGAATCATCTTGGGAGGGGAGCCCCTCCTTATATGGATTTTGAGAGAATCCCCTTGCAAGTGGAATAAATGATGTTGCATGAGAGTGAAAGTAGCTGTGGGCAAAAGAGTGGTGCATGGACATTTGAATGCCCACAACTTCTTTAATTACTAATCACAAAAGAAGTTAAGGTTTCCCGAACATCGTCACATCAATACACAGGTTCCATGATTCAAGATGAAGTCCATAACATCCAAGATATGATAGTATGTCGCCTTGAAATCCAGCTTCAAGGATATAAATATAAAGATTAGTTCTAGATCATCCACATGGAAAGATTTAAATTAGTATTGGGAAAAGAATGGCCTTGGGGCTTAAAAACATCACTAAGGTATCAATGGCATACAGTGGGGTTCAAGAAGGATGGTGTCCAATATTTGACTCAAGGGGAGCATGATGTGCTAAGCATACCTCTAATTTCAAGTACGAAATTGAAGAAACTCGTAAATAGCCATAAAGTAGAAGTGCACATGTTTCTTTCAATAAATTGAAATGATATTCATAATATAAATCAAGATCCATGTGTCTCCTCTTTTGTGTCTAGTAATGAAAATTTTAAGTTAGATTATTTAATGAATAAGTTTGGGGAGGGTTTTCCAAAATAACTTCCCCTTGGCTTACCATCTCCTTGAGCGAACATTGATCATGCCATAGAATTGCTCTTAGGTACTAAGCCTATATGCAAAACCCCGTATCGACTCTCATATTTAGAGCAAGTTGAAGTTGAGCCTTATAGAGAATAATTTCTATGGAAAAGATTCTAAGTATGAATTCTTTACATCAAAGATCCATTGGACACATGATATTTGCAAAGGCAGCTCAAGTAGATCCTACTTAACTAGCCATACCCCAAAATACTATTGGAATTACAAAATTTTGTAGGTTAGGAGGGTATTATAGAAATTCTGTATCAAACTTTGTCAAGACATTACTCCTTATATATGAAAAATAAAATGAAAGCCTAAAGTCCTCACTTGGGGATGAGGAACAAGAGGAGGGCATGGAACAACTGAAGAAAGTTGTTTTGTTGGCACCGGTCCCTCAAATGGTAGACATGAACAAACCCTTTGTGATTGAAATATATGTAAGCGAACTTGTAGCTCGTATTGTTCCTTAGTGAGAATGATTGGCCAATTTCTTTTGAAAGCAAAAAGTTAAATCCATCTCAAAAAAATTATTACACCTATGAGGAGACCTTAATGCCATTGTGTATCCTTTGAGCAAATGGAGGCGTTACTTGTTTGGCACTTTTTTTGGAAGTTCCTAGGAGTATAAGTGTAAAGGTTTTTTGTGCGATGCATGTAATTTCCTCCTCTCCTACCATAAATCCGTATTAACATTTATTAGTGGCATCTATTTCATCCTTCGAAAAACGAATTCTATACGTTTTTCCTTATTAACTCTTCGCATTTTCTCTTTCTGTATTATTTGACCACAAAATACGTTTTTCTTTTGAACTAAAAATGGTTTTGCCTACCTATTCGAGAAGATTGTCAACTCTCAGTTCTCGTATTCCTTTGCTTGATTTGGAGAAACGCAACATAAACAACTCCGTCGCCTTCACCGTCGAGATCCGCAGCAAATCATATCTTAACGACATATTTTGTTCTACTGTGCTACTCCGTCGCCTACAGATTCTGACGCTCTAGCTTTAGTTCTCATATTTATTTTTTTCTACAGGAAAGACAACATTAATGACAATGATTCACATCTCCTTTGTATAACATTTTTTAAAGATTTATCAAGCTAAACTTTGACTTTCGGTCGTTCAAACAATTGTAAAGAAAGATGGGTCCATACCAAGCAATAACTCTCGCTATATAATTATTCGCGTTCTACTAAGCACGTAATTACTAGCATGATACATATCAATATTTCTCTAATCTACGGGAGTCCCAATCAAACAGTGATTAGAGATATAATTAAGCAAACCAGTGCAACACCTCCGGCGGAGATTATGAAACATTGACACGTGCAAGGAAAAGCAATGCATGATGTCGCACCTACATCAGTACTTGATTACGATCTAAGATTTCGTTTTTACTACCGACAGGCCAATATCCATTTGTGGTCCTAAAGAGGGGGACTTCATCTGTTTCACTTGAAATGATGCCATTCCGTTTTCTTCAAGCAATACACAAGATGCTGCTGAGGTATTGGGAAGCAATCAGCTTTTCCTTTGGCGTCATCACCGTATTATGCTTTCGAAGGTTTGCATCGTGTAGCCTCATCACTGCTTGCTTCAATGGCTTTGGATTCAAGATCAGGGCAACTATAAAATAATTGGGCAGATTAAGTACGTCTCTTTCGTGTACCTTCGTCGTTGCTTGCTTCAATTGCACTGTATTCCTGATCAAGAAAACATAGTAATTGAGCAGATTAGATCCGGTACTACCACGATGTTGGAAATTCTTGAGAAACCTCCTATTCTTGAGAAACCACCTATTAGATGCTAAAATCGAGCGAAAGATACTACCGCGAATGATGTCAATCTCGTTGTACAGCATTTCTACAGATTATTGCATCTAAACATATGTTCTGAAACGATAGTTTCCGGTAAAGTCAAATCAATCCGTGTAACAGCTTGTGAAGAAAGGGCGAAGCGTACGCATTTTTAAAGACAGGCTCTACAGGAGGATGCACATATTTAATTAGAAAGAAGGACCCAAGTTCTCTTCCTTTACCTCCTGCAGACAAATCTTAGCCCAATTACCTTTGCGCTGTCGACAGTCGAGCAGTTCGTGCTGGAGCATTGACAACCCATTTAAAGTTTTATAAGATTTTACTGAAATATCCCCACAGTTTGTGTACAAAACGGCAAGAAATTTCTCTCCAAAACCTGCGATATGTTATGTCGTACGCAGAATGCCCTCTTATTTATAGATTAGCATACACTTTTCAAAGAGCAAAAGCGCTCCGCTTGTGGAAAAGCTCATCTGCCTCTTTATTTAAAAGATCATGCAAACTTCAATTAGAAAAAGGACAGTATTCACATGTTCAGTATGGGATAATTCTTCTAACGTTACATGATTATTCTAGAAAATGCTCCTAAAACATAACATCAAGTTTGTGAGAACCACATTATTGATTCATCAAGCTCAAGACATGACCCCCATTTTTTTCTCATATTGTTGGCATGTTTGGTGGATGCAAACATACCTAACACGCAGCGTGCATATCGAGAGTGATGGAAACACTTATGATCTCGCTATCTCACTCATTAGTTGCTATTAGGGTTTCTCTCATGTACTTTCCATTATATACTTGAATAGATTTTTTATGTTTTATCGAGATAGTTCTTGTACATGATTATTTTTAGTACAAAGAAGAAGACTGTATTCTCCTCCATTCTTGTGTGAGATTTGCACTATGACATGATCTTCATAAGTGTGAAGCCATGTAAACTTTCATTTGCCAATTGATGGTATGAAGCACAGAAAGGTTTTCACTATGAAATTTAACTTTGACTTTGATGCTCTTGACATGTCATGCGCATATATTTTATCATCCTTTATGAATGCGCATGGATACTCTCAATGGCTTGCATTTGTTCATTACGAGATATCCTCCACATATGCGTTCCAGTCATCCTAAAGAAGTTCACGCATGATTTCGTGCTTCATTATTCGCTAAGGATGCATATATCGGCACACAAACATCACAAGTTCATAAACATGAGTCCAACGACCACGTTAACAACACATTGGCTAAGGTCAATATGAGACCCGTTTGCATTTTGGTCAAATTTTAAACAGTTCCCTTCACCATTATATAATAATTTAGCAGAGTAAGTACGTCTCTTTCGTGTACCTTTGTCATTGCTTGCTTCAATTGCACTGTATTCGCGAGCAGGGCAATTATATAATAGTTGAGCAGATTAAGTAAATCTCTTTCGTGTACCTTCTTCATTGCTTGTTTCCATCAAGAAAGCATAGTAATTGAGCAGATTAGATACGGTACTACCACGATGTTGGAAATTCGCTAAAATTCAGCCAAAGCTACTACCGCGCATGATGTCAATCTCTTTGTACAGCATTTCTACAGATTACTGCATATAAACATATGTTCTCAAACTATGGTTTCCGGTCAAGTCAAATCAATCCTTGTAACAGCTTGTGCAGAAAGGGCGAAGCGTACGCATATTCCCGAGAGAGTGTGCCTACATCTGCTCACATGAAATGATGCCATTCCGTCTTCTTCAACCAATACAGAAGATGCTGCTGAGGTATTGGGAAGCAATCAGCTTTTCCTTTGGGGCCATCACCGTATTATGCTTTCGATGGTCTAAGTCTCCTTATTTCGAAGGTGTGCATCGTATACCTTCATCACTGCTTGCTTCAATTGCTTTGTATTCGCGCTCAGGACAATTATTTAATAATTGAGGAGATTAAGTACGTCTCTTTCGTGTACCTTCGTCATTGCTTGCTTCAATTGCACTGTATTCCTGATCAAGAAAAGATAGTAATCGAGCAGATTAGATTCGATACTACCACGATGTTGGAAATTCTTGAGAAACCTCCTATTTTACAGACCATCGTCCAATCATAATCTATTATTTTCTTGCTAAAATTGGGCGAAAGCTACTACCGCGAATGATGTCAATCTCTTTGTTCAGCATTTCTACAGATTACTGCATATAAACATATGTTCTGAAACGATAGCTTCCGGTCAAGTCAAATCAATCCTTGTAACAGCTTGTGCAGAAAGGGCGAAGCGTACGAATATTTAAGTACAGGATGCACATATTTAATTAGAAAGAAGGACCCAAGTTTTCTTCCTTTACCTCCTGCAGAAGAATCTTAGCCCAATGAGCTTTGCGCTGTCGACAGTCGAGCAGCTCGTGCTGGAGCGTTGGCAACTCATTTAAAGTTTGATAAGATTGTACTGAAATATCCCCAAAGTTTGTGTACAAAACGGCAAGAAATTTCTCTCCAAAACCTGCAAA
The DNA here is from genome assembly GCA_020310875.1 of Ceratopteris richardii. Classification (NCBI taxonomy): domain Eukaryota; kingdom Viridiplantae; phylum Streptophyta; class Polypodiopsida; order Polypodiales; family Pteridaceae; genus Ceratopteris; species Ceratopteris richardii. The sequence goes on from CM035442.1 coordinate 74,837,102, forward strand.
TATGCAAGAAGCATAACAGTATGATGGTTCTATGTCTAAATAAATACACAAACTATCCGGTATACCAGCGGAGGCAGTGGGATATGTCATGTCGTATGCGGAATGCCCTCTTATTTATGGATTAACGTACACTTCTCAAAGAGCAAAAGCGCTCCGCTTGTGGAAAAGCTCATGTGGCTCTTTATATAAAAGATAATGCAAACTTGAATTAGAAAAAGGACAGTATTCACATATTCGGTGCTTTTGTTGAGACAGTATTCCTTAAATATTTTACTTGGGGAGATTTCCACTCCGTCGATTTGAATGGGGATAAAAACTATAAAAAAAAACTTCTAATTGATCATTTCACATCCTAAATCGAAAAAAATTGATAAAATATTGCAAAGAGGTCATTCTTTGTCCACATACATTTCATATTATGGGATAATTATTCTAAAACTCCCTTCAAAAGAGGCAAAGTCGAAAGAGGCTGGAATGGTTGTTGTAGAGGCCTCTACACCTAAAACACACTCTCCTAATCTTGCTCAGAATGAAGAATGGGCATCTACTCCTCGTTGCACATAACTATGTCCCATCTTCTCATGAGTAGTGTACGTATGGAGTAGACGTAGATGTTTGGTACTTTGATACTGGAGCAACCAAATATTTACCTCACAACATAGTTTTTGCATCTCACTTGAGCTTGCCTCTACAAGGAATACTATCACATGTGCTAACAACTACTCTTATCATGTAATGGGATTCACTAAGATCATTTTGACTACTGTTAATGGTGCTTTCTTCACATTGTGAGATACTTTTTATGTGTCGGAGATCAAGAAAACTTTTTTGTTAGTTTTAGCATTGTCCAAGATTGGATTAGTTCTCATATTTATTGATGAAAGATGTAAAGTCCATTATCTCTTAAATGGTGATGTTATTATTTCTTCTTGAATTTCATGTTATGTGTTGTATAAGCTAATAGTCTATGCAAAATCTGTGAATGATTCAGCATGAGCAATTCAAGATTATCAAGCTATCTCATATGCAAAGCCTTGGCATGCAGGCTTTTGTCATCTATATTTTGCTTGTTCACTTTGCCCATAAGAATCTAAAATGGTGTCCTCTCTGCCCAAACTTGAGATACCTTGTAAATACTTCTGTGAGGCCTATATTATGGGCACTCCTTCCCAAAAAATGATTCAGTTCGAATGTAATGTATTATGTAACAATGTTATACATGATCATTGGCATGACTATGATGCCCAATGATAGTTATAGGAGTAGGCTATCGTGTAAGCCTCTCAACTACATCAAATGATCAACAATAAGCTCACTAATGGGGGCTGTGTGTCTACGAGTTTACAAGTCTCTTTCATAGAGAGATTCTTCAAGTTTGAATTTGAAATTCAAATGGATGCTCTACTTAAAAGTACTCCTCTAAGTTAGGAGTGACTTTAACAAGCAAGATTTGTAGCTTTTTAGATCTCCAACCTCCACGAGATATGTAGACTTACAATATTCCTTCAAGTCAAAAAAATGTTTACAAAAAGTTAATGGTAAAAGCTCATAAGCAATGCTTCATATGATCCTTCCATTGTTTGCACAAAAAAACTCCTTCAATGCTTAGCCAAGTGTGAAGGCTTGGCATTTACACCAACATGACCATAACATTCAATTTCAACAAAGGAGGAGGAAGTTTGCGAGGAAATTTAAAGCTTTAAATATTGCCAATAAATGGTGTTCTCTCTTTCATAATTTTTCCATGAATACACAAAAACATTTATATACTGAAAGAAATGAGTTCAAAATGTGTAAATCTCATATCTGAAAATTCAAGATGAAAACTCTTCTCTTAATATGGAGATGTTGAAAGTACCTAGTTTGGGAAGACGTGAAGAGTGAAAGAGAGGGAAAAGTCATTTGGAACGGTGAAAGGAATTGTGTTGCTAACATGGCCATTGGACACATGTTTATAAACTTGTTATCTTTGTGTGCCTAGTATTAGTTAGTTACTCATTATATGCATTCTTAGCAAATAATGAAGAATGGAATCATACGTGATGTTCTTTAGGATGACTTGAATGCATATGTGGAGGATATATTGTAATGAACAAATCTAAGCAATTGAAGTATCCATGCACATTCATAAAGCATGATAGAACATGTGCACATAGCATTTCAAGAGCATCAAAGTCGCCAAGTTAAATTTCATAGTGCAAACCTTTGTGTGCTTCACTCCATCAATTTGCAAATGAGACTTTAAATGGCCTCACACTTATGAAGATCATGTCATATTCCAGAAGTCGCATTCAAACTGTAGGAGTTGTGGAATCTAGATGTAAATCTTTCAAACAAATTTGATGCTGAAAACTTCACACACACAATCACATTTAATACTTGATTGGAGATTAAAATCCCACAATCCAATAGTAAGTCTAATGATTATGTTTTCCCACATGAATTATTTTTCCTTGATCAAGTGATATTCGATTTAGGAAGGGAAGATGACCATGAGTTCTTTTCCCCCCTTTGAATCAACAATTTGATTCAAACACAACATCTTCTCATGATTTGAAGGGTTTCTTTCTAGTTTCGTGAAGCTCACCATCAAAAAACTATAGGAATCAAACTCTTTGACTTCTCGTTCTTTTCATGAGTTGTACCTATGCATGCCTGGAGAAGTCATCAATAAAAGTCATGAAGTGAAGGTAGTTCCCGAATGAAGGAGTCTCCTTAGGGGCGCAAACATCACTATGAACAAGCCATAATTGATGAGCATCTATCTTCCTCTCTGCCATGTTCACTCAGATCAACACTCTAATTTGAATGCTCATATCTCATTCATTTCTCCATCATTTTCAAAGGTCTATAGCTTGTTGGAACCATCTCAAAGTCTACTACAAGCTAGAAAGGTTTGAAGGAGTTTTATTCAACCAATTGGTAGAAAATTGTCTTGAAGTGATCACTAGTCATACTCTGTAGAGTTGCTAAAATATCGAGGGTAAGCTTCTACTTGCTAAAGACATTGCTCAGAGTATAGTCTATCATTTTCACTTGGAATCATACATACACTCTAAGCTAATTACATACAATCATAAGGAATTTTGACTGTATTGTGAGTAGTGAGCAAAACATTTAGCAGGTTGCAATACCAAAATAGCAACTTTTGATGACTAACTAATTCCAAACTTATCTGTGTTGATCAAATTGTTTGAAGCATATTCTTCAAAGCACATAGGCACTTATTTAGTGTCATTGAAAAGCTAAAAGGGCCTACAACACAACTCTGAAGTAAAATAGGGTAGGTACAAAGCAGAGATTAGCAGTACCAACTTAGTTCTTGAGGTGTCCATCCATCTTTCCCAAGAGTGGTATCAGAGCAATTTGAGGTAAAATGGGAGACGATCTACCTTCTTTTATTGATAAATTGGATAGGAAAAATTATGAAGCATGGTCCTTCAGGATGAATACATACATGAAAGGAAGGAATCTCTATGGATACATATCACGAGATGAAGAGATGCCCATTTTCAGAAGCAAAGGACAAGCTATAAGAGAGAAGCTTGAAAGACTCAACTCATGGTGTGCCAAAGATGCATTAGCAAGGTCATACTTACTTAACTCTATCTCTGACTTCCTTCCTCAACACATTACAGACTGTAAAGCATCCCAAGAGACTTGGGATACATTTTCTTCATATTTTCTTTTTAATACAAGAGCAAGAATGAATCAGTTGTGGATTGAGTTTACCACTCAAAGGAAGCAACCCAAGCAAAGTGTTTCAAAATATGTGACCAAAGTCAAAGATGTAGCTGATCAATTGGCAAGCATAAGAGAGGAGATTGAAGAGGAGCAAATTGTTGGACAAGTGATCAATGGCATCAAGGTAGATGATAAATGGGAAAGCTTCATAACTACCATGGACTTATACATGGACATGCAGATTTGAGATCTTTCCACAATCATGTTGGAGTTAGACGTCTGCGGAAGCACGCGAACAACACAACGAAGAAGAAGAAGCTTGGAGCACAACACACAATACTGACTGTATTAATAGAGAATGTACAAAGATAAGTAGACCATTAGGGCAATATGTGTATATACAAGCGGGGGGAAAAAAACCTCCTAAAGAGGGAAAAAAGTGCCCCGGTGGTCCTAGTGTGTTCACACACATCACTACCTAAATATATCAACAAATCCCCCCTGGGAGTGATGCGGTGAACAAGGAGCTGGCACTCATGTATAAAGAAGTGCCAAGCTATGTGGATATCACTCCACAAAAGGAAGTAAGCCCAAAGCTTTGCCGAAAGCTTCAAACTTCTCCCTAGGCAAAGCCTTCGTGAAAAGGTCTGCAATGTTCTCTTGCGTGGGCACATATGCCAAGCTGATCTCCCCAGCAGAGAACCTCTCCCTAACAAAGTGATAATGCACCTCAATGTGCTTAGTGCGAGCATGGAACATAGGGTTCCTCGCAACTGCCAATGCGCTCTGACTGTCAATGAAGATGGTGGTGGCAGAAGACTGGCCAACACCCAAATCAGCCATAAGCCGTTTGAGCCACACACACTCAACAGTCACTGTGAAAGCTCCCTATACTCAGCCTCACAACTGGAAGTGGCCATAGTAGGCTACTTCTTGCTCAACCAAGATATACATGAGCTACCAAGCATGAAGCAAAAACCACTGGTGGACACACGAGTGTCATAGCAACCAGCCCAATCAGAGTCAAAAAAAGCATGCAAATCTGGCGGTAGTGATCCCCCCTTGGGATAAAACAACCCAAGTAGCCGAGTACCACTCAAGTAGCGAAAGATGGGCTTAACCGCCTTCCAATGTGTGACTCCTGGGCAATGCATAAACCTGCTCATCTGTGAGACAACAAACTGAATATCTGGCCGAGTAATGCATAAGTAAATCAAGCATCCAACAACCTGCTGATAGAGAACAACATCAAATGCATCTCCAGCATCATGAAGACTCGATCGTAAACCTGTCTCCATAGGAGTGGCAATAGGCTTACAGTCTTCAAGGCCAAAACGCTCCAATAATGTGTCAATATATTTTGGTTGACACAAAGCCATTCCACCATCAACTTGCATAAACTAAATGCCCAAATAGTGATGCAAATGCCCCAAATCAGACATCTCAAATGAGGCATGCAAATCAGCCTTGAAATCAGCAATATGCTTCTCAATAGGACCAGTGAGTAGCATGTCATCAACATAGACAACAATGATCAGAAGCACATCATGAGCACGCTTAACATATAAGGTGCTTTCAGTTGGACTGTTCACAAAACCATGTGCAACCAGATAGTCATGTATCTTCTCATACCAAGCACGTGGTGCTTGCTTTAAACCATATAATGCCTTCTTTAACCTCAAGACCTGGTTTTCATGCCCTTTCTGCACAAAGCCTCAGGGCTGAAAATCATACACTTCTTCATGCAAGTCACCATTCAGAAATGCTGTTTTAATGTCCAACTGATGTACATTCCAACCACGATGGGCTGCAAGTGCACAAATGCTCCGAACAGTAGTCATACGGCATGTAGGTGCAAAGGTCTCATCAAAATCAATGCCTCTTTCCTGCACATAACCCTTTGCAACAAGTCTAGCCTTATACCTATCAACTGTACCATCAGGTTTACGCTTCAGCTTGTATACCCACTTAGTGCCAATGGCCTTCTTGCCAGGAGGCAAGTCACATAAAGACCATGTACCATTCTTTATTATAGCATCATATTCAGATTGCATGGCAGCCATCCAATTTTTTGAATTTTGTGCTTCATCAAAAGAAACAGGCTCATTCTCATCACAGAGACTAGACGCAGCCATAGCATAGCAATCTGATGCAAAGAAGGCACTATGAGAGCCTGAACGAGTACGATATGACAAAGGTGCATCTAATTTGTTGTCATGCAAAGTCTGCACCAGCCATTTTGGCATAGTTTTTGCCTGCTCAATATCAGCACTCTCATCAACAAGTGCATCATGTAAATTTGCATCAGAAATAGAATGATCTGCATCATCATATGAAACCTGCAAAGGCTGAGAAGTTGCCTCATTAGGACCAGCACTAGACTGTCCACCTGTAAAAAGAGGCATCAAGGTATCATACATGTCTTTGGAGCTAACAGATGTCTCCTTAGTACATGAAAGCAATGGTTGAATAGCATCTTCCACAAAGACAACATCACGGCTAACCAGAATGCGTTTAGTCTGTGGATGATATAGACGATAGCCTTTACTTTCAGAACTGTACCCAACAAAAATACATTTTACTGCCTTATCATCCAATTTTCTACGATGTTGTTCAGGCACTAATGCATATGCCAAACAACCAAAAATACGCAGATGAGCAACATATGGCTTGCGGTCATGCCAAGCCTCATATGGAGTGATAGACTGCAGCGCTTTAGTGGGACACCTGTTAAGTACATATGCTGCACACATGACAGCCTCAAGCCAGAAACTATGTGGTAAAGCCTGACTCTTGACCATACACCTCCCCATCTCCATGAGTGACCTGTTCTTCCGTTCAGCAACTCCATTTTGTTGAGGTGTATACGGCACTGTACACTGGTGTTTTATCCCACGTTCAGCCAGAAATGCATTAAAATCAGAAGACATATATTCCCCCCCTCGATTAGAACGGATGGTGCCCATTTTACATGCTGACAGATTTTCATCCAAAATCAAAAACTGTTTAAAGCACATGAACACTTCGGACTTTGCTTTGAGTGGATATACCCATGCATGCCTGGAAAAATCATCAATGAAAGTCATGAAGTAAAGGTAATTCCCAAAAGAGGGTGTCTGCATAGGACCATAGACATCACTATGTACAAGCTGCAATTTCTATGTAGCCCGAACTGAACCATCTTTTCGAAAGGAGGAATGCTGCATTTTGCCCAAAATACAGCCTTCACATACATGTTTTCCAGGTGCCTCAAGCTTGGGCAAAGAAGACACCATATCAGATTTCTGCAGGCGTAGCAAACTAGCAAAATTCAGATGACCAAAGCGTGCATGCCAAAGCTTTGCATCTGACATAGCCTGAGAATCATGAACTGCACATGCTGAATCATTCACAGATCTTTCATAGTCTATGAGCTTATACAGCCCACGACATAAAATGCCAGAAGCAATAATAACATCACCATTTGACAGATCATGAACTGTACATCTGTCATCAACAAATTTCACAACCAAGCCAATCTTGGCTAATGCAGAAACTGATAACAGATTCTTCTTGATCCCTAGCACAAATAAAGCATCTAACAAGGTGAAAGAACTACCATCAGCAGTAGTCAGAATGATCTTACCAACTCCCATAATAGGATAAGAGGAGTTGTTGGCGCATGTGACAGTATTCCCTATAGGGGCAGGCTCGAGTGAAGAGAAGAAACTGCGCTGCGAGGTAATATGGTTGGTCGCCCCACTGTCAAAGTACCAAACATCTGAGTCCACTGCAGACATGCACTGCTCATGAGAAGATGGGTCAAAACTGCAAACAGTAGTAAACGCCCATTCTTCTTCCTACACAAGATTAGCAGACTATGTTTTTGGTGTAGAGGCTTCTGCAACAACCATTCCAGCCTCCTTTTTCTTTGCCTCTTTTGCAGCCAGTTTTGGACAGTTCTTTATGATATGATCATTCCCTTTACAGTACTTGCAAAACAATTTCTGCTTTTCTGAATTCTTCTCATCTCTATCCTGGTTCTTCCAATGTGCAGCATTTGCAGATTTCTGCTTACTAGTAGAAGAGCTCCATTTTCCTTTGCCCTTCTGACTAGCCAGGAAAGCTTGATTTGGAACACGCATAATGGACCTGTTCTGCGTGGACTGATCTTCCTGCAATAGAACAGAGACTAACTCCTCAAATGATAAGGCATTCGGATTGCCTTTCATCATCAACCGAAGAGTAGAAGCAAAACTCTGATATGAATTAGGAAGACCATTTAGAACGGTCTGCACAAGTGAGCTATCTGGTATAACCTCATCAATAGAAATCAACTGATCCTTCAAATCTTTGATCTTCGTTAGGAAACTGTCCATAGAATCACCTTCATTCATGTGCTCACTCTCCAACTATTTTCGGAGGTAAGCAACATGAGCCTCATTCCTAGCTTGGTACAATGTGGTAAGTGTATCCCAAGCATTCCTAGCTGTTCTGCAAGAGCGAATATGAGGAATAATGGCACGTTTGATAGACAAAGTTATCAATGCATGTGCCTGGGCATCTTTTCCATCCCAACGAATCTGCTCTGCAGTAGGTGCAACAAAAACAGCAGCACGAACAGGAATCTGCACAATATCATCTTCAACACCATCTTCATCAGCTCCAGCACGTGTATTTGTAGTACTTGTCGTTACAGGTGTAACAGGATGTCTTTCAACACCCTGCACAATGTTCCACAATCCTTTTGCAACCAAAACATGTCGCATCATATAAGCCCATAATGAGTAGTTGGTACGATCCAACTTATCCTCAACAGCCAACATACGGAATACATCATTGCTTTCAGCCATGGCCGATGACTAAAATACCTTGATGCAGAAAATTGATTGTATCTCAAAAAGTTGAACAGAACTGCCCAGACGAGTTCTGCTAGACCTGTAGCAGACTTCGAGACGCTTAAACTGGTGAACAGAAACTGGTATATACCTTTGGCACAAAAAGACGAAATAGCCTGCACAAGCACTGTGATAGTGCGTTTGGAGGCCGAATCGAGCTCAGATCGTGATTTCGGCACCATAGAGCGAAGTTGTTTTGATCTCGGAAACACACTGAGTATGCTCACCAAAATTCGTGCGATTCTGAGACTGCAAACGGAGAAGTGTCGATGGCGCCCTAGATGAAGCAACGACCTGCTCTGATACCAATTGTTGGAGTCAGTACAACATATCGGGGCTATACCGAGGCTTCTACCGAGGACAATGAACGGGTGCAATTTTGCCTCGACGCCGGTGTAAGGGTCGGTGTAGGCATCGGAACCAAAGCGCCGGTATAAGCCTCGGTATAAGCGTCGGTATAAGCATCGGTATATGCGTCGGTATATGCGTCGGTATAAGCGTTGGTATAAGCGTCAGTATAAGCAACGGTATGCCCCTGGGCAGAATATTCGGTATAAGCATCGGTATCTGCCTGGGGATACCGACGCTTATACCGTTGCCTACATCGACGACCATATCTGAAAATTTTTTTTTGGTAGAGTATGTTGTCTCTTGCTACAACAACATTCCCATGCTGCTATGTAGCAAAAGACAATACACTCTGCCCAAGAAAAACCAGAGAACATGTGACATGTATGACAGGCAACAGAAACATGATTTGTTAAAGCAAAACATACTGTCAAATACAAAAGACGTGGGAGAAATCAATCATGAACCATGTACAAAGAAATGAGACACATTGACATGATATTTATAAACAACAATCAGAACACATGTATATGTGTGTATGCCTATGTATATACATGTGTATGTGTATATGTATTATGTGTGTATATTTGTATATGTGTAAATATTTGTATGAATTTTTAAAACCCCTAGAACCCTAATCCTAATGACCTAGACCTAAAACATGTGTATGTGTGTATTTTTGTGTATATATATGTGTATGTGAATATATATATATATATATATATATATATATATATATATATATATATATATATATATATATATATATATATATATATATATATATATATATATATATATATATATATATGTGTGTGTGTGTGTGTGTGTGTGTGTGTATGTGTGTGTATGCATATGTGTATCTATGTAAAAACCCTAAAACCCTAATCTTGAAGACCTAGACCTAAAACATGTATATGTGTATGCATGTGTGTATATAAGTAAAAGCCAAAAACCCTAATCTTTAAACCCTAAGCCTAAAACATGAATATGTGTGTATGTATATGTCACATGTGTGTATGTATGTATGCATGTGTGTATATATCTATGTGTGTGTATGTATGTATGTATGTATGTATGTATGTATGTGTGTGTGTGTCTTTGTGTGTGTGTGTATGTGTATGTGTGTGTGTATGTGTATATGTATTATGTGTTTATATGTGTATATGTGTGTATGCATGTGTGTATATATGTAAAATCACAAAACCCTAATCCTCAAACCCTAACCCTAAAACATGCATATGTGTGTATGTATATTTGATGTGTGTGTATGTGTATGTATGTATGCATGTGTATATGTGTAAACATCAAAAACCCTAATCCTAAAACCCTAACCCTAAAACATGTATGTGTGTGTGTGTATATATGCATATGCATTATCTATATCTCTCTCTTTCTCTCTCTCTCTCTCTCTCTCTCTCTCTCTCTCTCTCTCTCTCTTTCATCTCTCTCTCCCTCTCTCTCTCTTTCATCTCTCTCTCATTCTCTCTCTCTTTCATCTCTCTCTCTCTCTTTCCTCTCTCTCTCTCTCATTCTCTCTCTTTCATCTCTCTCTCTCTCTCTCTCTCTCTCTCTCTCTCTCTCTCTCTCTCTCTCTCTCTCTCTCTCTCTCTCTCTCTCTCTCTCTCTCTCTCTCCCTCCCTCCCTCTCTCTCTCATTCTCTCTCTCTTTCATCTCTCTCTCTCTCTCTCTCTCTCTCTCTCTCTCTCTCTCTATTTATAAAAAAGAACAAAACAATCACTTACATCGATGTAATTCTTTTTATCGCTCTCTTCAAAGCCCAATCGATGTCATCTCTTGTCAAATTCCAAAGAATCGATGCCAAAAAGCTCCTCCAAAACAAAAGAAAAAAGAAATTAAAAATAAGAAGACATAGAGAAAGAGAGACAATGAAAGAGTACACACATCATTTACCAAGATGTGTGAGAGAGAGAGATGTGTGTGTAGGCGGAGAGAGAGAGAGAGAAAGAGAACCCTAACCCTAAAACATGTATATGTGTGTATGTATATGTGGTGTGTGTGTATGTGTATGTTCATGTATGCATGTGTGTGTATACATATGTGAATGTGTATATATATGTGCATGTGTATGTAATATGCATGTGTGTATGTATGTATATGTGTGTGTACATGCATATGTGTGTGTATGTATGTATGCATATGCATGTGTGTATGCACATATGTGCGTGTATACATATGTGAGTGTGTATTTATATGTGTGTGTGTATGTAGTATGCATGTGTGTATGTATGTATGTGTGTCTACAATCAAATATGTGTGTATGTATCTCTCTCTTTCTTTCATCTCTCTCTCTCTCTCACTCTATATCAATTGAAAACAAAACAATCACTTACATCCATGTAATTGTTTGGAGCATTGTCGTCAAAGTCCAGTTAATGTTTTCCTTCGTCGAATTCCAAAGAAGTGATGCCAAAAATCTCCTCCAAAACAAAAGAAAAGAGAAATTCATAAACCCTAATCCTAAAACCCTAACCCTAAAACATGTATATGTGTGTATGTGTGTATGTATATGTGATGTGTGTGTATGTGTATGTGCATGTATTCATGTGTGTGTATACATATGTGAGTGTGTATATATATGTGTGTGTGCATGTAATATGCATGTGTGTATGTATGCATGTGTGTGTGTGTACATGCATATGTGTGTGTATGTATGTATGCATATGCATGTGTGTATGCACATATGTGTGTGTATACATATGTGAGTGTGTATGTAATATGCATGTGTTTATGTATGTATATTTGTGTGTACATCCAAATATGTGTGTATGTATGTATACATATGCATGTGTGTATGTGTACATGTGTGTATGTATATGTGTGTATACATGTATGTATGTATGTGAGTATGAGAATGAATATGTGTGTGTATGTATATGCATGTGTGTATCTAATATGCATGTGTGTATGTAATATGCATGTTTGTATGTAATATGCATGTATGTATGTATATGTGTGTATGCATGTGAGTATGTAATATGTATGTGTATGTATATGCATGTGTGTATGTAATATGTATGTGAGTGTGTATGTAATATGCATGTGTGCATGTAATATGTATGTGAGTATGTGCATGCATATGTGTGTGTATGGATGTATGCATCTGTCTCTCTATCTCATTCTCTTTCTATTTCATCTCTCTCTCTCTCTCTCTTTCATCTCTCTCTCTTTCACTCTCTGTCTATCTTTCTCTTTCATCTCTCTCTTTCTCTCTCTCTCTATGTTTCTCTAGATCTCTCTATTTCTTTCATCTCTCTCTCTATCTCACTCTATATCAATTGAAAACAAAACAATCACTTACATGGATGTAATTGTTTGGATCGTTGTCCTCAAGGTCCACTTAATGTTGCCCTTCGTCGAATTCCAAAGATTTGATGCCAAAAAGCTCCTACAAAACGAAAGAGAAGAGAAATTAGAAAAGGGAAAACACAAAGAAAGAGAAAGGGTGCTACAGTATGTGCAATTCTCACAAAAATTTTAGATCTAGAGAAACAGAGATGTAGAGAAAGAGAGAGAGAGAGAGAAAGAGAGACAAAGAGTGAGAAAGAGAGAGATGTGTGTACACAATAGGCGCAGAATGTAGTTCGCACGTGCAAACTCGACAGTAGCAAACTTTGGTTCAAAATGCAAGCAAATGTCGAGTTTTTGCTCTCGGGCTCGGTTAAAACATTGCCGCGGTATAAGTGTCGGTATGACCGCCGGTATAAGCATCGGTATAAGTGTCGGTAATTTACAGTAAAGTACCGACGCCTATACCGACGCTCATACCGACGCCTGTATACCGACGATTAAATGACTGTCGGTATTGCATCCATGGTTTTTCAAGCATTTTCAACGGTCATACCGATGTCGAGGCGTGACTGTCGGTATGGGCAACGTCAGTATGCCCTTGATATGTTGTAGTGAGTTAGACGTCTGCAAAAGCACGCGAACATCACAAGGAAGAAGAAGAAGATTGGAGCACAACACACAATACTGACTGTATTACTAGAGAATGTACAAAGATAAGTAGCCCATTAGGGCAATAGGCGTATATACAAGCTGGGGGAAAAAACCTCCTAAAGAGGGAAAAAAGTGCCCCGGCGGTCCTAGTGTGTTCACACACATCACTACCTAAATATATCAACAAATCATGGGGCAACTCTTTACCCATGAAGCCAAGCTCAACAAAACTGGAGAACCATCAAGAGGTAATAACTCTTCTACCATATACACAAACAAAGGCAAGAGTAAAGAGAAAGTGAAAAGCAAAAAGATTGAAGATGAAGGTACTACTCAAGCTAATAGAGAGAGGTAGGAACTCAAGAGGTAGGGGCAGAGGAGGTAAGCAAGGTAGAGGGACACCTTTCAACTCTTCCCCATGCAACATATGTGGATTGTGTAATCACACTATAGATGAGTGCTATAGGAACTTCAAGAATCAGAGAGGAAGAGGATATCAAAGAGGTGGCTACTCACAATCCAGAAGAAGATTCAATCATACTCAAAGCTACAACAACAATTACAACAATAACTACAAAGGAAGCTACAAATCAAGGAAAGACTACAACAATTACATAGAGGAGCAAGAGGATTCCCTTCTGATTATGAATATGACTTCAAAGCAAGGTATGAATGATCAACACCTCTTGTATATTGACTCACGTTGTTCAAACCATGTGGCAAAAAATGGACCTCTTCTCTCTGACCTTAAGGAACCCAAGGGAAAACACCAATTACAAACATGTGATGACACCAAGCATTTAGTGATCAAGGTAGGAAATGTTAAAACCTGATATGGGAACAGAAATCTATTGAGCAAGATTCTTTATGTACCTACAATCGCCAAGAATCTGATGAGTATTGGAGAGATTGTGGAAAAGGGTTTGCAGGTTAGGTTCAACAAATATGGAGCATTTGTGGAGGATCCCCAACATGGATTCAAGAGAATTGCCAAGGGAGAAAAGACATGTACATTATTTACATTTGAACTTGAAGATATAAGGAATATTACACTTTATAATATCAAGGATCAAACATTATCATAACTTTATCTCTTTTGGCATGGGTGGAAAGCAGGTTTGAATATATCAGTTACAGTAGCACTTGTCACAAGTGTTATTTCTATTTATTATTATTTGAAAATAATTAATAAAAGATTAAGGCATATTGGTGAGAGAACCTTAAAGCAAATATATAGAGATCAATGTGTGCTTGGGATACCTAATGTATCCAAGCAACACATGATCTATAAATATGGTGCATGTCAGTTTAGTAAATCTCATAGGCTACCCTTCTCAAAGAAAGGATATATGCATGAGAATTACTTGGAGCTTGTCCACATGGATGTGTGGGGACCAAGCAAGGACCCTTCAATTTTTGGCTCAAGGTATTATGTGTCTTTCATTGATGATTTCAATAGGTGGACTATCTTGTACTTTATCAAGCACAAAGATGAAGGGTTCAATTGCTTTAAGAAGTATCTTGCACTTGTGGAAAATCAAACAGGAAGAAGCCTAAAAAGACTAAGGTCAGATGGATGACAGAGGAATCAAAAGGGAAATTACAACAAGGTATACCCTTAGGCAAAATGGGGTGGCAGATAAGAGAAATAGGTTGATTGTTGAGACAGCTAGGTCAATCCTAAATGAGAAAAGGTTACCTAATTATTTGTGGGCACAGAGTGTATCTAGTGCCACTTATCATATTAACAGGTTGCCATCCAAGTAACTTGACGGGATGACCCCATATGAAGCATGGCATGGTAGGAGGCCATCACTTGATCACTGCAGGATTTTTGGACGTGTTGCTTATGTGCATATCCCATCTCAAATCACAGGTAAGCTAGACCCTAAGGCAGCAAAGTGCATCTTCATAGGGTATGATTTAAATCAGAAAAGATACAAATTTTATAATCCATCCAACAAGGGTTTTATGGTCAATAGAGATGTTGTGTTTGATGAGAATGATTCTTGGTTTGAAAGTGAATGCAGGAAGGTTAAGTTGCCATATGACTTGGAAGAGGAGTTTCCAAGCCTCACCAAAGAGGCGCCAAGCCAAATTGAAGACATCAAATGAGATGATGAGGAAATCATCAACTTAGAAGAATTCAAGGCATGGAAATCAAAGGGCAAAGTCAAGATGAAGAGGTTGGAAGATATATCTAAATCATCCAACCAAGCAATAAGGGAGAGCAAAGGGCAAAGGGAGAGCAAGAAGCCAATCAGATATGGGTATGACACTTCTTTAGTTACTGAGCACTCTATTTATCTTGCTAAGGATTTATCATGTGAGGAACCTACCTTATATAAAGAGACAAAGACCAAGGCAAAATGGAAGGAAGCTATGGATGAAGAAATAGAAGCACTCAAGGAGAATGATACTTGGGAGCTAGTGCCAAACAAGGAATCAATGAAGGTAATTGGTTCTAGATGGATTTATAAAGTTGAGAGAAACTAAGATGGAGCCATAAAGAGGTATAAAGCTAGACTTGTGGTTAAGGGTTTTTTACAAACCCAAAGAGTTGAATATCGAGAGACTTTCTCAGCTGTGGCCAAAATGCCAACCATTAGGGTATTGGTGAGTGTTGCTACATCAAGGAATTGGAATATGTACCAATTGGATGTAGAAAATGCTTTTCTTAATGGTTGGATTTCAAAGAAGGTTTACATGGCTCAACTTCCTGGCTATGAGGACCCAAGCAAGGTAAATTATGTATGCAAACTGAACAAAGCTCTTTATTGATTGAAGTAGACACGTAGGGCATGGAATCATAGGCTGAGTACATACCTTCAAGATCAAGGATTCATCATGAGCAAAGCACATATTTCTCTATTTGTCAAGAGAAGTAATTCAGAGGTGATATACTTATGTGTGTATGTTGATGATATCATACTTACAAGTAGTGATGCCCATGGCATGAAACACATCAAGCACTTAATGATGCAGAAGCTCAAAATCAGTGATCTAGGATCACTAAAATATTTTCTTGGACTTGAATTAGTCTATACACATTCTGGAATTTACATCACTCAAAGAAAGTATGTGCAGGACATGTTGAAGAACTTCCACTTGGAGAATGGCAAGATAGCTAGCATTCCTATGGAGGTAAACAAAAAACTAAGTGCTCATGAAGGTGATTTACTTGAAGACATTGCAGGATATCAAAGCATAGTAGGAAGCCTAAACTATGCTACATTGAGAAGGATTGATATTCTTATGGAGTAAGTGTCTTAACTCAATTCATGCATAAACCTAGAGCACCTCACTTGGAAGCTACCAAGAGTATTTTGAAGTTACACAAGGGTACTCAAAATCAAGGTCTATACTTTCCATATACTTTAGATTTGGACATCAAGCTATACTCATATTCAGATTGAGCAGGTTGTAAGGATGGCAGGAGGAGAACCTCAGGTTATCTCTCTTTTGCAAGTGATAAGCCCATTTCATGGTCTTCCAAGAAGCAACCTACTGTTGCTCTATCTTCAACAAAGGCTGAATACACGGGATTAGCCAATGCTACACAAGAAGCCATATGGATTAGATTGCTATATTTAGATTTGGGGCTACATTCTAACTCACCAATGATTTTTGGAGACAATACTAATTCTTTACATCTTGCAGCAAATCCTATCTATCATGCAAGAACCAAGAATATAGAAGTACACTATCATTATGTGAGAGAGAAGCTATTGAGCAAGGAAATTCAACTAGCATATGTGTCCACTAATATGCAATGTGGAGATTTATTGACCAAAGCACTTGATGGTACTAAACTTTGCAAGTTTAAAGCTATGATTGGATTGAAGGACATTCAAGAGAATCTAAGCATTGAAGGAGTTTTTTTGTGCAAACAATGGAAGGATCATATGAACCATTGCTTATGAGCTTTTACCATTAAATTTTTGTAAAACTCTTTTTGACTTGAAAGAATATTGTAAGTCCACATATCTCGTGGAGGTTGGAGATCTAAAAAGCTACAAATCTTGCTTGTTAAAGTCAATCCTAACTAAGAGGAGTACTTTTAGGTAGAGCATCCATTTGAATTTCAAATTCAAACTTGAAGAATCTCTCCATAAAAGAGACTTGTAAACTCGCGGACACAGAGTCCCCCATTACTAACCATATTGTTGATCATTTGATGTATGAGAGGCTTACACTATAGCCTACTTGTATCACCATCATTGGCCATCATATTCCTGCCAATGATCATGTATAACATTGTTACATAATACATTACATTGTTGATTACATCTATCTTCATCTCTGCCATGTTCACTCAAAAAATTATACTTTGAATGCGCATATCGCATTCGTTTGACCATCATTTTCAAAGATCTATAGCTTGGTGGAACCAGCTCAAAAGTCTTCTACAAGCTATTAAAGTTTGAAGAAGTTTTATTCAGCCAATTGGGATAAAATTTTCTCGAAGTGGTCATTGGTCATACTCTATAGAGTTCCTAAAATAGCGGGGGTAAGCTTCTACTTGCTAAAGACATTACGCAGAGTATAGTCTATCATTTTAAGTGATTCTACTTGGAATAATTAGCTCTCCAAGCTAATTAGATACCCTCAGAAGGAGTTTTTCTAATTGCTACTATATTGTGAGTACTGAGCAAAACATCCAACAGGTGTCAATAGCAAAATAGCAATTTTTTTATCACTAGCTACTTGCAAACTTATCTGTGTTGATCAAATTGTTTGAAGCATCATCTCCAAAGCACATAGGCACTTATTTAGTGTCATTGGAAAGCTAAAAGGGCCTACAACACAATTCTGAAGTAAAATAGGGCAGGTACAAAGCAGGGATTAGCAATATCAACTCATTTCTTGAGGTGTCCATCCATCTTTCCCAACAGGTCATACTGAAGTCATGAATACTAAATCTTAACAACACCAGTTTCCCGAAATATTTACACAAGACCTATTATAAAGCTTTCTTGGTTCAACAACGAACAAGAGATGAGAAATGAATTAACTCCTTCAACACAAGATCTCCAATCTTTTCCTCTGAGTAGTGCACACTTCAAAATCGTTACTATAGTTGAATCTCTCTCTTTCAGAAAATAGATGGGTGGTCAACTGCAACTCCTAGGTAAATAAGCAAAATATTTATGGGCAGACACCAGATAAATGACACGAAAAAAACTTTTATAGCATACTAAACGGAGTTGTGGAACATTCTCTTTACCTCAACTACGAATGCCCAATTGAATTGAGCACTTCAATTTGTTATGAGTTGCAGTACATAAGAAAGAGAAGTGCTTTTGCCTCTAAATACTATGAATGAGCAAACAACAAAGCTGGATCAAGTGATGCGCAAATAAAATTCTGAAAATGTCTTTACAGACTTAATTGCACAGATAGCACAAAGCACCATGTCGTTTCCTTGATAAGTATTAAATATATACAAATAGTATCACAACAGTTATCACTTTATGTTCATAGAAATGTTTAAGATTGCGAAGCAGAATAACAAGAGTGAAATCAGAAGGTATATTACCGTAATTTGATCCTCATTTTAATGGCAAGCAATCAACTCATAGTTAAAGACGTACCTTTGCCTTTACATTCCACTTGAAGAGAAGTTTATGCCGCCTTTCTTTTGCATTAAGCCTCTTCATCAATAATTCTTTCCCTCCTTGAACCCGTAGTGGTTGTTCTCCTCATGACAGGGAGGCATCTTTGTTTGCATCATGATTCAATTGCATTCCCTTTTGATGGATATATATATATATATATATATATATATATATATATATATATATATTCTCTGCTGTTTTTCCACGTTTGAGATTTTCCGTTGATCGTCCTTTACCGAGGTTAGCATTCAAGCGTACAAATAATGGCCGTCTGGTACAATCTCCCAGAATGAAAAGACAACACAATGTACAATAGCAGGAAGACTGTGAGCTGCATCGTAGTCAAGCTATTACTCATCTACACAGCAGCTACTCCCTGCATAGAGCTAGACAGCACAGATCCTGGGACGACACTGGCATACACACCCAAATTAGCAGAGACGCATGGATAAGAGTAGCAAAACAACATCACAAAAGTGCAATCAGATCTGACAATCAGTGCCATTCCCCTTCATTGGTGTTCCTCCCTTTCAACACAATAGATCTCTGCCTGCCTTCTGTTGTCGCCATGACAACAGATTCCTATTCACGTGATGAGGTCTCCTCTGCAAACATTTTTTACACTTTCCCATTCTGATGTCTTCCCTCAGATGATTCAGGCTGCTTCCTTTCGATACTAAAAGTATGCCTTCCAGTTGTATATCCCAGACAATGAATCAGTGAAGTTGAGTATGTAGGTAAAAAAGGAAGATAATCCGTGAGATGAGAATCATCTTCGAATCCGAAATGGGATCCTTCTCCAGTTGACTTAAAAAATGTGACTACATTTCTTGCCACCACATCATCTGGTCCTACCAAATAATACCTTCCATGCAAAACACAATCATCCATATCCCTTTTCATCTCATCACACACGTACCACATATTCCCCCACATAGCACTTTTACACATGCACTTGCATAAATACACATGCACATCGCACGCATGCATGTTTGTAATAAGGAAAATGCTTACAATGTACCACATATGTATTTGGCATGCACCTTAACAATGCAAATACACATGTGTACATTTAGATCAATGTTCATTTATACTATTGTAAATGCACATGCACATTACTCACAAGAGTATGCACTTCACTCTTTTACATGTTCTTGCACACATCCTTTCTCTCGAGACCATGCAAAAACACCACGACAGGAATACATAATCAATAAGACATACCTATGACAAGAACTTAATGCCATTCTGTACGCTTTGAACAAATGCAGGCATTTCTTGTTTGGCACTTTGATTTAACCTCGTAGGAAAGTACGTGTAAAGCTTTCTGTGCGATGCATGTAATTTCCTCCTCTACTACCATAAATCTCCGGAAGTATTTATTAATGGCATATATTTCATCCTTCAAAGACGAATTCTATACGCTTTTCCTAATTAAGTATTGACATTTTCTCTTTCTCTATTCTTTGACCACAAAATACATTTTTCTTCTGAATTAATAATGGTCTTGCCTACCTTTTCGAGAAGGCTGCCAACTGTCAGTTCTATGAATTCTTTGTTTTTTCTACAGGAAAGACAACATTAATCACAATGATTCACATTTTCGTTGTATAATATTTTTTAAAGTTCTATGAAGCAATGAGTCGGATAGAGAACTTGAAAAGCTAAAGTTTGATTTTCGATCGCTCAAACAATTCTAAACAAAGATGGGTCCATACCAAACAATAACTGTGCAACACCTCCGGCGGGGATGATGAAACATTCACACGTGCAAGGACAAGCAATGCATGATGTATCAACCACATCAGTACTTGATTACGATCTAAGATTTCTTTTTTACTACCGACAGGCCGATATCAATTTGTGGTCCTAAAGAGGTGACTACATCTGTTTCACGTGAAATGATGCCATTCCGTTTTCTTCAACCAATACAGAAGATGCTGCTGAGGTATTGGGAAGCAATCAGCTTTTCCTTTGGCGTCATCACCGTATTATGCTTTCGATAGTCCAACTCTCCTTATTTCGAAGGTTTGCATCGCGTACCTTCATCACTGCTTGCTTCGAATTCTTTGGATTCGAGATCAGGGCAATTATATAATAATTGGGCAGATTAAGTACGTCTCTTTCGTGATCCTTCGTCATTGCTTGCTTCAATTGCACTGTATTCCTGATCAAGAAAACATGGTAATTGAGCAGATTAGATACGGTACTACCACGATGTTCGAAATTCGTCCAATCATTAACTATTATTTTCTTGGTAAAATTGGGCGAAAGCTACTACCGCGAATGATGTCAATCTCTTTGTACAGAGTTTCTACAGATTACGGCATATGAACATATGTTCTCAAACAATGGTTTCCGGTCAAGTCAAATCAATCCTTGTAACAGCTTGTGCAGAAAGGGCGAAGGGTACGCATATTTTAGGACAGGCTATATACGAGGATGCACATATTTAATTAGAAAGAAGGACCCAAGTTCTCTTCTACCTCCTGCAGACGAATGTTAGCCCAATGACCTTTGAGCTGTCGCCAGTCGAGCAGTTCGTGCTGGAGAAGGTACATACAATGTAGACAACCAATTTAAAGTTCTATGTCAAAAGAAATACACAAACTATGTCGCATGCGGAATGCCTGCTTATTTATAGATTTACGTACACTTTTCAAAGAGCAAAAGCGCTCCGCTTGTGGAAGAAAAGCTCATGTGGCTCTTTATAAAAGATCACACAAACTTGAATTAGAAAAAGGATGGTATTCACATATTCTGTGTTTTTGTTCAAACAGTATTCCTTAAATATTTTACTTCGGGAGATTTCCACTCCCTCGATTTGATGGGGATTAAAAGTATAAACAAAAGAGCTTTT
This sequence comes from Ceratopteris richardii, assembly GCA_020310875.1. NCBI lineage: Eukaryota > Viridiplantae > Streptophyta > Polypodiopsida > Polypodiales > Pteridaceae > Ceratopteris > Ceratopteris richardii. The sequence continues at coordinate 74,858,452 of CM035442.1, forward strand.
AATTAATCATTTCACATCCTAAATGGAAAAAATTGATAAACTAATGCAAAGAGGTCATTCTTTGTCCACATACATTTCATGTTATGGAATAATTATTCTAACGCTACATAATTATTCTAGAAAATGCTCCTAAAACATGGCATCAAGTTTGTGAGAACTAGATTATTGAGTCATCAAGCGCAACACATGATCCCCCATTTTTTTTCTCATATTGTTGGCATGTTTGGTGGATGCAAACATACCTAACAGAGAGCGTGCATATCGAGAGTGATGAAAACACTTATGCCTTTGTTATCTCACTCATTAGTTGCTATTAGGGCTTCTCTCATGTACTTTCCATTATATACTTGAAAAGTTCTTTTATATGTTTTATTGAGGTAGTTCTTGTACATTATTATTTTTAGTACAAAAAAGAATATTGTATTCTCCTCCATTCTTGTGCACCCTTTCCTTCTTGTTCGTGAGTTTCTTTATTTAGTAAGAAGGGCACCGGTAAATGGAGCTCATCTACTAATAAGCAAACTACAGTAGAAAAAGGAAGACAAAGATGAGAAAGGAAGTCATCTTTCTCTAATTGAATTTTTTGAACGGTTTCTTGCGTGAAATCATGACCTATCTTCCTCTTGTCCCTGAGTGGTGACTGATTCTTTGCTCCATCCATAAGTTGATTTCTATTGTCGAGAAGTGAAATCATAAATAGTTTAATCTTTTTATCAACTATTTTATACTTCGTGTGAAGAAAAACTCCTTTTTCCTTTTATCTTGCTCAAATTTTCTATTTCCATGTACACAGAAATAGAGTGAACATGAATCACGTAGTCACTTCTTCTTCCATCAATCAACTCTTGTAAGTCAAATAATATATCAATAATAGACATCTCGTCAAAAACCCCAGAGATTTCTTCATCAAAATCAAGTACTCTACATCCATACAAATTCTTTTAAAGATATGTTATATATTGTTTCTTCCATTTCTTTAATTCTGACAAAACACAAAACTAGAAAGAGCGATTCAAAGAAAGTGTTAATAAGCTTGATATGAACATATTTACATTTGAGAACCTTTCATTGTCTAAGCTTTCATAGTCTTGAATTATGAAAGCTTCCTTCAAAAAATTTGTTCATCAAGTTCTTCGGGAATAGGTCTTGTTCTAAGAGTAGTCCTTATTCTTGATGTGATCTACATAAACTATGATAACTTGAATGGCCTTCTTGCCATCTTTGCGTTGGATTTGAGCATAAGTCGATCCATCTTCCAAAACTCTTGTTTCCATTCTAAGAGTAGTAATATATGATTGGCCTAATATAAGTGAATAACTATAATGATCTTGAACGAAGAAGTTTTGATAATCACTTACATCACCAATCATGACCAGCACTTGTGGGCATGCACCAAAAAAGCTCTCCTAGCATTGTGTTAGTAGTTGAGATTCTTCAATTTTCCATTGATCATCCTTTCTTTAGGTTGGCATTCAAGAGTACAAATACTGTCCGTCTGGTACAATCTCCCAGAATGAAAGGACAACACAATGTACAATAGCAGGAAGATTGTGAGATGCATCGTAGTCAAGCTATTACTCATCTACACAGTAGCTACTCCCTATGTAGAGCTAAACATCATAGATCTTGGGACGACATTGGCCTATGCACCCAAATTAGCAGAGACGCATGGAAAAGAGTAGCAAAGCAACATAAAACAAATGCAATCAGATCTAACAATGACTGCCATTCCACGCCATAGGTGTTCCCCCCTTTCAAAAAAATGGACCTCTGCATGCCTTCTACTGTAGCATTGACAACAGATTCATATTCACATGACGAGCTCTCCTTTGCAAACATTTTTCAAGCTTTCCCCTTTTGATGTCTTCCCTCACATGATTCGAGCGGCTTCCTTTCCATACTAAAAGTATGCCTTCTAGTTGTATATCTCGGTTTATGAATTAGTGAACTTGAGTATTTAGATAAAAAAGGAAGACAATCAATGAGATGAGGAACAACTTCAAATCTAAAATGGGATCCTTCTCCGGGTGACTTTAAAAATGTGAATATGTTTCTTGCCACCACATCATTTGGTCCTACAAAGTAATACCTTCCATTCAAAACACAATCAAACATGTCCATTTTCATCTAATCAGACATGTACCACATATTGCCCCACATAGCACTTATACACATGCACTTGCATAAATACATACATCGCATGCACATGTTTGTAATAAGGAAAATGCATACAATGCAACACATGTATTTGGCATGCACCTTAGCAATGCAAATACACATGTATACATTTAGATCAATTCTCACACACATGCACCAAAAAAATTATAGTTTGTTTATACTAATATATATGCACATGCACATTACTCACAAGAATATGCAGTTCACTCTTTAACATGTTCTTGCACACAGAGAGGATGAATACATGTCTTCTCATTTTAATGCATTTCTCTCTGAGCATGAGATAAAACATCAATGTATAGTTCTATACAAAATGGAGTTGTTGTAATAAAGAACATGTCTCAGATGGAGATGGCGAGGTGTATGGTGAAAATTCTGGCGTTACCACATACCAATGCAATCGATCACTCCATATGAGGATTGGCAAAGTTGTACGCCATCTATTGCTAATTTGTGTGTATTTAGCTATCTAGCATATGCATTAGTGCCTCAAAAACAATGCAAGGAATAGAATGATAAAACAATGAATTATATTTTTGTTGGGTACAATTCGAAAAGCAAAGGCTATTGTGTGTATCATCCACAAACTAAATGCATTATGGTTAGCCTTGAAGTTGTTTTCATGGAAGATGCACTTCAGCCATTATTTTCATGTACCAAGAAGACATCAATTAGCTCGAAGGATGTGCATGAAACATTGCTTCCTCTTTTTATAGGTGGATAGTGAAGTGATTGGCCAAATGAGGAGATTTTTTGAATCTTTATGGGTTTCACATGATAATTCAAATATATCTGTTGTAAATGTATATTTATATAATGTACTTTTTGATGAGAGGGCTAACATGGAAGAGGCTAAAATTATGCCTAAATGGCTACCACAAAGATTGAGAGATAGCACATTAGATGCACCTTTGTCATATCATAACAAGCTCTCATAGTGCTTCCTTTGCGCCAAATTGTTATGCAATGGTTGCCTCTAGTCTTTGTGATGAGAACGACCCTCTTTCTTTTGATGAAGCACTAAATTCAAAAAAAATTGATGGTTGTTATGCAATTAGAATATGATACTATTATGAAGAATTGTACTTGGTATTTTTGTGATTTCCACCAGGTAAAATGGGCCATTGGCACTAAGTGGTTATACAATCTGAAACATAAAATAGATGGAGGAGTTGATAGGTATAAGTTGAAGCTTGTTGCAAAAGGTTATGCTCAAGAGGGAGGCATTGATTTTGATTAGGCCTTTGCTTCCACATGTGAAATGACCATTGTTTGTAGCCTTTGTGCACTTGCATGTCATCATGGTTTGAATGTACATAAGTTGGACATCAAAACTACATTTTTGAATAGTGAACTACATGAAGAAGTGTTTGTATTTCATCCCCATGGTTTTGTGCAGGGCATGAAATCACAAGTGTGGAGATTGAAGAAGGCATTATATGGTTTGAAGCAAACACCATCTTCTTGGTGTGAAAAGATCATGTCTAGTTGCTTGCACATGGTTTTGAGAATAATCCAACTGAGAGCACCTTATATGTAAAGTTTGTGAATGATGTACTTTTGATCATCATTATGTTGATGATATCCTGCTTGTTGGTCCTAATGAGAATCACTTTTCTAGATTTAAGACTCATTTCGTGCATTTGCATCACTACTTAGCCATTCAATTTATGCAAGTTGATGGAGGAGTAGCTTTATTTCAAATCCAATATATTGATACATTATTGCAACATTTCAATCGTAAAGATTGCAAATGTATTGCTACTTCGATGGGAGTAGGTTTAGGGTTGAGTCTTCATGATGCTGGAGATGCATTTGATATTTGAAGAGGAGGTACTAGGGTATCTACTCTTAGTAGGAGCAGGCAATATGCACTTCCACTACTTCTCCTACTCAAGGGAAGTTCTCCTTAGGGAAGTATACCCTTTAACATTTTCTTGAGCAGGCAGGTCTCAATAGTTGCACAGTAATGTAGATACTCAGAAAGAAGATTAATGACAAATGACAATAGTGGAAGACTAAACCACTCCTTAGTTCGAACAGGTGATTACAATATAAGCAAAAGAAATGCTCTAAAAGTTGATACTCTGGGCTAACATGCCATTCTAGAACTAAACAGAATCAATACAAGAGATCCATCGAGTACATACAATGAACACAACTAGATGGACTTGCACTGATCAGTACAAAGGTATGAAGACTTGCTCTAAGGGAAGAGCACGGAAATACCACTAACACATTGAATGACAAAACCAAGCCACTTCTTTACACTATAGTGCTATTATCCCTCAATGGGAAGGTCACGCTCTGTAACCTCACCACAGAGTGACTTGCTACACTAGGCTTGTAGCCACAAAGTGCAAAGAGAGGACCAAAAGAGATGCCGAAATAAGCCCCCCAATGAGTACTAGTCCATTGCTTTTAAAGGCTCCAATAGGCCAAGAGGGCCTTTCCGATTTCCCACTTTCACTGAATATGCACCGATTGATTGCCCCAAAATTGGAGGGGTAGATCAAATATGGTAATGGCCTCTAGATTTGAATTAAATCCTCAAAAATAGGCAATCGTCATGAATGGTTAGTGGCAATAGTCATTTATATTGTTACACTTTTGAATGCAAGATGAGATCTCTCTCTTAACCAAACAAATCACTTGTATTGGACATCTCGGTTCATTTATGAGCTCCTAAGCAAAGATTGTAGAATCCTCATTATGTGCCGCCTGTGATATTGTAATGACCCTCAGAAGCACATCCTTCACATAATTCACATAATTCCTGTATTAGCTTTTGACCATCTGATCACGAAAGAAATCATCTTCTGATGTCATGGAAACTCCAGCATCAATTTTTGCCTATCTTACATATTGAGTGGTGAGAGGTGGTGGTGTGGGTACTGTGCGGACCTGTGGGAGGTGGTGGGTTGTGTGGGGAGTGGTGGGAGGTGGTGGGTGGTGTGGGTGGTGTGGGGAGTGGTGGGAGTGGAGGGTGGTGGAGTTGGGGGTGCCATGGGTGGAGTGGAGTGGACAGTGGGTGGAGTGGATAGTCGGTGGAGTTGAGGGTGGGTGGAGTGGAGGGTTGGTGGAGTTGGGGGTGGGTGGAGTGGAGGGTGGGTCGAGTGGAGTGGAGGGTGGGTGGAGTTGGGGGAGGGTGAAGTGGAGGGTGCGTGGAGTTGGGGATGCCATGGGTGGAGTGGACTGGAGGGAGGGTGTGAGGGTGGGTGGAGTGGAGGGTGGGTGGAGTTGAGGGTGGGTGGAGTGGAGGGTGGGTGGAGTTGGAGTGCTTATGGTGGAGTTGGGGGAGGGTGGAGTGGAGGTTGGGTGGAGTTGGGGTTTCTGTGGGTGGAGTGGAGTGGAGGGTGGGTGGAGTAGGGTGGGTGGAGTTGAGGGTGGTTGGAGTGGAGGGTGGGTGGAGTTGAGGGTGGGTGGAGTGGAGGGTGTGTGGAGTGGAGGGTGGGTGGAGTTGGAGTGGTGAGGGTGGAGTGGAGGGTGGGTGGAGTTAGGGTAGGGTGGTGTGGAGGGTGGGAGGAGTTGGGGTTGCCATGGGTGGAGTGGAGTGGAGGGTGGATGGAGTTGAGGGTGGCTGGAGTGGAGGGTGGCTAGAGTTGAGGGTGGGTGGAGTGGAGGGTGGTTGGAGTTGAGGGTGGGTGGAGTGGAGGGTGGGTGGAGTTGGGGTGCTAAGGGTGAAGTTGGGGGAGGGTGGAGTGGAGGGTGGGTGGAGTTGGGGGAGGGTGCAGGGGAGGGTGGGTGGAGTTGGGGTTGCCGTGGGTGGAGTGGAGTGGAGGGTGGGTGGAGTGTAGGGTGGGTGGAGTTGAGGGTGGGTGGAGTGGAGGGTGGGTGGTGGAGTTGGAGTGCTGAAGGTGGAGTTGGGGGAGGATGGAGTTGAGGGTGGGTTGAGGGTAGGTGGATTTGGGGGTGCCATGGGCGGAGTTGAGTGGAGGGTGGGTGGAGTGGAGGGTGGGTGGAGTGGAGGGTGAGTGGAGTTGAGGGTGGGTGGAGTTGGGGGTGCCATGGGTGGAGTTGGGGGTGCCGTGGGTGGAGTGGAGGGTGGGTGGAGGCTGCATGGGAGAGAGAGAGAGAGAGGGAGTGGGGTTGTCTTTTGTAGCAACTGACCCTCCATTCTACACTAGTCTGGAGCTTTAGTCCCCCAATCATTCTACACTCAGGTAGGTGCTTCACGAGCGCCACCATCTAACACATCCAATTCCTCTATGATCGAGCTAGAAAAACAAAATCACTTGTGCCTGGCTGCAACTGAGAGACCACCTGACCACATCTTTATTGTGTGTGTGCAAGCATCGAGTGAGAGAGAGAAACAGAGGGAAATCGTCTGCAGCTGTCCACATATTCTCCACCCTTCTTGGCTCCAAGAGGAGCTCATCTCACAGTTGGACTTAGATACACCTCTGCCATTTCTCACACATAGAGAGAGAGAGAGAGCGGAGGGGGGGAGGGGGGAGGGGGCTATGGGCGGGTGGTTGAGGGTGTGGGTGGGGGGCTGTGGGCAGGTGTAGGAGGGAGATGGTAGGGTGCTGTGGGCGGGGGGGGGGGGGGGGCTGAAGGCATGGGTGGGAGGGGTTGTGGATGGGTGGAGGAGGGGAATGGCAAGGGCTATGGGCGGGGGGGCTGATGGCGAGGGTAGGGGCTGAGGGCTTGGGTAGGAGGAGTGGGGCACTGCGGGTGGGGGCTACGAGGAAGGGAGAGAGGGGCACTATGGGTGGCGGCTGTAGGGAAGGGGGAGAGAGAGAGAGAGAGAGAGAGAGAGAGAGAGAGAGAGAGAGAGAGAGAGAGAGAGATAGAGATAGAGAGAGAGAGACAGAGAGAGAGAGAGAAGGTGAGGCACACACGTGAGAGAGAGAGAGAGAAGGCGGGGCATGTGGGGGGAGTGTTTGTGGGTGTTGTGGGTGGGGGAGAGAGGGACTGGTGGGGGCGGGGGTTGCAGGGGAGCGCGAGGAGAGAGAGAGAGAGAGAGAGAGAGAGAGAGAGAGAGAGAGAGAGAGAGAGAGAGAGAGAGAGAGAGAGAGAGAGACAGGGACTGCACAGGTGGGAGGGAGACTAGGCAGGGGGTGGGACTGTAGGGTTGCAGGGGAGGGAGAGAGAGAGAGAGAGTGTGTGTGGACTGACCTGTGCACTACATACCCCATCAAGTCTTTGCACCATCCTCATGCAACTCCTCCTTTATTTGCTTATTTAAATAAGACTACCAACACTGAACGAAATACGGTATGTACAGTGAATGAATTTCTTCCAACTTGACTTAATCTAGGTAATTCTTCACTTTGGAGATATTGACTAGGGGTATCCTCTTACCCTGCAAATCCTCTAAATGCACTCCTCCATGTGGTAATACCTTTATCACCTTGTATGGTCCTATCCATTTGGGTGCCAATTTGGTTGAAACTATTGGGATTTGATTCACCAAAACCAAGGATCCTTCATGTACTTCATTGGACCTAAGATACCTATCATGTAGTCTTTTGCGCTCTTCTTGTGTTACCTAAAATTTTTGCATTGCTCCTTTGTATTCTTCTAATGTCACCAGTCTTCTAATGGGAGGTTCAATTCCAATGGTTCTGGCCCCGATTTCTCTTTTGATAATAAATTTGAATGGTGCCAATGCCTGTTTTCCATATACTAAGCGAAATGGACTCTTGCCAGTGGTTCCCCTCTTTGTAGTTCTGAAAGCCCAAATTGCATCGATCAATGCTTGTGGCCAACAGCTTTGATGATCAAAAGATAATTTGTGCAGCAACCCAATCAAAATCTTATTGGAGCTTTTTGCTTGGCCATTTGCCCTTGGATAGTAGGCACAAGACTTTTTATGAAAAACCTTGTACCTGTCAAATATGAATTGGAGCAATTGGTTTACAAAATGTGTGCCCCTATCACTAGTGATTTCTAGTGGGCAACCAAATCTTGAGAAAATACATTTATACAAAAACTTAGCTATTGTTAAAGTTGTGCAGTCCACGGTAGCTTTAGCCTCTATCCATTTAGTTGCATAACATGTGGCCATCAAAATATACTTCTTACCCCCAGGTTGACTAGTTGGACTAATTGGTCCTATGAAATCAAGACCCCATCGTTCGAATGGAAGCCATCCTGTAGGTATGACTAATGGTTGGAAATTCATTCTGATTGGCATAAGAGCACATCTCTGGCAAATGTTGCATTCTTTAGCAAACTTGATTGCATCCCAGTAGATATGAGGCCACCATACTCCTTTGTGGATGATTCTATGGGCCAAATCTTCCACCTTGAGATGCCCTTCACTGTGTGCTGCCTCCAGCAAAAGGTTTACCTCCTCTAGATAAACACACTTTCTCAAGATACCATCCTGACAATATCTATATAAATTCCCATTTATAAGTGAGTATGCTTTGGTTTTAAGGAGTAATCTTCTCTTTTCTATAGGTGTTAAGTGTTCTGGGAGTTTTCTAGTAGTGAGACAATGGAGAATTCCATCGTACCATTCAGCTTAAGTTACTACTAGGAAGAGATTACTATCCACCAATTCATCATTAATACCTGTTTCCTTCTTGCTCATTGCGGTCTTGGATACTTGATCTGCCATGTAGTGCTCGCTTCCTGGCTTAATATGAATATCAAAGTTGAATTCTTGAAACAGGAGTAACCATCACCAAACCCTTCCAGCCACTCTAGGCTTGTTTATCAAGTACTTCAAGGGTTGATGGTCAGGTATGACTATAAAATGTACACCGAGAAGGTAATGCCAAAACTTTTGAAGAGCAAATACAATAGACAAACCTTCCCTTTCAGTCGTACGGTAGTTTCTTTTTGCCTTGGTAAGTAGCCTGTTGGCATAGGCGATAGGTCTACCAATCTTACGTGATGATGGTTGAGCCAAAACTGCACCAAGAGCATGAAGACTGGCATCTGTATGCACATGAAACTCCAATGACTAGTTAGGAACACTTAAAAGTGGAGCAGTACATAGCCTCAATTTTAGTTCACAGAATGCTTTTTGAGCTTCAAGGCTCCATGAGAAGGGGACCTTTTTACTAGTAAGCCTTGACAAGGGCTTAGCTATTTCTAAATACATTCATATAAATCTTCTATGGTATCCTGCATGGCCCAGAAAACTTTGCACTTCCTTTGGGGTTTGTGGAATAGGCATGGAAAGGATAGTAGTAACTTTTGCAGGGTCAACCATTATCCCTTCAGCAGATACTATGTGACCAAGAAGAGTGCTCTTAGTGACCAAAAAGTGATATTTAGCAGGATTTTATTTCAAACCTATTTTGAGACATTGCTCAAAGATTTCTTTTAGATTTTCCAAATCATGGAAATCCTGAGCTGCTGCTCTTCTATCTGTGCCTAAAAGCACTGAAAAGTCATCCATGAAAATGCACAGAAAGGTTGTTAACCACTTGCCCAGTATCAGATACATTGTTCTATTAAATGAAGCTAGTGCATTTTTCAAGCCAAAAGCCATGCGGGTATAGACATAAGTGCCCCATGGAGTAACGAAGGCTTTTTTGTCCCTATCATCAAGATGGATCACTATCTGATTGTAGCCACTAAAGCCATCCATGAAGCTATACAAAGTGTGTTCGGCTACTTCCTCGAGTACTTGCTCTGCAAAGGGCTGAGGAAATCCATCAAGGCCTATTCACGAAATTTGGGAATTATTCAAGTCCCATTTATAATACCAAGTGATGGAATTAACTTATAATTTATATGTTATATTCTCCTTACAAAGATCAATTCATGAATACATCTTCTTTTTGTTAAAATGTTTTAAGCTTTCAATAGATAAAAAATAATATTAGTTGATGAGCTTATTTAAAAAAACACCAAGGAGTATGAATAAACAAAGAAAAGCATTCAACCTTGAATTTTTTTTGATATGAAGTCTATTGTTATCCAATTCAATAATAATAGGTTAATTATTTGATATATCAATAAATGCTCATATTAAAGTAAATATCCCAAAATATGATGTTATAAAAATCAATAAATTGATTTCAATTTAATTGTATAACAAATCTATACTAATATGAATTTAGAGCTTACAATTTAATATAAACAATAAATATATTCAAATTGGGGGTCACTTGTTTGGGTGGTTGGGCCTCTCGACTCTTGAGGCGGGGACAGGGGGTTCAACCCCCATCATCACATGTAAGGGACATGTTTAACATGGAAAGTTGTATCTTGTGGGATAAGGTGGGTCCCACGGATACTATGCCCTTCCTTATACAGTTGCAATTTCAAAGTTAAATCCTGGAGGAGTAGGCCTTGACTGAACCTCCATTTAAAAAAAAAAGCAACCACATGAATTTAGATCTAATTTAACAATACTTAATAATATGCAATTTGACATACTAATAATTGTTCATTTAGGTGAATGATATGAAAATTATGTCAATACTATAGATTGTTTCATATAGTTTTATAATAAATCTATCATACTAACTTAGGGCTTTGAAAAACAATCGAATTCAGTAATTACTCAAATATATACAATTTAGGCTTTCAATAATTTTTCACTTGGTTGAACAGTCCCAAAAATATGTGGTGTTTAAAAACACCAATAAAATACATGATGTTCAAATATTTTAAAATCATTGATATCGTTTCTTAATATACTATTCAAGTACATAATATGTTTCTCTATCACAAGGTTTCTGATTTACAATTGTATTACATGTATAAGAACGTATGTTCTTTGAGCAAATCCATCCATAAAGCCACGGAATCATTGTTTTGGATAAAAAGTTTTCCAACTCCTCCGATGATTGCCTCCACAGCTTCGGTAGAATTACATAAGTGCCTTTCATATTCCAAATCACATGATATAATGTATCATCAAAAATAATGGTATTATTTCCATCCAAATCTGGAAAAATTTTCCAAATTGTGTCCAAGTTTTTATGATGCACAAACTTATATCCGATACGGATATCAGTTTTTTGGCATGCACTCTGACCTGCTATAATATGAAATCTTTGATGGTGTTTTGGAAAACATACTGCAAGTGTTCTTTGAGCTATCGACACTCTTTCTGTGGTCCAAATCCACACTTCAAAAAGATCCATACAAAAATCCAAGAAATATAATGCATCCTTGCGAATGTAATGCGCAATTCTTGTGTTCTCTTCAATAAAATTCATATGGTTTTGCAAAGATTCAAGTAATAGATCACCCCTTTCCTTGTCAATTGTCTTGAGCAAAATGCCATTCATTTCCAGTATCAATACCCTTCTTTCATCTCTTGGGAATGAAGAAAATCCTTGCTTTCTTGATGAAGATTCATATATGTGTGAAGACCAGCAAGACATCAATGCCAAGCTTGGGTTTTCTTTCTAGTTCATATGCAAATCAGCATTTTGTTCTGCAAAATAAAATTGAAGTTAATTAGATTTATATAAAAATCAATTGTTTTACATTCTATATTACTTCATAATCACAGTAACTAAAGATATGTTTAATTAAGCCATTATCATTTCTCTCAATATTTAAAACTTATAGTAAATTAAAATTGATAATACATAAGAAAATGTAGGAAAATTGATTTGAATGCATGATTTTATATTCATGGGGATTCCAATTTCCTTTTATAGTTTTTCTTATAATCAATATAATTAAAAGTAGACTAAGCCTAGAAAAAACTTCATATATATGTGTGTGTGTGTGTATTTATTTGTGAAGAAAAGCAATCTTTCATGAAAGAAGGAAACTAACATTAAAAAAATGGGTTATCATATATATATATATATATATATATATATATATATATATATATATATATATATATATATATATATATATATATATATATATATATATATATATATGTGTGTGTGTGTGTGTGTGTGTGTGTGCACATATATATGCGTGTATATATATATATATATATATATATATATATATATATATATATATATATATATATATATATATATATATATATATATATATATATATATATATATATATATATGTATGTGTATGTGTGTTTATTTGTGAAGAAAAACAATCTTTCATGAAACAAGGAAACTAACATTAAAAAAATGGGTTATCTTCAAACCAATCAAAAGATCTTGAGAAAATTTAATAATCCACCTTGCCGTCAACGTTTTTCTTTATCCTGCAAAAGAAAAATTTTATAAATATTTGTCTGTAGATATTAAAGAAAAACATAAATATTGTATGACGAATTTCTTTACCTATTAAATTAAGGTATGCCTTTTGTAACCTTTTTATGTATGCTTTTGCTGCAACTCCGCTTATGAAACGACTTTGTCGATAGCCCAATCTTGTAGCATACACTATTGCATGATTTTCTCTCATGCTTTTATTTTTGTAGCACATTTGTAATAGTTTTAGCTGCTCTTTATTTAAAAGTGGAACACCAAATGTTGAAGCTATTGTTGCTAGATCTCCCTTTTCGATTTCCTTGCAATTCAATGGAACCTCTAGCTTTGTCGATGCTATTGTTGTATGTTCCTTTTCAATTTCGTTGCAAATCAATGGAACATCTACATTTTTCTCACTATTATTATGTACTTCATAGTCATCAAAAGAAGATACTCTCAAGTTATTTGAATGATCATTTGATTCACTCAAGATATCATGTTCTAACATAGAAGATGAATTCTCCATTGCAAGTTGAAACATAGGAAATATAAGATGTTCTTTGATGATATGTGGTTGTCGGATTCGATTGAGCAAAATATCATCTCTTTGGATGAAGCTCAAAATATAGGATAGAAGATCACTTGGTACTGAACGATCATGTCTTGCTTGATAAGGGGTAATGTCGCTGCAATTTTCTATTGGGATAGAACCTTTGAAGAAACTAGCATTAATGATAAGTTGATCTGGTTTATATATTTCTTCAATGTGATCCATATAATAATCTTCTTGGCTCCTCACCATAAGAAAAGAATATCTTTTGTCATCAATATTTGAATGATTTTTTACATAATCTTTCTCTGATATGTTCCATCTTATATCTTTTTTGAACAAAAGGGCATTTAGATCGAGAAGGAGAAAATTGTTGCTTATATGAAGATGATAGATATTATCTGCATATATCAAACAATGAGGTTTATTATACACAATAACTAAAAAGAGTGCTTTAGGATAACTTATTGATATATCTTCAATAAATGAGTTATAATATGAATAAAATAATCATAATATTACACAATATACCTGGTAAAATCCAAAAAGGCCTAGCATGTCGTTTCTCCATAACATTAGATAGCTTATCTGATGTTTGAAAAGAGCTTTGCTCATGTAGAGTACTCATTTCATCCTCAAAGTGGCCAATAAGCTTTCCAATACCATCATCACTTATGAAATGTTTATTTTTGTTAACATCTATAATAAAAAGAAATCCAAAAGATGTATAATAATCAATACAATATGCAGACATATCAATACTTATTTTCTCAATTAATTTCTCTTTATGATAAAAATCTATCTATTAATTTCTCTATCTAAACACTTATAATTAATTTCTCTGTGCATCTACGTCAAACAATAAGCTTTCGATTTTAAAAACTGCACAGTTCAATATCTGCATCTTAACCGTACATTTCAAAATTATATTTAATCAAATGCATCATAATTTTAAAAACAATATGTTTCAGATTTTTTCAAACAAAGGAGTCATAAATCATGCATATCAATTTAAAAATTATAACATGTGAATTTATGCATCTAATTTTTAAATTACTCGAATAGACAAGAGATGTCAAACTTTAACTCACAAACATATGATATTAACAATAGATAAAAAGATTTAAATATAATCGATTCACATCACTTTACTCAACAAGGTAATATGTTCAAAATAAAAATCTATTGTTCAAGAAATGCAATCATCACTAGCATATAAAGAAAAATATACTTTGAAAATTATGGTATTTATTACATTACATGGAATCAATATTTTCTCAACCTTCTTTTTTTCCTCATACATTTGAAGTACCTGCAGTATCTTCATCCATTGTAACAATATGTTCATCGGTTTTTGTATCATCCTGATTACTTTCTGATTCTTCTCCACTAGGTTGTACATCAATCTCAGCATCAACATTCTTGAACACATTTGTATTATCTGTATCTTGATTCCTGATATCTGTATCTTGATTACTGATATCACACCATTGATGCAAAGCAGGGTCATTCTCAAAAACTGAAGAGCAAATTGATTCTAATTGTTTTTCTTCAACATCTAAACATATACCAAAACATCTGCGTTTCTTAGATAAACTTCTTTGAAGAACAACTCCTCGACAATACAACTCTACAACATAGCTGTCTTCACGAGCAAAACTATTAATGAAATCATCAATGAAATTTTTTTCTATGAATCCATCCAGACCTTTATGAGCAAAAATATTTAGATTTGCTTGATCTATTCTATCAATCATCTGATAATTATCCTCTTTGCTAATGTACATAAGCACTATTGCAAAATCCATCTCTCCTTTGATGGAAGGATTACTACTCTGAGTGGCTCCAATTTTGAAAGTCATTTTTGTAGCTGTATGTTGAACTCCTTCTACAAGCATATGGACATAGAGGAAATCAATAAAAGATACTAGAACATATTCTATCTCGAAGTTCATCGCGTTGAGTGCAAAAATCAATCTGGAAAAGAACGTTGCTGAAATGCATTCCCGACTATGTAAACTGTACAGTTCTGAATCAAACCTTAAGAAAACAATATTGAATGGAAGAACTTGCTCTGCACAACAACTTTCCACCTTGTTCAAATCAAAACCAAATCCATAGATTGACCATGGAATAACATTTGTTGTGGTCTTTATTCCCATTGCAACTCTATACAAATGACTCAACAAAGTTATGGCGGCCTTTGGTAAAGGAGGAGACTTCTTTGCCCTGTTTAATGAGTCTTTCACAAATGTTTCACTGTAACTTTTAATTTTTTCATATTGTACATCTGTGATATTGTATTTCTCACAGAGCTTTTCCCAAGTCAAAACCTCTATTGTTAAATCAATAAAAAATGCAATTATAGCATTTTTCAAGACACGATGTGTCTTTAATCTCCATGCCATTTCTTCCATGTCAACCATGTGCTTCAATGATTTTGCCTTTTTTAACAAAATTTTCTTCTCTAAAATTGCCTTTTGAAGTTCTAAAATTTCTTTATTGTCCAAACCTGCAATACATCTGAACAATGTCGGACCTAATATAACCGTCCCTGGTGCCTGCTTCAATTGACCACCTTTGATTGCTACCATCTTTGCGGATGTCGATATAACATCTTTTGTTGAATCTCTTTTGTTATTTGACACTTCACCCTTTGTATTAAGTAGTGCCCCTTGACTATACAAACGCATTATTGATATCCAATTCTTCCATTCCTCATCATTACATAAAAGAAGATGCAAATCATTCTTTATAAATCCTTTTTGTAAAGTTTGCTCTGTAGTCTCTACAAAATTCTGAAAAAAAACGTATATTTTAAATAAATACAAGTTTTAAAAAATAATAATATATAGTAACTAAAACACAAAAAATACAAAGAATATAAACATACCTGCCATGATATAAATTCTCTTTTACTCTGATTAACACCTGGAGGAGGTTTGGATGGACATCTATTGGCTTTCCATTGAGATCTAGCTTGTAAAAGTTGATCCACAAATGGCTCCTTCTGTAATGACTTTGCCACCATCAAATTAGCCTCTTTAGATATCTCCCTTGAAATTTTTGGAGGACAATTTACTATAATTTTTGCTTTTCTATATCTAAATTGTTGTCGTAACTGTAATGTCACCATCGGAGAATTAACAGTTTGTAAATTTTTCGCTGCACTAATTGAATGTTGTCCAGATATTATCCAATACTCAACTTTATCAATATCATCATGAGATAAAGTTTTTAGAGGTATTCTCACACTTGGATCAATAGGCATAACAACTGCAAGAACTTCATTCTCTTTCGGAGCCAAGACAAAATCATTCATTAATGTACGCACCCAATCTCTGTTCAATTTCCGATATACATAATTCGATGGTGCTGGAAAACATCTTTTTACATCAACATTAAATACTGCATCAGAACCAAAAGCATAGTATTCTTGTTTTTGAAGTAGTAAATCCATCATTGTATTTTCTTGTGGCTGCACTACTGTATCCTCTGTTTCTTCACTCCTATTATCTAAATGTCGGATTGATACACCTTCATCGTTTTGTACAGACTTTGATGATGATCCTAAATCTTTATTTGAAGAACCTTTCAACTTTCGTTTCTTAGATCTCTCAAATACATCTGAGCTTCTCTTCAAAGATTTTGACTTTTGTGTTAATCTTTTGGCTTCTTTTATAATTTTCACTAATTCTTCTATTGATTCGATCGATTCGATCGATCCAATTGAACCTAATGATCGATCAGACTTTGAGATACTATCTTTCATATCATCCAAACACAAAGTCTCCCATGATAAGGAGAACTTATTCGCATTAATATTCTCACCATCTGGAAGCACTTTACAAGTAAAACATGGTGTGCCTTGTGCATTTACATCTTCTTTAACATGAACAATATTTCCCATATCACCATATGTAGATCCTGCATCTGTCATAAATAAATGTACATCTCCTTTGAAGTTTCCTTCATGATCATAAGTATCAGCAAACCATTTCATGTCTTCCTTGTGTGTCAAATCAAAAGATTTCTGAACCTTAATCCTATTTGAAGGAACCTTCATCTCACTTGTTTTTGATAAATTTTCCAATGAAAATACATTATCGATCACATTGCTTTGAAATTCATTTGTGTTTTCCATTGCTCCTGAAAGTAAAACAAAAAAACCTTTTTTTTAATCACATCAACATAATAACAAACAATATGAATATATTAACATCAAATTCCTCATTCATAGTCATCAAATTTATAATCAATACTATTCTCTCTAATTATCATACTTTATATTTACGAAGTTCGAGCCTCTTAAGTTCGTTCCCATTGTGTTTAAATTTGGAAATATATTTGAGTTAAAAATACTATTCGCTTAGTTGAAAAAGATAAGAGATTTGATTTTAAGCTTTGAGGCTCGAACTTAAGTTCGAGCCTCTTTGTTCTTTTGCACATAAGACACAAAAATCCTAAACTTGACATGGTTGGAAAAGCTGAGGCTCATATCATGTGATCCAACAATCCTAAACTTGATATGGTTGGAAAAGCTTAGAGGCTCGAACTTAAGTTCGATCCTCTTTGTTCTTTTGCACATAAGACACAAGAAATATAAACTTGATATGGCTGGAGAAGCTCCGACAATCCTGAACTTGATATGGTTGGAAAAAGCTCAGAGGCTCGAACTTAAGTTCGAGCCTATTTGTTCTTTTGCACATAAGACACAAGAAATCTAAACTTGATATGGCTGGAAAGGCTCAGAGGCTCGAACTTAAGTTCGAGCCTCTGAGTTCTTCTGTTCATATCATGTGATCCAACAATCCTGAACTTGATATGGTTGGAAAAGCTCAGAAAAGCTGAGGCTCATATCATGTGATCCAACAATCCTAAACTTGATATGGTTGGAAAAGCTTAGAGGCTCGAACTTAAGTTCGATCCTCTTTGTTCTTTTGCACATAAGACACAAGAAATATAAACTTGATATGGCTGGAGAAGCTCCGACAATCCTGAACTTGATATGGTTGGAAAAAGCTCAGAGGCTCAAACTTAAGTTCGAGCCTATTTGTTCTTTTGCACATAAGACACAAGAAATCTAAACTTGATATGGCTGGAAAGGCTCAGAGGCTCGAACTTAAGTTCGAGCCTCTGAGTTCTTCTATTCATATCATGTGATCCAACAATCCTGAACTTGATATGGTTGGAAAAGCTCAGAGGCTCGAACTTAAGTTCGAGCCTATTTGTTCTTTTGCACATAAGACACAAGAAATCTAAACTTGATATGGCTGGAAAGGCTCAGAGGCTCGAACTTAAGTTCGAGCCTCTTTGTTCTTTTGCACATAACACACAACAATCATAAACTTGATATGGCTGGAAAAGCTCAGAGGCTCGAACTTAAGTTCGAGCCTCTTTGTTCTTCTGTTAATATCATGTGATCCAACACTCTTTGTTCTTCTGTTCATATCATGTGATCCGACAATCCTGAACTTGATATGGTTGGAAAAGCTCAGAGGCTCGAACTTAAGTTCGAGCCTCTTTGTTCTTTTGCACATAAGACACAACAATCCTAAACTTGACATGGTTGCAGAACCTAAGGCCTATATCATGTGATCCAACAATCCTAAACTTTATATGGTTGCAAAAGCTCAGAGGCTCGGACTTAAGTTCGAGTCTCTTTGTTCTTTTGCACATAAGACACAAGAAATCTAAACTTGATATGACTGGAAAAGCTTAGAGGCTCGAACTTAAGTTCGAGCCTCTTTGTTCTTTTGCACATAAGACACAAAAATCCTAAACTTGACATGGCTCGAAAAGCTGAGGCTCATATCATGTGACCAAAGAATGATATGGTTGGAAAAGCCCAAAGAGTTCGAGCCTCTTTGTTCTTTTGCACATAAGACACAACAATCCTAAACTTGATATGATTGGAAAAGCTGAGAGGCTCGAACTTAAGTTCGAGCCTCTTCGTTCTTTTGCACATAAGACACACCAATCCTGAACTTGATATGGTTGGAAAAGCTGAGAGGCTCAAACTTAAGTTCGAGCCTCTTTGTTCTTTTGCACATAAGACACAACAATCCTAAACTTGATATGATTGGAAAAGTTGAGAGGCTCGAACTTAAGTTCGAGCCTCTTCGTTCTTTTGCACATAAGACACACCAATCCTGAACTTGATATGGTTGGAAAAGCTGAGAGGCTCGAACTTAACTTGGTATGGCTGGAAAAATTGAGGCTCATATCATGTGATCCAACAATCTTGAACTTGATATGGTTGGAAAAGCTCAGAGGCTCGAACTTAAGTTCCAGCCTCTTCGTTCTTTTGCACATAAGACACACCAATCCTTTGTTCTTTGTTCATATCATGTGATCCAACAATCCTGAACTTGATATGGTTGGAAAAGCTGAGAGGCTCGAACTTAAGTTCGAGCCTATTTGTTCTTTTGCACATAACACACAACAATCCTTAAGTTCAAGCCTCTTTGTTCTTTTGCTCATATCATGTGATCCAACAATCCTAAACTTGATATGATTGGAAAAGCTGAGCTCGAACTTAAGTTCAAGCCTATTTGTTCTTTTGCACATAACACACAACAATCCTGAACTTGATATGGTTGGAAAAGATGAGAGGCTCGAACTTAAGTTCGAGCCTCTTTGTTCTTTTGCTCATATCATGTGATCCAACAATTCTAAACTTGATATGGTTGCAAAAGCTCAGAGGCTCGGACTTAAGTTCGAGCCTCTTTGTTCTTTTGCACATAAGACACAAAAATCCTACACTTGACATGGTTTGACATGGCTTCAGAACCTAAGGCCTATATCATGTGATCCAACAATCCTAAACTTGATATGGTTGCAAAAGCTCAGAGGCTCGGACTTGATATAAAACACAAAAAATCTAAACTTGATATGGCTGGAAAAGCTCAGAGGCTCGAACTTAAGTTCGAGCCTATTTGTTCTTTTGCACATAACACACAACAATCCTGAACTTGATATGGTTGGAAAAGCTGAGAGGCTCGAGCTTAAGTTCGAGCCTCTTTGTTCTTTTGCTCATATCATGTGATCCAACAATTCTAAACTTGATATGGTTGCAAAAGCTCAGAGGCTCGGACTTAAGTTCGAGCCTCTTTGTTCTTTTGCACATAAGACACAAAAATCCTACACTTTACATGGTTTGACATGGCTTCAGAACCTAAGGCCTATATCATGTGATCCAACAATCCTAAACTTGATATGGTTGCAAGAGGCTCGGACTTGATATAAAACACAAAAATTCTAAACTTGATATGGCTGGAAAAGCTCAAAGGCTCCAACTTAAGTTCGAGCCTATTTGTTCTTTTGCACATAACACACAACAATCCTGAACTTGATATGGTTGGAAAAGCTGAGAGGCTCGAACTTAAGTTTGAGCCTCTTTGTTATTTTGCTCATATCATGTGATCAAACAATCCTAAACTTGATATGGTTGCAAAAGCTCAGAGGCTCGGACTTAAGTTCGAGCCTCTTTGTTCTTTTGCACATAAGACACAACAATCCTACACTTGACATGGTTTGACATGGCTTTAGAACCTAAGGCATATATCATGTGATCCAACAATCCTAAACTTGATATGGTTGCAAAAGCTCAGAGGCTCAGACTTGATATAAGACACAGAAAATCTAAACTTGATATGGCTGGAAAAGCTCAGAGGCTCGAACTTAAGTTCGAGCCTATTTGTTCTTTTGCACATAACACACAACAATCCTAAACTTGATATGGCTGGAAAAGCTCAGAGGCTCGAACTTAAGTTCGAGCCTCTTTGTTCTTCTGTTAATATCATGTGATCCAACACTCTTTGTTCTTCTGCTCATATCATGTGATCCAACAATTCTAAACTTGATATGGTTGGAAAAGCTGAGGCTCATATCATGTGATCCAACAATCCTGAACTTGATATGGTTGGAAAAGCTCAGAGGCTCGAACTTAAGATCGAGCCTCTTTGTTCTTTTGCACATAACACACAACAATCCTAAACTTGATATGCCTGGAAAAGCTCAGACGCTTGAACTTAATTTCGAGCCTCTTTGTTCTTCTGTTAATATCATGTGATCCAACACTCTTTGTTCTTCTGTTCATATCATGTGATCCAACAATTCTAAACTTGATATGGTTGGAAAAGCTGAGGCTCATATCATGTGATCCAACAATCCTGAACTTGATATGGTTGGAAAAGCTCAGAGGCTCGAACTTAAGTTCGAGCCTCTTTGTTCTTTTGCACATAATACACAACAATCCTAAACTTGATATGGCTGGAAAAGCTCAGAGGCTCGAACTTAAGTTCGAGCCTCTTTGCTCTTTTGCTGATATCATGTGATCCAACAATTCTAAACTTGATATGGTTGCAAAAGCTCAGAGGCTCGGACTTAAGTTCGAGCCTCTTTGTTCTTTTGCACATAAGACACAAAAATCCTACACTTGACATGGTTTGACATGGCTTCAGAACCTAAGGCCTATATCATGTGATCCAACAATCCTAAACTTGATATGGTTGGAAAAGCTCAGAGGCTCGGTCTTGATATAAAACACAAAAAATCTAAACTTGATATGGCTGGAAAAGCTCAGAGGCTCGAACTTAAGTTCGAGCCTATTTGTTCTTTTGCACATAACACACAACAATCCTGAACTTGATATGGTTGGAAAAGCTGAGAGGCTCGAACTTAAGTTCGAGCCTCTTTGTTCTTTTGCTCATATCATGTGATCCAACAATTCTAAACTTGATATGGTTGCAAAAGCTCAGAGGCTCGGACTTAAGTTCGAGCCTCTTTGTTCTTTTGCACATAAGACACAAAAATCCTACACTTTACATGGTTTGACATGGATTCAGAACCTAAGGCCTATATCATGTGATCCAACAATCCTAAACTTGATATGGTTGCAAAAGCTCAGAGGCTCGGACTTGATATAAAACACAAAAAATCTAAACTTGATATGGCTGGAAAAGCTTAGAGGCTCGAACTTAAGTTCGAGCCTATTTAATCTGTTGCACATAACACACAACAATCCTGAACTTGATATGGTTGGAAAAGCTGAGAGGCTCGAACTTAAGTTCGAGCCTCTTTGTTCTTTTGCACATAACACACAACAATCCTAAACTTGATATGGCTGGAAAAGCTCAGAGGCTCAAACTTAAGTTCGAGCCTCTTTGTTCTTCTGTTAATATCATGTGATCCAACACTCTTTGTTCTTCTGTTCATATCATGTGATCCAACAATTCTAAACTTGATATGGTTGGAAAAGTTGAGGCTCATATCATGTGATCCAACAATCCTGAACTTGATATGGTTGGAAAAGCTGAGAGGCTCGAACTTAAGTTGGAGCCTCTTTGTTCTTTTGCACATAACACACAACAATCCTAAACTTGATATGGCTGGAAAAGCTCAGAGGCTCAAACTTAAGTTCGAGCCTCTTTGTTCTTCTGTTAATATCATGTGATCCAACACTCTTTGTTCTTCTGTTCATATCATGTGATCCAACAATTCTAAACTTGATATGGTTGTGAAAGCTGAGGCTCATATCGTGTGATCCAACAATCCTGAACTTGATATGGTTGGAGAAGCTCAGAGGCTCGAACTTAAGTTCGAGCCTCTTTGTTCTTTTGCACATAATACCCAACAATCCTAAACTTGATATGGCTGGAAAAGCTCAGAGGCTCGAACTTAAGTTCGAGCCTCTTTGCTCTTTTGCACATAAGACAACAACAATCCTACACTTGACATGGCTGCAGAACCTAAGGCCTATATCATGTGATCAAACAATCCTGAACTTGATATGGTTGCAAAAGCTCAGAGGCTCGGACTTAAGTTCATGCCTCTTTGTTCTTTTGCACATAAGACACAACAATCCTACACTTGACATGGCTTCAGAACCTAAGGCCTATATCATGTGATACTAAACTTGATATGGTTGCAAAAGCTCAGAGGCTCGGACTTGATATAAGACACAAAAAATCTAAACTTGATATGGCTGGAAAAGCTCAGAGGCTCGAACTTAAGTTCGAGCCTATTTGTTCTTTTGCACATAACACACAACAATCCTGAACTTGATATGGTTGGAAAAGCTGAGAGGCTCGAACTTAAGTTCGAGCCTCTTTGTTCTTTTGCACATAACACACAACAATCCTAAACTTGATATGGTTGGAAAAGCTCAGAGGCTCGAACTTAAGTTCGAGCCTCTTTGTTCTTTTGCACATAACACACAACAATCCTAAACTTGATATGGCTGGAAAAGCTCAGAGCCTCGAACTTAAGTCCGAGCCTCTTTGTTCTTTTGCACATAATACACAACAATCCTAAACTTGATATGATTGGAAAAGCTGAGAGGCTCAAACTTAAGTTCGAGCCTCTTTGTTCTTTTGCTCATATCATGTGATCCAACAATCCTACACTTGATATGGTTGAAAAAGCTCAGAGGCTCGAACTTAAGTTCGAGCCTCTTTGTTCTTTTGCACATAAGACACAACAATCCTACACTTGACGTGGCTTCAGAACCTAAGGCCTCTTTGTTCTTCTGTTCATATCATGTGATCCAAAACTCTTTGTTCTTCTGTTCATATCATGTGATCCAACAATTCTAAACTTGATATGGCTGGAAAAGCTCAGAGGCTCGAACTTAAGTTCGAGCCTCTTTGTACTTTTGCACATAAGACACAACAATCTTAAACTTGATATGGCTGGAAAAACTGAGGCTCATATCATGTGATCCAACAATCCTGAACTTGATATGGTTGGAAAAGCTCAGAGGCTCGAACTTAAGTTCGAGCCTCTTCGTTCTTTTGCACATAAGACACACCAATCCTAAACTTGATATGGTTGGAAATGCTGAGAGGCTCGAACTTAAGTTCGAGCCTCTTTGTTCTTTTGCTCATATCATGTGATCCAACAATTCTAAACTTGATATGGTTGAAAAAGCTTAGGCTTATATCATGTGATCCAACAATCCTGAACTTGATATGGTTGGAAATTCTCAGAGGCTCGAACTCCTCTGTCTTATTTTGCTCATATCATGTGACACAACAACCCTATAACACACAACAATCCTAAACTTGATATGGTTGGAAAAGCTCAGAGGCTCTAACTCCTCTTTGTTCTTTTTCTCATATCATGTGACCAAACAATCCTAAACTTGATATGGTTGGAAAAGCTCAGAGGCTCGAACTTAAGTTCGAGCCTCTTTGTTCTTTTGCACATAAGACACAACAATCCTAAACTTGATATGACTGGAAAAGCTGAGAGGCTCGAACTTAACTTGGTATGGCTGGAAAAGCTGAGGCTCATATCATGTGGTCCAAGAAATCATGAACTTGATATGGTTGGAAAAGCTCATAGGCTCGAACTTAAGTTCGAGCCTCTTTGTTCTTTTGCACATAAGACACAACAATCCTAATCTTGACATGGCTGGAGAACCTGAGGCCTATATCATGTGATCCAACAATCCTAAACTTGATATGGTTGCAAAAGCTCAGAGGCTCGGACTTAAGTTCGAGCCTCTTTGTTCTTTTGCTCATATCATGTGACCATATCAAATTTAGGATTGTTTCGTCACATGATATGAGCGAAAGAACAACGAGGCTCGAACTTAAGTTCGAGCCTCTCAACTTTTCCAACCATAAGTTTGAATCTGTTGTGTGACCGCTCGAACTTAAGTTCAAGCCTGTTTGTTCTTTTGCACATAAGACACAACAATCCTAAACTTGACATGGCTGGAGAACCTGAGGCCTATATCATGTGATCCAACAATCCTAAACTTGATATGGCTGGAAAAGCTCAGAGACACAAACTTAAGTTCGAGCCTCTTTGTTCTTTTGCTCATATCATGTGACCATATCAAATTTAGGATTGTTTGGTCACATGATATGAGCGAAAGAACAACGAGGCTCGAACTTAAGTTCGAGCCTCTCAACTTTTCCAACCATATCAAGTTTAGGATTATTGTGTCTTATGTGCATAAGAACAAACAGGCTTGAACTTAAGTTCGAGCGGTCACACAACAGATTCAAACTTGACACAACAGATTCAATCCTATATTCTGTTTTAGAGATTTTGAAACCATTATTTCATAATTATGCTTTGTTG
>CM035442.1:74893375-74898375 GCA_020310875.1 Ceratopteris richardii
TGGGAATTCTATACTTTAGTGCTCTATCTCTATCCAAAAAAGATTTCTTCTCATGCGCCTAAATGTTCAACTTGATTTCAAACAGTCTTCTCTAAATAGTTTCATTCCCCTGGAAGCAGTTTTCATGGTTATGCTGACAACTTTGCTTCAAAGCGGAAATATTTTTTATGACTTACTGTTCGAAGACTATGGATCAACACCTAAGGAACAACGGGATCAGATTGTACATAAAGAGGGAATTATAACGGACGCCACCCAAAGTGAAAGATAGCAGTACACACACACACACCACTCTCTCTCTCTCTCTCTTTCTATATAGCAGTACACACACACACACCACACACTCTCTCTCTCTCTCTCTCTCTCTCTCTCTCTCTCTCTCTCTCTCTCTCTCTCTCTCTCTCTCTCTCTCTCTCTCTCTCTCTCTCTCTCTCTCTCTTTCTATATGGCAGTACACACACACACCACACACACACCACTCTCTCTCTCTCTCTTGCACACACACCACAAAAATGACTCTCTCTCTCTCTCTATCTCTCTCTCTCTCTCTCTCTCTCTCTCTCTCTCTCTCTCTCTCTCGTACGTGCAGTACCTGTGATGCTCTGTCACCGACGTTCTCTCTCTCTCTCTCTCTCTCTCTCTCTCTCTCTCTCTCTCTCTCTCTCTCTCTCTCTCTCTCTCTCTCTCTCTCTCTCTCTCTCTCTCTCTCTCTCTCTCTCTCTCTCTCTCTCTCTCTCTCTCTCTCGTACGCGCAGGCAGCTTTGTAAACTGAATCAGCTTTTGTCGTGCCCTTTTCCCCTTTTGCAATTGACAATCCCTCTTGTTGCGCACAGAGATTTTCTTTTCTGTTTTCCAAGAGAACACCAAAAAACAACCTTTTGATTGTCACGGATGATCGGATAAAGACATCAAAATCTCAGTACCTCTTATTTTGGTCGTTCGAATTCGTAAAGCTTTTTCGTGAACAAAAAGCTATGTCCACAAAAAAAAAGCAAATAAACATTACTGTTTCCACACACAAAAAAAATGTCATGCCGGCCGTGTGACTCCACACGGCCGTGATAAGTATCTAAAGACTGGCAAAGGTTGTGCATCGTCTCCTGATGATCGAAGTAGCGGCAAAGATCTGATCTAAGAGGAGCAACTTACTTCACCACCCCACAAAAAGCCAAAGGAAACCACCACCCCACAAAGTGCACAAAAGTTAATAGAGAGTTGGTGAAGCATCTATAGTATAAGCTTTGATATCTTATGGAGAGCTAAAATTAGCTAAGACTTACGAACTTTACTCCAATTATTGTATATTCCAATACTTATGATCTTTTTTTTTTAATATAAAGGAAGTTCGGCATTAGCCTACTCTCCTTGACTTCATCAAGCTCCAAGATTTTCAAAGGGAGGAAATAAATCATGATGCTTTTGGGATCATAGCTATAAGACTTGTTGATATATTCAATGCCCTTTAGTGATGTTTTTTCTACTAATTATCAATCTATCTTTATTGATGGTTTGTTAATTAAGTATAATTCTCTTTCAAAACTGTCTACAAAAGCTATTGGTAATCTCAATATGGCTGACAAATTCTTCAAGATGAATACCCAAAGACATATCAAAATAGCACAAATGAACTATTGCATGTGAGGGTGAATTGTGCACTGCTTGTCAAAAAAATTTTAAGAAAGAGACCACAATTGATAGAAGAAATTGGCCAGCAAAGTTGTCAAACCATCTTAGGCCAAGAGCTTGGGTACAAGATCTACAAAAGCCTTCGAGATGTAAAACATGCTTCTCCTTGCAACAAAAAATTCAACTGTACTAAGCTATTATCTACAGATAATTATGCATAACGATGAAGAAAAATATCAATTTTCAGTCATACAAATTGATTTAAAAGTTTGGATAGAATCCAAAAGCTCTTTTTGATAGTTAGCACTGTCCTTTAGTGCAATAACTTGATCCACAAATTATTTGTTATCCTCTAATAGAACAAAACTTGGCTTCAATATTACTAATTTTGTGTGCAAGACCTTTTGAAATAGAACAATGCTCCTTTCACTATCTAAGTTTAGATCTTTAAATCTCAATTTTAGGTGATAATTTCTTGAGTAGAGCCTTCTTATCAAATGCAGCATTTTTCAATTGAGTAAAAGGAGTACTTACTATAATCTTTGCATCTCCTTAAACATTGCGTTGTTCAGCTATTGTGAGATCAATTGACTCTTTGCTTTGGATTGTTGTTATAAGCTTGCTTTTAATAGAAACATATGTTAAATTGAAATAATCTACAACTTCATCTTTTCCAAAATCAGTGGTTGAAACTCTAGTAGTACAACAAATGGTGTTGCTTCCAAAACTACCTCATTTCTTCGAGCTCCTTTGATTTTTGAATGGGCAGTTAACTTTTTATGTTTAAGCGATTGAAGATGTTGAATGTCCTTTTGTGCTGGCAATGAAAGTTTTTGCAAGACATTATTGCTTACTGCATGTTAGTAGAGAATGTAGATATATGAAGCCATCTTAGTGGCTTTGTCCCTTTCATGCTTACCATATAATTCAGGTTTGAGTGACATGAACAACGTATCTCATGTCCAGTTTAAGTTTAGAGTCCACAAAAATGAACATTGAATAGTTTTCTCTAGTTACATAATCTCATTTCACTATATTGAAAATCTACTCTAGTACCCAATGAATCTGACTTTTAGGTACGGAATCCTGAATAAGGGAAACCATGCAATATCCCCTTTCATTCATCGGTGCTCCGAAATCACTGCTCATTATTGTGTCTTACGCTTTGTCGAATGCAGCATCTGAGAACCAAAAAGCCTCATAAATTGATTCCCTCGTTAATTAGAATGTATCATAAAACTTTCCCTCATTCACCTGAATATTATGTGTAATAGCTTCCAAACTTTTGCACTCTCACTAGGGATTCCAAGCTAACTCTGAAAATTTAAGTAGTTTGATCTGTTGCAACCATTGCATCATTGGTAGATTAATCTTCCCCATATCATGCTGGAATTTAAATAGGAAGATGTATTTGGAATCTTACTTGAGGTGTGTTATTTCTTCCTCATCAAAAATGCCATAGAAACTTCTAAGCAGCGTGCCTTAGCTGGGTGTAAAATTTGTGCATTATTGTAATCCTTATATTGTAAGAACTTGCATGGCATTTGAATTTTAATAGTCAAAAGCTTTCTTAAATGACATGAATAGTTCGTGTTGGACTTATAATTCACATACTCAAAGGTCAAATTATAAATTATCATAGAAATGGATGGGAGTATTCCACCTCATGTGAGACAACATTGTCGTTAGTTCATGATTGACCATTTGTGCAATGAACTTAGAGTTGCAATTTTTGTGATTAAATTATCATTTAGTAAGATTTTATAGTCTATATTATTTGGTTTCCCTTTTTTTATTGAATGCTTCCTATCTTCCTCATATAGTATTATACGGGCCTTTCTCACTCCATGAGAGCTTAATGCATCATTCACTTTAATAGTCAAACCATTCTATTTTGCAATATCGAACTATCTTACCATATTTTAAAAAACAAAGCATTCTCTACAAACTGTTTCTCCTCAACCAAAATCCTATGTAAAGTAATATCATGATTACTTGGTTGTAGTTCTTTAATCATGTAGTCCCAAAATGATAATGTTCCAATCTGAATCCGTTAACTAGTTTAACAAAAATTCTACCATCACTATCAAAAAGTAGGTCTATAGTAGGTCCCATCTGTTTAGCAATCTAAAATGGGCCTATATACCTAAGCTTTAGTTTTCCCGTTCTCTTCCCCATCTTTAAATAATAAAAATACGTGATCTTTTTCCCAAAAAAATATTTTTCTTATTTTTAATTTTTCTTTGTAGCCATGCCCATCTTTGAATTACATTTGTAGTACAGGACACCTATAGTCTTTGTTCTTGTACTTCAAGCAACTACATGTTCCTCTCTTGCTTTGTTGAGATTTCACCCAAACCATACTTTGCGGACCATAGCGAGAATACAATAAGCCATCTTAAATGGAGTGGTTCTTGTTGCAATTCAATATGCACTCTTCAACAACCATAAAAATGAATATAACCTACTATCCCAAATCCTTCTTATGCTTATCGTTGAATCGCTGAAGAGTTCTCATCAGAATCTTATTAGTTGATTTTGCTTGCCCATTTGTCTGAAGGTAGTAAATTGTAGAATGTCTATGAAAATCAAATGGATTCTAGTGAGTTCCTCAATTATAGTATTCATAACATGAACTCCTTGATATAAGACAAACTGAATAGGACAACTAAAATGACATCAAATATTTTTATACATAAAATGAGTGATTGAAACTTCTTTAGTTTCCTTCAAATCTTTCCTTCAATCCATTTTGCTCAACGCCTTATAGCTACTAAGATAAATCTATTTCCTATATTCTTCAAAGCTAGATACATAGGATGAGCAATATCCAAGCCCCATATCATAAAAAGACCCCAATGGTAATACTATCTAAAGTGTCATTCATTCTATTTCCAATGGTATTCTATCTCTTTGACATACTCTACAGCTTTTAACAATTCGAAAATCATATTCGAATAATCGCGCCAACTCTGACGTGGGAAACTCTGACGCGCGCCAACAGTCTGAGCAGACGGTTCCTTACGCGAGAGAGAGAGAGAAAGAGAGAGGGAGAGAGAGAGAGGTGTGTGTATGCGCGCACGCGAGAACAAAGAAGATTGCGACCGGAAGGTAGCTCCAGATTGAGGAAAACTCGAGGGATTGGATTGCAGAGGTAGCGCTCTTCTCTCCGCATTGGAAATGCATTTTTGATGTGGTTAGTCATCTCTTCATTAGCCCCTAACTATTCTGAGCATGTCCCCGTTTGCTCGCTTGGAAGTTCCAAATATTTTGGAATGTAAAACATTCACCCATTCCACCTGTTTCCTTTTGTTTGCATAACGATCAATAACAGCATCACTTCATGCACAATCGTTCAATGGAGCTGCTCAGAT
>CM035442.1:74908375-74918375 GCA_020310875.1 Ceratopteris richardii
TGTCTCTGAGCTTTTCCATCCATATCAAGTTTAGGATTGTTGGATCACATGATATAGGCCTCAGGTTCTCCAGCCATGTCAAGTTTAGGATTGTTGTGTCTTATGTGCAAAAGAACAAAGAGGCTCGAACTTAAGTTCGAGCCTCTGAGCTTTTCCAACCATATCAAGTTTAGGATTGTTTGGTCACATGATATGAGCAAAAGAACAAAGAGGAGTTAGAGCCTCTGAGCTTTTCCAACCATATCAAGTTTAGGATTGTTGTGTGTTATAGGGTTGTTGTGTCACATGATATGAGCAAAATAAGAAAGAGGAGTTCTAGCCTCTGAGAATTTCCAACCATATCAAGTTCAGGATTGTTGGATCACATGATATCAGCCTAAGCTTTCTCAACCATATCAAGTTTAGAATTGTTGGATCACATGATATGAGCAAAAGAACAAAGAGGCTCGAACTTAAGTTCGAGCCTCTCAGCTTTTCCAACCATATCAAGTTTAGGATTGGTGTGTCTTATGTGCAAAAGAACGAAGAGGCTCGAACTTAAGTTCGAGCCTCTGAGCTTTTCCAACCATATCAAGTTCAAGATTGTTGGATCACATGATATGAGCCTCAGCTTTTCCAGCCATATCAAGTTTAGGATTGTTGTGTGTTATGTGCAAAAGAACAAAGAGGCTCGAACTTAAGTTCGAGCCTCTCAGCTTTTCCAACCATATCAAGTTCAGGATTGTTGGATCACATGATATGAACAGAAGAACAAAGACACTCGAACTTAAGTTCGAGCCTCTGAGCTTTTCCAGCCATGTCAAGTTTAGATTTCTTGTGTCTTATGTGCAAAAGAACAAAGAGGCTCGAACTTAAGTCCGAGCCTCTTAGCTTTTGCAACCATATCAAGTTTAGGATTGTTGGATCACATGATATAGGCCTTAGGTTCTGCAGCCATGTCAAGTGTAGGATTGTTGTTTCTTATGTGCAAAAGAACAAAGAGGCTCGAACTTAAGTTCGAGCCTCTGAGCTTTTCCAACCATATCAAGTTCAGGATTGTTGGATCACATGATATGAACAGAAGAACAAAGAGGCTCGAACTTAAGTTCGAGCCTCTGAGCTTTTCCAGCTATATCAAGTTTAGATTCCTCGTGTCTTATGTGCAAAAGAACAAAGAGGCTCGAACTTAAGTTCCAGCCTCTGGGCTTTTCCAACCATATCATTGTTTGGTCACATGATATGAGCCTCAGCTTTTCCAGACATGTAAAGTTTAGGATTTTTGTGTCTTATGTGCAAAAGAACAAAGAGGCTTGAACTTAAGTTCGAGCCTTTGAACTTTTCCAACCATATCAAATTCAGGATTTGTTGGATCACATGATATGAGCTTCAGCTTTTCCAGCCATATCAAGTTTAGGATTGTTGTGTCTTATGTGCAAAAGAACAAAGAGGCTCGAACTTAAGTTCGAGCCTCTGAGGTTTTCCAACCATATCAAGTTTAGGATTGTTGGATCACATGATATGAGCCTCACATGATATGAGCCTCAGCTTTTCCAGCCATATCAAGTTTAGGATTCTTGTGTCTTATGTGCAAAAGAACAAAGAGGATCGAACTTAAGTTCGAGCCTCTGAGCTTTTCAAACCATATCAAGTTTAGAATTGTTGGATCACATGATATGAGCAAAAGAACAAAGAGCTTTTCCCACCATATCAAGTTTATGATTTTTTGGTCACATGATATGAGCAAAAGAACAAAGAGGAGTTAGAGCCTCTTAGCTTTTCCAAACATATTAAGTTTAGAATTGTTGGATCACATGATATGAGCAAAAGAACAATGAGGCTCGAACTTAAGTTCGAGCCTTTGAATTTTTCCAACCATATCAAGTTCAGGATTTGTTGGATCACATGATATGAGATTAAGATTTTCCAGCCATATCAAGTTTAGGATTGTTGTGTCTTATGTGCAAAAGAACAAAGAAGCTCGAACTTAAGTTTGAGCCTCTGAGCTTTTCCAACCATATCAAGTTTAGGATTGTTGGATCACATGATATGAGCCTCAGCTTTTCCAGCCATATCAAGTTTAGGATTGTTCTATCTTATGTGCAAAAGAACAAACAGGATCGAACTTAAATTCGAGCCTCTGAGCTTTTCCAACCATATCAAGTTTAGGATTGTTGGATCACATGATATGAGCCTCAGCTTTTCCAGCCATATCAAGTTTAGGATTGTTGTGTCTTATATGCAAAAGAACAAAGAGGCTCGAACTTAAGTTCGAGCTTCTTAGCTTTTCCAACCATATCAAGTTTAGGATTGTTAAATCACATGATATGAGCTTCAGCTTTTCCAACAATAGCAAGTTTAGGATTGTTGTGTCTTATGTGCAAAAGAACAAAGAGGCTCGAACTTAAGTTCGAGCCTTTGAACTTTTCCAACCATATCAAATTCAGGATTTGTTGGATCACATGATATGAGCTTCAGCTTTTCAAGCCATATCAAGTTTAGGATTGTTGTGTCTTATGTGGAAAAGAACAAAGAGGCTCGAACTTAAGCTCGAGCCTCTGAGGTTTTCCAACCATATCAAGTTTAGGATTGTTGGATCACATGATATGAGCCTCACATGATATGAGCGTCAGCTTTTCCAGCCATATCAAGTTTAGGATTCTTGTGTCTTATGTGCAAAAGAACAAAGAGGATCGAACTTAAGTTCGAGCCTCTGAGCTTTTCCAACCATATCAAGTTTAGAATTGTTGGATCACATGATATGAGTAAAAGAACAAAGAGCTTTTCCCACCATATCAAGTTTAGAATTTTTTGGTCACATGATATGAGCAAAAGAACAAAGAGGAGTTAGAGCCTCTGAGCTTTTCCAACCATATTAAGTTTAAAATTGTTGGATCACATGATATGAGCAAAAGAAAAAAGAGGCTCGAACTTAAGTTCGAGCCTTTGAACTTTTCCAACCATATCAAGTTCAGGATTTGTTGGATCACATGATATGAGATTAAGCTTTTCCAGCCATATCAAGTTTAGGATTGTTGTGTCTTATGTGCAAAAGAACAAAGAAGCTCGAACTTAAGTTTGAGCCTCTGAGCTTTCCCAACCATATCAAGTTTAGGATTGTTGGATCACATGATATGAGCCTCAGCTTTTCCAGCCATATCAAGTTTAGGATTGTTGTGTCTTATGTGCAAAAGAACAAAGAGGATCGAACTTAAGTTCGAGCCTCTGAGCTTCTCCAACCATATCAAGTTTAGGATTGTCGGATCACATGATATGAGCTTCAGCTTTTCCAACAATATCAAGTTTAGGATTGTTGTGTCTTATGTGCAAAAGAACAAAGAGGCTCGAACTTAAGATCGAGCCTTTGAGCTTTTCCAACCATATCAAGTTTAGAATTGTTGGATCACCTGATATGAGCAAAAGAACAAAGAGATTTTCGAACCATATCAAGTTTAGGATTTTTGGTCACATGATATGAGCAAAAGAACAAAGAGGAGTTAGAGCCTCTGAGCTTTTCCAACCATATCCAGTTTAGAACTGTTGGATCACATGATATAAGCAAAAGAACAAAGAGGCTCGAACTTAAGTTCGAGCCTTTGAACTTTTCCAACCATATCAAAGTTCGAGCCTCTCAACTTTTCCAACCATATCAAGTTTAGGATTGTTGTGTCTTATGTGCAAAAGAACAAAGAGGCTCGAACTTAAGTTCGAGCCTTTGAACTTTTCCAACCATATCAAGTTCAGGATTTGTTGGATCACATGATATGAGCTTAAGCTTTTCCAGCGATATCAAGTTTAGGATTATTGTGTGTTATGTGCAAAAGAACAAAGAGGCTCGAACTTAAGTTCGAGCCTCTGAGCTTTTCCAACCATTTCAAGTTTAGGATTGTTGGATCACATGATATGAGCTTCAGCTTTTCAAACAATAGCAAGTTTAGGATTGTTCTGTCTTATGTGCAAAAGAACAGAGAGATCCTTTGAACTTTTCCAACCATATCAAGTTCAGGATTTGTTGGATCACATGATATGAGCTTTAGCTCTTCCAGCCATATCAAGTTTAGGATTGTTGTGTCTTATGTGCAAAAGAACAAAGAGGCTCGAACTTAAGTTCGAGCCTCTGAGGTTTTCCAACCATATCAAGTTTAGGATTGTTGGATCACATGATATGAGCTTTAGCTCTTCCAGCCATATCAAGTTTAGGATTGTTGTGTCTTATGTGCAAAAGAACAAAGAGGCTCGAACTTAAGTTCGAGCCTCTGAGGTTTTCCAACCATATCAAGTTTAGGATTGTTGGATCACATGATATGAGCCTCAGCTTTTCCAGCCATATCAAGTTTAGGATTGTTGTGTTTTATGTGCAAAAGAACAAAGAGGATCGAACTTAAGTTCGAGCCTCTGAGTTTTTCGAACCATATCAAGTTTAGAATTGTTGGATCACATGATATGAGCAAAGGAACAAAGAGCTTTTCCAACCATATCAAGTTTAGGATTTTTGGTCACATGATATGAGCAAAAGAACAAAGAGGAGTTAGAGCCTCTGAGCTTTTCCAACCATATCAAGTTTAGAATTGTTGGATCACATGATATGAGCAAAAGAACAAAGAGGCTCGAAGTTAAGTTCGAGCCTTTGAACTTTTCCAACCATATCAAATTTCGAGCCTCTCAGCTTTTCCAACCATATCAAGTTTAGGATTGTTGTGTCTTATGTGCAAAAGAACAAAGAGGCTCAAACTTAAGTTCGAGCCTCTGAGCTTTTCCAACCATATCAAGTTTAGGATTGTTGGATCACGTGATATGAGCCTCAGCTTTTCGAGCCATATCAAGTTTAGGATTGTTGTGTCTTATGTGCAAAAGAACAAAGAGGATCGAACTTAAGTTCTAGCCTTTGAGCTTTTTCCAACCATATCAAGTTTAGGATTGTTGGATCACATGATATGAGCTTCAACTTTTCCAACAATATCAAGTTTAGGATTGTTGTGTCTTATGTGCAAAAGAACAAAGAGGCTCGAACTTGAGTTCGAGCCTTTGAACTTTTCCAACCATATCAAGTTTAGGATTTTTTGGATCACATGATATGAGCTTCAGCTTTTCCAGCCATATCAAGTTTAGGATTGTTGTGTCTTATGTGCAAAAGAACAAAGAGGCTCGAACTTAAGTTTGAGCCTCTGAGGTTTTCCAACCATATCAAGTTTAGGATTGTTGGATCACATGATATGAGCCTCAGCTTTTCCAACCATATCAAGTTTAGGATTGTTGTGTCTTATGTGCAAAAGAACAAAGAGGACGAACTTAAGTTCGAGCCTCTGAGCTTTTCCAACCATATCAAATTTAGAATTGTTGGATCACATGATACGAGCAAAAGAACAAAGAGCTTTTCCAACCATATCAAGTTTAGGATTTTTTGGTCACATGATATGAGCAAAAGAACAAAGAGGAGTTAGAGCCTCTGAGCTTTTCCAACCATATCAAGTTTAGAATTGTTGGATCACATAATATGAGCAAAAGAACAAAGAGGCTCAAACTTAAGTTCGAGCCTCTAAGCTTCTCCAACCATATCAAGTTTAGGATTGTTGTGTCTTATGTGCAAAAGAACAGAGAGACTCGAACTTAAGTTCGAGCCTCTGAGCTTTTCCAACCATAGCAAGTTCAGGATTTGTTGGATCACATGATATGAGCCTCAGCTTTTCCAGCCATATCAAGTTTAGGATTGTTGTGTCTTATGTGCAAAAGAACAAAGAGGATCGAACTTAAGTTCGAGCCTCTGAGCTTTTCCAACCATATCAAGTTTAGGATTGTTTGCTCACATGATATGAGCAAAAGAACAAAGAGGAGTTAGAGCCTCTCAGCTTCTCCAACCATATCAAGTTTAAAATTGTTGGATCACATGAGCATAAGAACAAAGAGGCTCAAACCAAAGTTCGAGCCTCTCAGCTTTTCCAACCATATCAAGTTTAGGATTGTTGTGTCTTATGTGCAAAAGAACAAAGAGACCTGAACTTAAGTTCAAGCCTCTGAGCTTTTCCAACCATATCAAGTTCAGGATTTGTTGGATCACATGATATGAGCCTCACCTTTTCCAGCCATATCAAGTTTAGGATTGTTGTGTCTTATGTGCAAAAGAATTAAGTTCGAGCCTTTGAGCTTTTCCAACCATATCAAGTTTAGTATTGTTTGGTCACATGATATGAGGAAAAGAACAAAGAGGCTCGAGCTTAAGTTCGAGCCTCTGAGCTTTTCCAGTCATATCAAGTTTGGGATTGTTGTGTGTTATGTGCAAAAGAACAAAGAGCAGTTTGAGCCTCTCAGCTTTTTCCAACCATATCAAGTTCAGGATTGTTGGATCACATGATATGAACTTCAGAAAACTTGAGAAACCCAAACTTAAGTTTGTAAATAAGATAGGATTGAAATTCAAACTATGAACTTCAGTTTGAATTTCATTTCAACTTGGATAGAGATCTGATTTGGGTTGAAATTCAAACTATGAACTTCAGTTTGAATTTCATTTCAACTTGGATAGAGAGAGTTTGAGCTTGTATTCAATTTGGAGCCTCTTGATAAGTTCGAGCCTCTCATATACAATTTGGAGTCGCACTTAAGTTTGAGCCTCTATTTAACTTTTTCACGATAAGTTCAAATTTATAGTGGAAACCTCTATTCAACTTCAAGTCAGTGAAGGTGAACTTAAGTTTGGATATTGATTCAAGTTGGAGTTTAAGATTCTATTGACCTTGGAATCGAAGAGGCTGAACTTAAGTTCCAGTCTTTATTCAACTAAGAGTGAGATGGAAACCTCTATTCAACTTCAAGTCAGTGAAGGTGAACTTAAGTTTGGATATTGATTCAAGTTGGAGTTTAAGATTCTATTGACCTTGGAATCGAAGAGGTTGAACTTAAGTTCGAGTCTTTATTCAACTAAGACTGAGAAAGGCTAAAATTTAAGTTCGAGCATGTTAAGTTCAACACAACATCGGATCCAAAAGGACTTATAGATTCGAACTCAAGTTCGAGCCCGTGAGTCATATCAAGTTTAAGATTGTTGGCTCATATGATATGAGGCTCCAACTTAAGTTCGAGCCTCTCAAGTTTTCCGGCAAAAACAGGCTTCAACTTAAGTTCGAGCCTCTCAAGTTTTCTGGTAGAAACACTAATATTTTTAACTCAAAATCTTCTTGCATCTACAAAAGCTAAGCCTCTGAATCATATGAGCTGAGTTATGAAGCTCAGACTTTTTCAGCTTTTCCAAAAATTGTTAGAAGTTAAGTTCGAGCCTCTTAATTCATGAATCCAAAAGAGCTAAGAGGCTCGAACTTAAATTCGTACCTTTAGAATCATATCAAGTTTGAGTCTTCACGTGATATGAGACTCGAACTTAAGTTCGAGCCCATGAATTTTATGTTGTGTCACATAAATGAGGCTCGGACTGCTTTGAATCATGTCAAGTCTCAATTTGTTTAGTTACAAATGAGGCTCGAACTTAAGTTCGAGCCTCTATTTTGAAATTTTAATAAAAGACGCTCGAACTTAAGTTTGAGCCTACTATTACGTTGAATACTCTCTTACATCCAAAAGAACTAACTGAAGGTGAAGCTTAGGTTTGGATGTCGATTCAAGTTGGAGTTTAAAATTGAATGTCTGTTGAACGTAGAGTCGGTCCATGAATTTTATGTTGTGTCACATAATATGAGGCTCGAACTGCTTTGAATCATGTCAAGTCTCAATTTGTTTAGTTATAAATGAGGCTTGAAATTAAGTGAGTCAAACATGATAGTATTGTACAACTAAAATACACACATACAAAGACATACATAATATCATTTCAGGGATGGTTTGAGTGCCTCTTAACATGCTAGCATCAAAATGAAGTTATAGTTTTTTATTCTTGTAGTTTTCTTGATTGGCTCAAACTCAAGTTTGAAGCTCCATTCAATGTGCAGTTTGAAAGGCTCGAACTTAAGTTTGAGCCTCTATTCAATGTATAATAGAAGAATCTCAAAATTAAGTGAGCCAAACATGATAGTATTGTACAACTAAAATACACACGTACAAAGACATACATAATATCATTTCAGGGATGGTTTGAGTGCCTCTTAACATGCTAGCATCAAAATGAAGTTAGAGATTTTTATTCTTGTAGTTTCCTTGATTTTTGACTAGACTCAAAGTTAAGTTCAATTAGTGGATGTCTGTATATGCAAATATGGATTATTTTTTGTGGAAATGATGTTTGTATCTAGTTTTAATTCAATTGATTATTTTTACAATAATTATTGAAAGAATGATAAATTGAATAGCATTGTTAATTTCTCATTTATTCTTTACAGGCAAAATCAAGATGGCAACAAAGCAAACTATATCTAGTCAACTTGAAGAAAGAGAAAAGTGGAAAGGAAAGAGAGTCATCTTGTTGGATCATGAAAAGCATGAAAGATTTGCAACTGCTATTGTTTTATTGGTAAATCCATGGGATGCTATAAATTGCAAAGAGTTGGGAGAAAGTTGCCTAGGTGTTATTATGGATGAAACTGTGGATGCATCAACTTTGGATTCAACTTTGAAATTGGTCAGTTGGCCTATACTCCAAATCATTACAGAAGATGGTGAGCCTATGATACAAAAATTAGGCTTTAACTCACTGTATGACAGTGAAGATGATCATTGCAATGGTATTGAGGATGTGGATCTTGAAGCTGGAGAGAATCCAAATTTTTGCTTTACGTCATCATACAACATCGATGATGATAATTGCAATGGTATTGAGGATGTAGATGTTGATAAGAATTATTCTCATGCAATTGATATTCAAGATTGTTTTAATGATATACAAGTTGTTTCTCCTCTTCGAATGGAATCAGATCAACAAGAGGATTTTCATATGGAAAATAGTAACTGTGGATATTTTGAAGTGAACCAAAAAAAAAGAAGTTACATCCACAAGGTTAGAAAAAGTACTACATTGGCTCCTAATAAGAGATGCTCATTTGAGAGAATTCAGATGGTTTCAATGCATGATTGTTGTGAACAGAGATGTTGTCAAGTAGCTAGTAGGGCTAAAATACTGGATGCAAGATTAAACTTTTGGGGACAATGCTATTCAGATAGATGCAAATATGTATTGGATTGCATGAGTATGGTGTACAAAGGTAACTTTGTGAACTCAAGTCAGCGCTTGAGTTTTAATTTCATGTTTGATGCAAAAGAAGTATGTATCAAGGCATGGTATTTAATTCATGGTATTGGAAAGAGCTCATTTTATAGGCTACGAGAAAAATTTCTACTTGGTCAAAAGGTATCCATTCATGGGAATAATGGAATACTTAGAAAAAGTATCAAACATGTAGAAATAGCAAAAGCTTTGATACATGATTTCATTGATAATAATGCAGATCAAATGCCACATAAGTTGAGAACATGTACTGATGGTTCTCGTGAAACACAAAGAGTGCTTCCATCACATTATAAACAAGTCGATATTCTTCGAGAGGTGAATATGACATTAGAGAGTTTGGGATATAATAAATTATCTCAACCAATATTTTCAAGAATGTGGAATACAGAATTTAGAACAGTTTCTTTATCAACGTCAAGTACGTTCTCCAAATGTGACTTTTGTACAGGAATAAAAGCAAAGTTACAATCTACTAAAAACCATGAAGAACGTGCAAGATATTTAGCACAAAGAAGATCTCATATGCTACGTCAAATGAGTTGTAGAAATCTATATTATGCTTGGAGATTTTCCTCAAAATTATTTCCAGATAAATATTTATGCATTATTCATGATAAAATGGATCAAAGTAAAACAGCTATACCACAGATTAGACCTGTTCCAAAATCTCTTAATGGCATTGATAGATTTCCAATATCTTTAACAGGAATGCTTACTCATGGACATGGACAATGTGCTTATGGTCATTTTGCTTTAGGATTATGGCCCGGTGATCCAAATTTCACAATTGCATCTATTTCAATGTGTTTAAGAAACTTAGAAAAAAAAGACAGTCAGTTGTATGGAGATTTGGGA
>CM035442.1:74923375-75173375 GCA_020310875.1 Ceratopteris richardii
CTTATACTCCGCAATCTGTTCTCTGGTCCATCCTTGAGGTATATCCAAAAAGGGATGATTTTCTCTGCATTCAGGCTCATAACTTTCCTTCCCTAATACTTCTATATTTGTTACTCCTTCAATGTTTGTAGTCAAGTTCAAACCCTCATTCTCTAACTCCTTGTGAATTTCATGGCCCTTTTTTGCAACTCCTTCATCTGCAACTTCTTCCTCTATTTCATTGATTTCCACTGTGTAGCACTTTGTACTTTCTATCATTCAATTCAATAATGTATCTTCTTCTTGGGGTAAAGAGGGCATTACCTGAGTGTCCACAGTATGCCGAGTAGCTTTCCCTGAGTCGAATCCTTCTTCCAAATGTAGTTGTAGTTGGCTATTGGTGTTTGTGAAATCCATAGTTTGTTTTTCCCCCAATCTTGCAAAGCTTTTGCTTGCCTTATCCAAGGCCTCCCCAAGAGTAAAGGGTACGAAGTATCCTGTGGAAGTGCAATAACAACAAAATCTAGAACAAAGTGACAACCCTATACTATCATCAGTACTTTTTCAATAATGCCAAGTGGTGCAACCCGATGTTGATCTACTAGTGTAACTGTGAATGGTGCCATCTTGGTAGGGTTCAAATTCAGTTTCCTCATTGTGAAATATGGCATCAGATTGATGCCAGAGCCTCCATCTATGATTACACCTATGAGAGCTTCATCCTTTATAAAAAGAGATAACCTTGAACTTTGGTAGTTTGCCAGGGGTGCAGGGGGAAAATCATCCATGAAACCATCTATGCTAGGTGGTTGGCTCAAGTGAGCAGAGTGTATAGTTTTAAATAAGTCACTCCTTTTTTTTGAATCCATCTTTATGAGTTTGTATAGACTAAACTTGTGATGAATACCTTTCAAGATCTGCTCAATGTTTACCACATGTGTGTCTTCTTGCAGACTTGTTGGTTGGTCCCTTAGTGAAGTAGCCATCCTTTCATAAGCTCCTTCAATATCTGCTTGGCCCTTCCACCCAGCCTTATTTTCCTTCTCTTTATCCTGGAGTGCTTGTTGTTCCTCTCTACAGATTGTTGCTGCTTGTCTAGCTCTAGTCATCATGGGAATTGAAGAAGATGAAACAGCATAAGACTGAGCAGTCATACCCTCTACTTGTGGGGAGACTGCAATCATGTGAATTGGAGCAGGGCGGCCTCTTGGGCAATCTTTGGTATAGTGATCCTTAGCCTCTGGACAATGCTGACAAGGAGTGCATCATCTGGAAGGGAACACCTAGTTTGCATATGGCCATACTCACCACAGAGATAACACATCAATGGCCTATTATATGTAGGCTTCGTTGGACGATTTTCCTCTCTCTTAGGTGCATTTGAAGTAGTAGCATAATACGAATCGAGAGCTTGAGGGTTACCTCGTTGTTGTGTACCCTTGAGGTATTAACATTCTCTAGCTTCATGCCCATCCTTTCCACAAAATTGACAACTTACCCTGTTAGGACAATTAGCATTGGAATGTCCACTATTGTTACATATTGTACACCAAATCTGCCTTCTTATATCCTGAGTGGTCCGCAAATCTTCTAACTCGCGACGAAGTTGGGCTACTTCATCATCAGTGCAACGCACAGGTGGTAAGACCTTCTCTTCTTGGTGATTTTTTTGCATTCTCAATGCCTCCAGTGCTTTCTTTAGTTGCCCAATAGGGTCTAGTTTAGCTGCATAATTTGGTTGTGTATCCCCTTCAAAATGTTGCCTAGCTTCTTCAATGCGTGAGGCCGCTACAACAAAATCATTAACGGTTGCATCCAATCTAAGAGACTCACATAGCTTCTGCTAAGATGAACTGGGTAGAGCTTTTTCTATCCATTTTCTAACCAAGAAATCACCTGGAGCATGTGGCATATGTGCAACAACTGCTTTTATTCTAGTGTGAAGTTCGTAAAAGGATTCACATGATCTTAGCCTTAGGTTCTCTAGCTGATCTAGAGCTCTTTCCGAGGAGTCACTTGGTCGAAATGTCTGTGAGAACACCTTCTTCAAAGCCTCCCATGTAGCAAAATGGCCATCTGCATATTCATTGTACCATTTGTCAGCAAGGCCTTCCAACGTGGATGGGAAGAGTACTAGCATTGCATCCTCTCTATTCTATAGACCTCGTCCATGACATAGGGAGATGAATCTCCTCATATGATCATCAACATCCTCATACGCTTGTCCCTTAAAGGTAGGGAACTTGATATTGAGTTTGGAGAGTAAGTCAGAGAAATCCTCCATTGGCACTGGTGTTTCTTGTGACGTATCTGAGGAGAACCTCCCTTCGCCTACTCAAGGGAGGTTCTCCTTAGGGAAGAATACCCTTTAACATTTTCGTGAACAGGTAGGTCTCAATAGTCGCATAGTAATGTAGACACTCAGAAAGAAGATTATTGACAAATGACAATAGTGGAAGACTAAACCACTCCTTAGTTCGAACAGGTGATTACAATATAAGCAAAAGAAATGCTCTAAAAAATGATACTCTGGGATAACGTGCCATTCTAGAACTAAATAGAATCAATACAAGAGATCCATCTAGTACATACAATGAACACAACTAGATGGACTTGCACT
The DNA here is from genome assembly GCA_020310875.1 of Ceratopteris richardii. Classification (NCBI taxonomy): domain Eukaryota; kingdom Viridiplantae; phylum Streptophyta; class Polypodiopsida; order Polypodiales; family Pteridaceae; genus Ceratopteris; species Ceratopteris richardii. Next base: position 74,925,975 of record CM035442.1, read on the forward strand.
GATCAGTACAAAGGTATGAAGACTTGCTCTAAGGGAAGAGCAAGGAAATACCACTGACTCACACTGAATGACAAGACCAAGCCACTTCTTTACACTATAGTGCTATTAGCCCACTGCTGGGAAGCCCATGCTTTGTATCCTCACCACAGAGTGACTTCCTACAGTAGGCTTGTAACCACAGAGTGCAAAGAGAGGACTAAAAGAGATGCCGGAATAAGCCCCCCAATGAGTACTAGTCCATTGCTTTTATAGACACCAATAGGCCACGAGGGCCTTGCCGATTTCCCACGTTCACTGAATATGCGCTGATTGATTGCCCCAAAATTGGAGGGGTAGATCAAATATGGTACTGGCCTCCAGTTTTGAATTAAATCCTCAAAAATAGGCAATCATCGCAAATGGTTAGCGGCAACAATCATTTATCCTCTTACACTTTTACTGTCACTTTTGAATGCAAGTTGAGACCTCTCTCTTAACCAAACAAATCACTTGGATTAGACATCTCGGATCATTTATGAGCTCCTAAGCAAAGATTGTAGGATCCTCATTATGTGCCGCTTGTGATATTGTAATGACCCTCAGAAGCACATCCTTCACATAATTCACATAATTCCTGTAGTAGCTTTTGACCATCTGATCATGAAAGAAAACATCTTCTAATGTCATGGAAACTCCAGCATCAATTTTTACCTATGTTACATATTGAGTGGTGAGAGGTGGTGGTGTGCATGGTGTGGGGAGTGGTGGGAGGTGGTGGGTGGTGTGGGTGGTGTGGATGGTGTGGGTGGTGTGGGTGGTGTGGGTGGTGTGGGGAGTGGTGGGAGGTGGTGGGTGGTGTGGGTGGTGTGGGGAGTGGTGGGAGGTGGTGGGTGGTGTGGGTGGTGTGGGGAGTGGTGGGAGTGGAGGGTGGTGGAGTTGGGGGTGCCGTGGGTGGAGTGGAGGGTGGGTGGAGTTGAGGGTGGGTGGAGTTGAGGGTGGGTGGAGTGGAGGGTGGGTGGAGTTGGGGGAGGGTGGAGTGGAGGGTGGGTGGGGTTGGGGGAGGGTGGAGTGGAGGGTGGGAGAAGTTAGCGGTGCCATGGGTGGAGTGGAGTGGAGGGTGGGTTGAGTGGAGGGTGGGTGGAGTTGGGGGAGGGTGGCATGGAGGGTGGGTGGAGTTGGGCTTCCCGTGGGTGGATTGGAGTAGAGGGTGGGTGGCATGGAGGGTGGGTGGAGTTGGGGAGGGTGGGGTGGAGGGTGGGTGGAGTTGGGGGAGGGTGGAGTGGAGGGTGGTTGGAGTTGGGGGTTTCGTGGGTGGAGTGGAGTGGAGGGTGGGTGGAGTGGAGGGTGGGTGTAGTGGAGGGTGGGTGGAGTTGAGGGAGGGTGGAGTGGAGGGTGGGTGGAGTGGAGGGTGGGTGGAGTTGGGGGAGGGTGGAGTGGACGGTGGGTGGAGTTGGGGATGGCATTGGTGGAGTGGAGTGGAGGGAGGGTGGAGTTGAGGGTTGGTGGAGTGGAGGGTGGGTATAGTTGAGGGTGGGTGGAGTGGAGGGTCGGTGGAGTTGGACTGCTGAGGGTGGAGTTGGGGGAGGGTGGAGTGGAGGGTGGGTGGAGTTGGGGTTGCCATGGGTGGATTGGAGTGGCGATGTGGAGGTGATCGCAATCCGGGTGGATCAGGTCCGGTCGTGGCACACACATGGTGTATGAAGCTAATGAATGTTGGATGGTTTAAGGACATGAAAGTGAAACTAATGTTGAGTATGGAGAAGAGAGAGATGTTGAAATGATTATGGGAATGGGAAAGTAGGAGTGCAATTTAGATTTATGAACATAAATGATAAGAATGAAAGAGAACCATACACATGAATCAAATTTGGAAGGAAGAATGGTCCATTGAAGGAGCTTCTTAAACACTTCCTAATTCTAATTCATATGCATAGTCTTCTTTGGATGATATGTATGCATGACGTGAATAGATGGAATCCTTACACATAAACCAGTTTCGAAAGGAAGAATGGTCCAATATTGGAGCTTCTTATACACTTTCAGAAACTAATCAATATGTATGGGTATGTATGGTTTATATGCATGCAAGTGAATTATGATAATAGAGTTTACTCACAAGCTCAAAGAAACATCCTCACTGGTTCAACGCAATACTGCGGAGCCTTCTCACACATAGAAGAAATAGAAGACATGTAAAAATACTTAAGAGACTGAGAGAGGAGACAAGAGACAAGTGACAAGTGACATGAATTAAAAGGATTGGAGATCGTCGTGGTACGTCAAGCTAGGCAGTCTACTTATCAAAGGTGGTTCCGACCCTCAAACCATGACAGTTCAACCAAATGTCACACGTAAGAAGGTGAGTTCCACTCCAGTGACCCTATGTCTGTCTAGGCTCGTAACGTCTAACTAAAGAAGTCTAAGACTCATTAAAATCAGCTCTAACTCACTCACACGCTCCACCGAGGGTGAGTCAAGATAGAGATGCTGGTTTCAAGAGCATATCCTAGATTAGAATTCTAACTTAAATTTGAAACTAGGTTCTATACTCATACTAGCTCACCTTGGATCCTCACTCGCTCAACCGAGGGTGATCGTCTCAAGGAAACCATAAGCTAGCATGAGCCCTATGGATGCCTAACAATGATGCTCTAGGAGTTTGGAGGGGGGTTTATATAGTTTTTTGAATGAATTTGGGCCCTTGGATCTAGAGAAATCAACTCTCAACTCTAGGATCACTACTTTTGATTACAACCATTTGATTAATCAAATCAATGGCTTGGAATTGTTCTTTCTATCAAATCTAGTGTAAAGGAGTGAAATTTAGGCGCCCTCATTCTCCACCATTGGATCTGGGGATGATATGGACCGTCGGATCAGTGCTGACATCAATTCGGATAAGATAAGCCACTGTTTTTGGAGAAATGTTGCATTATTGATCTTCGATTGTAAAAAAGGTCCATAGATATTCATGGATCCTCCTTCCTTTATGCTTTAGTGCATCTCCACCCTTGAATATGAGCTCATCTTGATCGTACAACATGGCTCAATCAGCTTTCGCCATGTGGTGGCCCTTCAACCCTTCAATTTGCTTAAACTAGAAAACTGCATTGATCCTGAAAACTGGACTTTGTGCTCTTTGACCCTCCAAATAGGCTTTGATGAATATGAAACTTTGTAGGACTATGTTTCCAAAGATCTCCTTCAAGAATATGCAGAAATAACTCCCATCTGAATCTCCCTTGTACAAGTTTGACTACATTTGGAAGCTTGCAAGGTGGCATTAAGGTCTCTAGGAAGCTCCGATAGCCTTGAAACTTTATACAAATATGTAGCCACATATGGTCTTTATACATGCCAAACCATATGGCTAACATAAATTTCTATACAAGAATTTGTAGGATCAAACTAGAAAAAATACATTTTTACAAAATGAACATAGCATATCAATGTGCTACCAAATCCATTTTCTGTTGAAATTTGGGCTATAGACTACCTTTGACAATCTTTACAAGTATATGGATTTCCATCTAATTTGGTGACAATGAAATTTTTGCCCTAATTTCCCAACTTTGACTAGCTTTGACCAACTTTGACCGCTACCATGGACTTTCTTGATTTCTTTGAAACTTTGTATGTGAGCTTCTTTTGACATCCTTGATGCATCCTGGACTTCTCGGGGAATTCCGGCTACCTTCACCAAATATGTTTTTTGTAGGCCTTCACAAGTGAGAGAGGAGAGAAAATCTCGACAACATTCACCCCCACTAAACCTGCGATTCCTCCGAAAGCGCCACTCTAGCATCTGTGAAAAACAAAATGTTCCAGGCATCAAATTCTTTTATAGGCAACATAAGAAACATGGAAGGAAAATTGATTATATGCATGAATAAGTATGTAACGTGACATGAAGCAAAATTTGCATGAAAGAAAGAATTGAAACAGACAACATGAATATGCATGAACAAATAGGCAACATATATGCAAATGAACAAGCAACATTGGCAACAAGAAAGAAAAAAAACAAGCATCAATATGAAGTGGAAGTGGATGTATTGAGTCGTTTTAAGCATCAGTTCCTCTCATCTTGAAGAAAATTTTGTACCTTTTTCATAAAGCAATCTACCTTAAATATGATTATAAACAAAGATTTAGGATTTTCAAGAGACATCTTTCATCTTTAGCTTATTTTAGATCAACTCCTTTCCTACATAAATATGAAAATGCTCTTTCTCTAATAACATGCAAGGAAATCTAACTAAACTCCACTAATGCATAAATCTGCTTATATAGCCCGTAATTTATTCTACTATGCCTCTTTATCCTCCTTTGGCTTGCTTTTTTTTTTCGATGATGATGATGATTCGGCAACTTTATGGTTACGATCATTTTTTGGGGTGGAAGAAAGTGTAAACTTCTTGGTAACATGTAGTGTTTTTTTTTTTTGACGAGGAAAAATTAAACCCCGATACAAGGTACAACCATTTTTGATGACGGAGAACAGTCGTTTAAACTCCGATACAAGTGCTGTGAGATGGACTAAGGATGTAGAAACATGCAATAGCAGGAGCTAGGATTTCAACAATTATGCTTTCGATATTGGATACATATGCATGTTTATATATGAAAGTCATGTCACCAAAATAAACCTCCAAATCTACATGCCCTATCTTTCCACAATCCTAGATTATAATCAATTTCTTAGTAGATAGTTACTACTTAAGATACAATTTTACACAAGTAGAGAAATCATCATTTGCCTTTTTTGACTCAAGTGATGTGGATATGCAATGCAATGCAAAGACTGAAAAAAACATGCATGAAACAAGCATGGAAAAAAAATAGAATGAACTTGAAAGAAAACAAAGCAACATGAACTTGAAAATTAATGATGTTTTTTTTTTCTCTTTTTTTTATTTTTATAACATGGATACTCATGTTTATGAATCGGCCTCATTGTTGTCATCTTCTTCAATGTCCTCATCCAAAATGTACTCGTCATTATCACGCTTCTTGAATAACTTTATCCTTTTACCTGCAATCAAAGTTTTTAGTGCAACACCATTTAATTCACAAAGAGCATACGTACCATTGTTGTTGACTTTTGATACAATGTATGGCCCAAACCACCGTTGAGTGAGCTTTTTGTGTACATCATATTGAGAGTCAAATGTACTATCATAAATGAGCACCCAATCTCCTACTTCAATTGGCTTAGGACGCAATCGATGAGTTTTATCAAAATAATGTTTGTTCTTCATTCTAGATTCTCTTAATTTTTCAACAGCATCATCAAGTCTTAATTTACCTTGTTCTAACTGTTTAATACGCAAACTCAAAATCATCAGTAGACATGTTTTCAGACCAAGGCAAATTTGACCATGCAAAAATATGAGACTGAATTGGAAACAATGGTTTTTGACAGTACATGAGTTCAGCAGGCATATATCCAGTAGTACGTGTGCATGTCATTCTATATGCCCAAAGTGCAAAAGGTAAGAATTTAGGCCATTGTTTGATGTCACCGTTACATGCTTTAGATATGGCTTTCACAATAGGTGGATGCCCTCTCTCTATTTTACCATTGGCCTCTGGATTATATGCAGTAGTGAGAGACAAACGAATACCGTGACGCTCAAAGAACTCTTTAGCTTCTCTCGCATTTAACTCTCCACGATCAGCAACTACTTTCTCTATGTACCCAAAGCGACTTATGACATCTTCAAGCAAGAATTTGCAAACATTGTAAGTGGTCTTAGATCGTAATGCACGTCCCTCTACATGATTAGTTAAATCTTCTCTTGCAAGTACAATGTAACGCATTTTGTCAATACCTTTAGGCATAGTTACAAGATCTACTACCCACTTGTAGTGAATACAAGGTGGATAAGTAGGATGCAACAGATCGCTATGTTTGACTGATGAATGAAGTTGACAAGTAGAACATGTAGAAACATAGCTACTAATGTCAACATACATCCTAGGCCAATAATAGGTACTTCTAATTTTTTCATATGTTCCAAAAAATCCTTTATGACCGGCCCATAATGTCTCATGCATTTCCTTCATTACTTGCAATTGAAGACCTCGTTTTCCTAGGACTCGTTGTGGATTCTTAACCTTACCCTTAGCATGTCTCCAAAGATAACCATTACATAGGAAAAAGTTATAAGCTCATTTCCTAATGTTACGGAATTTATTCGTAGTCCAGCTAGGTAATGGTTGTAGTGTACTGAGATACTTTCCTATGTCTCTCCATTCATCTTCGTACTCAGACTCATGAAATTTCTCATACTCATATATATGTGGAACATAGTCAACTAAATTCACATTCTTTATTAGATCACTTTCAAGATCATCATCAAATCTAGCTCTCGATAACATATCAGCAACTGAGTTTGACTTACCTGAAATATGAAGTAACTCAGGATTTATGAACTTAATATATGAGATCCATCTAAGCATGGCTATATCAGGAGATGAACAATTGGCTATCATTCCAATGAGAGGCAAACAATCAGTCTCAACTTTGACATTTGCACCAATGAAATATTCTTTGTCTATTTTCAAAGTTGTTACCATACCCCATAGTTCTCGTTTGATTTGTGGATATTTTCGTTGTGTTTCATGTAGAATTTTGGCACCAAACCTAATTGCATATCTATTCCCTTCACTATCATCTTGACTTATGACCCAACCTATACCAATAGGACTAGTATCAACAGTCAATATAATAGGTTTGTTAGCAGAATAGTCTACACGCTTAAGGATGGGAGCTTTAAGCAGTAATTTCTTCAATTTACGCATAGCTTGAGTGTGTTTGTCAGTCCAAATAAATTTTCGTTTCTTCCTCAACAAGTCATAAAGACAATCAGCAACATGAGCAAAGTGTGGGATCCAAATAACATAAAAGATGCAAGCACCAAGAAATCTACGTACCTCACTCACGTTGTTACATGTTTCAGAAATCTTGCTAATGGCATCAACTTTTTGTGGGTATGGCTTTCGACCATAATGGCCACATAAATGTCCAACAATAAGCACCTCGTTGACACCAAAAACAGATTTCTCTATGGAAAATGTGAGACCTACCTCTTCAAATCGTTGAAATATTCTTTCACAATCAGAGATATGGTCAAGAACAAATTTATGACATCCAGATGAATCTACAGTAATGTCCTTTACACGTTCCTCACTCCCTTTAATTGGAATATCATCAATGAATGGCATAGTTATATGAGGGATAAAATTATGTAAGACCATATTCATAGCACTCATCATATGAGCCACAGAATTAGTCGCTCCTTGAGGTAAAGTACACATTCGCACTAAGCCTAAAGGAGTTTTCATTGTGGTTATGTCACGACTATCAATTGCTAATTGGAATTGGTCATATCCCGAATATAAATCACCCATTGAGTAGATAGAATGTCCTGAAAATGATTCAGCAAACTCATCTACAATGGATCCTGTTCCTACATTCCTTATGGTGACTTTATTGACAGGTTGGAGATCTTGAATAAAACGTAGTTTCCCATTCTTTTTAGGCACAGTGAACCATCTATTTGAGTAAGGTGCAAAAGATGGCTCTAAAATTCTCATGTTTATCTTCTCCTTAAGTAGTTTCATTAGCTCAGGTAAGTGAGCCTTTGGAACAGGTATAGGACGAAGATTCCATGGAATATGTGGAATAGTAAAGATTATCATGGGTGCAACTGGCTTAGGATCTACACAACCAATCTCATGAGGATACATAGTAAAGGCTTTTCCATGGCTACGTATGACTCTCTCAAATTTATCTCTCTCTGCTGGCAAAAGAAAGTCATCATCTCTACCAATTTTCACCTGTTTGATTGTCTCATCCGTGAATGTATGTCCTATGTTTTTCTTATCCCGAAGAATTGGATCATTTTTCACATCAATAATTTTTTCATTACTTCCTTGAGGTAATGGTTGAGCTATGGGTTTGATTTTTTTGTCTGCAGTTTTGTACTTTGTTTCAACTAAGGCATCATGTGTTTGGTTAAATTTTGAGCACTTGTCAAAATTGAGAGCATACTCTTGGATTAGAGCATACTCATCAAGGGAAGAAATCAGAATAATATGGGAATTAGAATTTTGTTGAAGACATAACTCTAACTCCTCAAGAGTAGAGAAACAATGAGATGTCTCAATCACATGCTCAATGTTCTCATCATGTTCCATGATTTTGTTGTTTTTATAATTTTTTTGGGTTTTTTGGATAAAAGACTTGGACAATTGACTCTTATGAAGAAAATCTAATCTAGAATGTGGAAAACAAAGTGACAAACTATTGTACATGTTGGTTGGATGCGAGATGTCAAACCAATATCCACTGTTGTCCTGCTCAACAATGGATCCTATCCGAAATTTTGATCATATGTAGCTCCAAACATGAATCGAGGTGCACAATCACTACAAGCATGCTCATGACCCTGAGTAACAATAGGTTTCTTTCTAATTGACAATCGATTCCTAGGATGATTCACTCCTACTGTCATGACTTGAAGTGATTGCATTCCATCCTTAGACTTAAATCTAGCATAGGTAGACCCATCATCCATGGCTTTAGTTTCCATACGACTCTCACAAATAAAGGGTTGACCTAAGAGAACTTCATAGGAGCAATTATCTTGAATAAAAAAGTGAAACTCTTCTGTGATTCCTCCTATGGATATGGGCACACTAGCATAAGCTCCATACAGGGTACCTACACCATTATCTGCAGTTCTCATACGCCATCCACAATCTTTATCTATGGGCCATCGAAACTTATCATAGACTTCTCTTGAAATCACATTGATTTCAGAGCCGGAATCTACTAATGCATTTACAGTGATAGTGTTCTTATCATTTCCTATTTTAACATGCATCTCTGATGTACCTCTAGACCAAAATGTTCTTTTAAAGTGACTTTCAGGATTGTTTTCATGATTTTCATGGTCAGGTTGAATAGGTCCTAAGAAATTTTTATTAACATTTACTTCATCATCATCAAAGTCCTCTTCATCAGATTCATCAAAGTTTAAGGCTTCATTCATAGCTTGATCTTGATCTAGAGAATCTTGCATCTCAGTATCTAGATTAAGCGGAAACCTCTTCCTTTTAATTAGGCCGATAAAGTTATCTTTAAAAACAGGCTTTGCAATAGAGAAAACTTGTTCTAAAGACATAGTCACTTGACTCTTAAGCAAAATGTCATCTAAAATCTCCATAGGATCTATTTTTCTCTCAATTTCTGAAATCAAGATGGCTTTAGGTTTTCTCTTTGGTTTCTTTTGTTTTTGCTCAGGATCTTGTTTTTGTTCATGTTCTCGTGTTTGGTCTTCAGTTTGTTTTGATTGTTCTGGTTTATCTAAAGGCTTTGGTTCTGTTTTTCTTTGCTTTGTCTTCTTCCCTTTTTGTTTCTCCTCTTGTTTTTGTTCATTGGGTTCTGATTCTTGTTTTTTATCTTTAGATTGTGATGTTTCTCCTTGCTCTATGATTGTTTCTATTCCCTCTGAGGTTTGTTTTCGAGTCACTCTTCTTTCACTAGGCTCAGCTTCATCTCTTTTTCGTTTTTCTTCTACATTGGATATGTGAGAAATAAGAGATTGATCTTCTATCGGTGACTCCCAAGCCGTTATTCTCCTAATCTCATCCCGTGCTCTTACTAAAGCCTCTATGGAAAAATCACCTTCCTTTGTGGGTTTACTTGATTCTACTTGTTGTTCATCAAGAGCTTCTAGTTTCACTCCTCTAGTTCCTACGTCCATTATGGTTATATTTTCATAATGTTTTTTCATTCCTCCCTTACCATAATTTCCTTGCAAAGGTAGCCTAGATCGATAGTCACAGATTTTCTTGTCTATGTCTATTACTAGTCGTTGCTCCTTAGCAGCCTTCAATAATTCACAATCTCTCAAAAAGTGCTCTAATGAATCACACCAAGGACACCTACGAGGGCCACGCACAAAACCATTTTGATTTTGAGGATTTTGATTAACTTGTGGTGGGAAATTTTGAAATTGAGGATTTTGTTGATAAGGTATTGCTTGAACAGGATAATTAGGATTTTGAAAATGCAATTGATGTATTTGAGGAGCTTGGGGAGCAACATGTGGTACTTGAGGTGCAAGAGGAGCTTCCATATTATACGGTTGATGATTTTGAAAATTTTGATTTTGAGGATTTTGAAAAGCTATTTGAGAAGCTTGAGGATATAGGTTTTGATACATTTGAGGATTTTGCACATGAGGATGAGGATTTTGCATTGAAGGATTATGCATTGGAGGAACTATATGCTTGAGTAGGAGCTACTTATGGATTTTCATTGGTAGCTATAACATGTTGATTAGGCTCTTGAAAAGTCATTGGGTTCATTTGATTTTGGAAAGTTTTGGTGTAACTAGATTGTAAAGCATCTATAGTCTTGGCCAAATTGGATTGTGTAGCAATAAGACTTTCCATTTGCTTAGTGAGAATATCCACTTGAGATTGTTCAACTACACTTTTATTTGGCTCTACTTTAAAACCTTGATTAGGCTCCATCATTTGAGGAATAGGAGTAGAGTCAAAAAGCATAGCATGGGATTGTTCTCTAACTTGCTCCTTAGTTTGTGGAAGGCTAGCTTGAGGAAGACTAGTTTGTTCATAAAGCATGGATTGTCTTTGATGTCTATGGGCTACAGCCTCTACTACTTTACGCACTTTTTGCCAATTGTCAGTAAGACCATAGCGCTTATCTGGTTCTTCTAATCGCCGTTCAACTTCCCTACGAGTTTCAGGATGAAGAAGCTTAAGAAAATTGATCACAAGATCAGGTTCCAAAGTTATCTTATCCTCATCAGGAAGTTGTTCATAGCGTCTAATATACTCATTTTGTAAGTGAGTAATAGAGCTACTAGGCTTTGGAGAATTGACCCATCGTAAGAATCCATCTCGATTATGTTGGCTATAATCTTCAAGATAGAATTCTTTGAGCATCTCCTTTCTAAAATCACTCCAAGGAAGACTATCATATTGAGTGACATGGTTTATGATAGAGCTATCAACAATTCGTTCAAAGAATGATATCAAAAGATCTTCGGGAAGACCAAAAATCATAGCTTGCTCTTCAAACAAATCTAAGTAGCTTGTGATGTTGATGCCATTGAATTTTCCCTTCTCTCTCAACATAGAAGAGACTATTCTTTGGCCTTGTTTCTCAACAATAAGGGATTTGAATCCGTCCTCCATCTTATGTGAATAAGCAAGTGATGCACGATGCTCTAGATCTCTCACAAATGCGTTTACTTCACGACGAAGATGTGCGCGATACTGTGAGAAATCCAGTGCAACACTCAAGACTGAGGATGATGATATGATGAGGATGAAAAATATGAAACAAAGGATATGGATCACAACCTCCGAACAAGATCAAAAGCAAATGCCACGAAGCGTTTCACGTCGGGTTCAAATGTGGAGGTGATCGCAATCCGGGTGGATCAGGTCCGGTCGTGGCACACACAGGGTGTATGAAGCTAATGAATGTTGGATGGTTTAAGGACATGAAAGTGAAATTAATGTTGAGTATGGAGAAGAGAGAGATGTTGAAATCATTATGGGAATGGGAAAGTAGGAGTGCAATTTAGATTTATGAACATGAATGATAAGAATGAAAGAGAACCATACACACGAATCAAATTTGGAAGGAAGAATGGTCCATTGAAGGAGCTTCTTAAACACTTCCTAATTCTAATTCATATGCATAGTCTTCTTTGGATGATATGTATGCATGACGTGAATAGATGGAATCCTTACACATAAACCAGTTTTGAAAGGAAGAATGGTCCAATATTGGAGCTTCTTATACACTTTCAGAAACTAATCAATATGTATGGGTATGTATGGTTTATATGCATGCAAGTGAATTATGATAATAGAGTTTACTCACAAGCTCAAAGAAACATCCTCACTGGTTCAACACAATACTGCGGAGCCTTCTCACACATAGAAGAAATAGAAGACATGTAAAAATACTTAAGAGACTGAGAGAGGAGACAAGAGACAAGTGACAAGTGACATGAATTAGAAGGATTGGAATTAAGATACATGTAAAAGATCGTCGTGGTACGTCAAGCTAGGCAGTCTACTGATCAAAGGTGGTTTCGACCCTCAAACCATGACAGTTCAACCGAATGTCACACGTAAGAAGGTGAGTTCCACTCCAGTGACCCTATGTCTGTCTAGGCTCGTAACGTCTAACTAAAGAAGTCTAAGACTCATTAAAATCAGCTCTAACTCACTCACACGCTCCACCGAGGGTGAGTCAAGATAGAGATGCTGGTTTCAAGAGCCTATCCTAGATTAGAATTCTAACTTAAATTTGAAACTAGGTTCTATACTCATACTAGCTCACCTTGGATCCTCACTCGCTCAACCGAGGGTGATCGTCTCAAGGAAACCGTAAGCTAGCATGAGCCCTATGGATGCCTAACAATGATGCTCTAGGAGTTTGGAGGGGGGTTTATATAGTTTTTTGAATGAATTTGGGCCCTTGGATCTAGAGAAATCAACTCTCAACTCTAGGATCACTACTTTCGATTACAACCATTTGATTAATCAAATCAATGGCTTGGAATTGTTCTTTCTATCAAATCTAGTGTAAAGGAGTGAAATTTAGGCGCCCTCATTCTCCACCATTGGATCTGGGGATGATCTGGACCGTCGGAGCAGTGCTGACATCAATTCGGATAAGATAAGCCACTATTTTTGGAGAAATGTTGCATTATTGATCTTTGATTGTAAAAAAGGTCTTCTTTTATAAAAAAAAATCGTGGATCCTCCTTCCTTTATGCTTTAGTGCATCTCCACCCTTGAATATGAGCTCATCTTGATCGTACAACATGGCTCAATCAGCTTTCGCCATGTGCTGGCCCTTCAACCCTTCAATTTGCTTAAACTAGAAAACTGCAGTGATCCTGAAAACTGGACTTTGTGCTCTTTGACCCTCCAAATAGGCTTTGATGAAGATGAAACTTTGTAGGACTATGTTTCCAAAGATCTCCTTCAGGAATATGCAGAAATAACTCCCATCTGAATCTCCCTTGTACAAGTTTGACTACATTTGGAAGCTTGCAAGGTGGCATTAAGGTCTCTAGGAAGCTCGGATAGCCTTGAAACTTTACACAAATATGTAGCCACATATGGTCTTTATACATGCCAAACCATATGGCTAACATAAATTTCTATACAAGAATTTGTAGGGTCAAACTAGAAAAAATACATTTTTACAAAATGAACATAGCATATCAATGTGCTACCAAATCCATTTTCTGCTGAAATTTGGGCTATAGACTGCCTTTGAGAATCTTTACAAGTATATGGATTTTCATCTAATTTGGTGACAATGAAATTTTTGCCCTAATTTCCCAACTTTGACCAGCTTTGACCAACTTTGACCGCTACCATGGACTTTCTTGATTTCTTTGAAACTTTGTATGTGAGCTTCCTTTGACATCCTTGATGCATCCTGGACTTCTTGGGGAATTCCGGCTACCTTCACCAAATATGTTTTTTGTAGGCCTTCACAAGTGAGAGAGGAGAGAAAATCTCGACGACAGCGGGTGGGTGGAGTGTAGGGTGGGTGGAGTGGAGGGTGGGTGCAGTGGAGGGTGGGTGGAGTTGAGGGTGGGTGGAGTGGAGGGTGGGTGGAGTTGTGGGTGGGTGGAGTGGAGGGTGGGTGGAGTTGGAGTGCTGAGGGTGGAGTTGGGGGAGGGTGGAGGGGAATGTGGGTGCAACTCGGGGAGGGTGGGTGGAGTTCGGGTTGTCGTGGGTGGAGTGGAGTGGAGGGTGGGTGGAGTGTAGGGTGGGTGGAGTTGAGGGTGGGTGGAGTGGAGGGTGGGTGGAGTTGAGGGTGGGTAGAGTGGAGGGTGGGTGGAGTTGAGGGTGGGTGGAGTGGAGGGTGGGTGGAGTTTGAGTGCTGAGGGTGGAGTCGGGGGAGAATGGAGTGGAGGGTGGGTGGAGTTGGGGTTGCCATGGGTGGAGTGGAGTGGAGGGTGGGTGGAGTGTAGGGTGTGTGGAGTTGAGGGTGGGTGGAGTGGAGGGTGGGTGGAGTTGGAGTGCTGAGGGTGGAGTTTGGGGAGGGTGGAGGTGAGGGTGGGTTGAGGGTGGGTGGAGTTGGGGTTGCCATGGGTGGAGTGGAGTGGAGGGTGGGTGGAGTGGAGGGTGAGTGGAGTTGAGGGTGGGTGGAGTTGGGGGTGCCATGGGTGGAGTGGAGGGTGGGTGGAGGTTGGGGGGGGGGAGAGAGAGAGAGAGAGAGAGAGAGAGAGAGGGAGAGAGGGAGATAAAGGTAAAGGCAAAAAGAATGAAGAAGAGGCTAGTACCTCTCAAGTGAACTTCACAAGTAGAGCAAGAGGTACTTGAGGAAGTGGTAGAGGAGGAAAGCAAGGTAGGGGGAGATCTAACACCACTTCATCTTGCAATATATGTGCTCTATCCAATCGCACCACAGAAGAATGCTTTAAGAACACAAGGAATCAGAGAGGAAGAGGTTTCCATATAGGAGGCTATGGAAAATCTAGAGGCTGGTTCAACAATGGAGGAAGCAATTATCATCACAGCTACAAACAAGGCTACAACAACAACTATCAAGGAGGCTTTAAAGTTAGAAGAGATTATAAAAACTACAAAGAAGACCAAAGGATTCTCTACTGATCATGAACATGACATCCAAGCAAGAAAAAGATGATGAGCATATTTTCTTTATTGATTCTAGTTGTTCCAATCATGTGGCTGGAAATTTAGCATTGCTATCTGATCTTGAAGAACCTAAAGGGAAGCATGAATTCAAAGTGCACACAGTATATGACACTAGACATTTTGTTAAGAAAATTGGAAATGTCAAGGCTGCTGTTGAAGCTCAAAGTCAAGGACAAAGCATGGAAGCACATCAAAAGGTGGACACACAAGGAAAGGGAGCAAGTAGGGAGCTCCAAGAAGTGTATGTCAAATTTTCAGAAGAATCCCCTACAAAAATAGTGATTTTCATCACTAAAAACCATTGTAAATACCATTATCTATTTTTAGTAACTCCATTTTGTTCAAGCCGAGGAGTCCTCGAGCTTGAGGAGTATTAGAAGTACCATCGTACCAATTTTCATATTTTTTAGATCTCGTTTGAGCCCTCAAATAAGCCCTGGAACCTAATTTTTAACTAGGCCGGACACTAGGTCTGAACAGGGCCAAAGCTAGTCAAAAACTATAAAAGGAGCTAGAGAGCTCATTTTTGAGGTAGATTGTAATTGAAACGAACTTGTAAGAGCTTGTGAAAGTAATCTAAAGCACTCCATTGATTCTCTCTCTTTGTCTTGCCGTGTGTACGTGTGTGTGTGTATGTGTGTGCATGCTTGTGTGCTTCTCACTCACGCACTTGTGTCGCCACTTGCTCGAGGTCTTCATACCATCCTCACGTCTTCCCGGATTGACATTAAAGGAGGTGCTACTCATCACTGAGCTACACCAAATTTTGGCGCCGTTGCCGGGGATCGAGCTTTGAGGACGAGCGTGTGATGGTAAGACGTAGAGTTGACGCGTTGGAGTGGTAGGTATTTTCTTCACTCTCATCGAATTTCTTTTACTTTCTTCACCATCTTCATCACCATCATCATCATTCCCATCTCCCACCTCCATCTCCATCATCGCAAAAATTTCAGTTTTTGACTATATCCCCATCTCCACCTCATTTCCCTCATTTCACTTGTGAGAGAGAGCGAGAGAGCGAATTTGCATGCGCTGTTTTTGCATGTTTCTTGAGCTATTTTGCAGGTTTTTTGCTGTACCATCATCCCCAGCAGTGTGCGCAGGTACGACAGGCTCTGCACAGTTCCCGAGACGACGATCTCTGTCTATCGCGACAGACAGAAAATCTTAACATTTTGTGAATGCATGAGTAGCACTGTAACCTACACCTTGAGGGCATTCTAGATCACTAGAAGTTTTTCAAAAATTTGCGTTTTTTCTGTCTATCGCGACAGACACCGTCTATCGCGACAGACACTGTCTATCGCGACAGACACCGTCTATCGCGACAGACAGAATTTCACGACAGATAGCGTCTATCGCGACAGACACCGTCTATCGCGACAGACAGAAATCCGCGACAGACACCGTCTATCGCGACAGACACCGTCTATCGCGACAGACAGAAATCCGCGACAGACACCGTCTATCGCGACAGACACCGTCTATCGCGACAGACAGAAACCCACGACAGACAGCGTCTATCGCGACAGACACCGTCTATCGCGACAGACAGAAATCCGCGACAGACACCGTCTATCGCGACAGACAGAAATCCGCGACAGACACCGTCTATCGCGACAGACACTGTCTATCGCGACAGACAG
Source organism: Ceratopteris richardii (assembly GCA_020310875.1). NCBI lineage: Eukaryota > Viridiplantae > Streptophyta > Polypodiopsida > Polypodiales > Pteridaceae > Ceratopteris > Ceratopteris richardii. Next base: position 74,942,342 of record CM035442.1, read on the forward strand.
AAATCCGCGACAGACACCGTCTATCGCGACAGACACCGTCTATCGCGACAGACAGAAATCCGCGACAGACACCGTCTATCGCGACAGACACCGTCTATCGCGACAGACAGAAATCCGCGACAGATACCGTCTATCGCGACAGACACCGTCTATCGCGACAGACAGAAATCCACGATAGACACCGTCTATCGCGACAGACACCGTCTATCGCGACAGACAGAAATCCACGATAGATACCGTCTATCGCGACAGACACCGTCTATCGCGACAGACAGAAATCCACGATAGACACCGTCTATCGCGACAGACACCGTCTATCGCGACAGACAGAATTTCACGATAGACACCGTCTATCGCGACAGACAGCCCCCACGATAGATTGTGTCTATCGCGACAGACACCGTCTATCGCGATAGACAGGCATTTTCGGCAAAAAATTAAGGAGTGAATTTTTGGAAATTTAGGCTAAATTTTGGGCATATTTGCACTTTCATGTACTCATCTACTTACGAAGGCCTTAGAAAATGCATTAAAACCCCCGAAAGGTTTTGTTTGTCTAGTTAACCCCCTAAACCCTGAACGGTCATAACTTTTTCATACGAAATCCATTTTCTGAGCTCTAGGGCTTGTCGGAAAGCTCGTGACATATACTACACGCCCTCAACTGTTTTTTATAAGAATAACGCGTTGATTTTCAGATAGGATATTTGGAAGTTGACACACTGAGGGGTAGGAACACCAAGGGAGCTCTAGAGTAAATTTCTAACAATGCAAAAGGGGGAACAAGGGTCATTAAAAAAGTGTCTGAAATAAATTGTCTGTCAATTGAAAGATCTACTTGGAGCTAATCTTGGGATTTATGCAGGCCTATTGAGAAGCAATTGAGAGTATCCAAGCAAGGGTGTGGCACACGCTTGAGAATCAACTTCTCGAGCACTAAAGAGCAAGGTTCGGCAAGAAAGGTCGGAATATTCTCAACTCCTCTTCGTCAATTCCTAGCCTAGGCTAAGAGCGATTAGAAGTAGGAGTAAGTCAGGGCGACGATAGGCAGTTATCAAGTTGAAGACTACCTAAAAACTCAAGTTCAAGTTAAAAATTTAATCTCTGCACTGCCGATAACATAAAGGAAAAGAACCTAACGTGGAACGATCAATTGCAAGTGCGAAACAACATTCAAACATTCCTGACGACGTGATATCAGACAAGAACTCAAACGTGATAAAATAACTAAAAAGAATCAAGTGACTGGTACCAATTAATCGGCAACGAGGTTGTACTCTGAAAAAAAATTGGGCTAATCAGTTAGGCATATGAACCTTAGATCAGGACGACATTTAGCAAGGGAAAGACAAAGCCTTAGGTCTTCAGAGGCTAGTGTCAATCACACTGCAAGGTCTTGGGCCCAGCAGTTGAGCCACCACTCATACTACCCTAGCTCTGAGACCAGTGAGTCAGAAATGTCTCAAGGCATGGACAGACCTACGGGAAGTTCAGGAGTGCCTTACCTGTACAGGGTAGAAGGCCCTTACAAAACGCAGCTGGAGTACCTTAGGACCAACCGATTAGGTGCTAGCATCTATGAGGACGGCCTAGGAAGATCTGTGGTCCAGATTAAAAACCCTGATCAATCCATTGGACTAGAGCACCCAGCTGTCAAGTTTGAAAATGGTGCATACCTGGACAAAGAAGGAACTATATATGTAGTCACTAGTCACCCTGATAGGACAGATGACTTTGGGAACGTAATCTCAGAAGCGGACTTAGGGGACCTGGAACAAGGGAACATGGGTGCGGAACCTAGAACCCCTCGAGGTAAATCAGTTCTCACTAGGCTTATCACGCCTGAATGGGTCCCTCAAGACAACAAGAGCATAGAGTTGCTCCTTAATCGAGAAACTGATGAAGCCTTTTGGAGGTATAAGTCTAATCAGCCAACAGACATAGGAAATATCATGATCTATGAGTTTAAGGATCCGGATAGCCCAGGCAGAGTGATCTACTTAGATCATGCTTCAGAACGGATCTTTGTGGTGACAGAAAATGATAGGCATGCTTACACTTGGAAGGGCGAATTCATTTTCCCCCAACCAAGATCAAATGTAGCCTATGGTCACCCTGGAGCTGGAACATCCCAGGCTCATGGTATGCAAAGAGACAGAAGTAAAGATAGACCAGAGGTAAGTTTTGCCAATCCAGTGGGCAGAGAAAGAACGAGAACGGAGACGAATAGGGTAGAACCTGAGATGCATAGAGCCCACAGGAACCAAAGAAATGTAGATGGATTCCCTCTGCCGAGGCCTAGAGAGCACACAAGAACTTTGAGACCCACCCAGCTAGTTAAGTCCATGAAGAATTACTTTGACGGCACAGGAGATCCCTATGATCATGTGGCAGAGTTCAAGCAAGTCTTGAGAGCTGAACAAGTGGAGGATCTGTTCACGCAGTACAATGCCTTCGGTCTAACCCTTAGGAACACAGCACTTACGTGGTTTCAGCCATTAGATGAACGCCAGTTCAGGAGCATAGATCAACTCCTAGAGGCATTCATTGTAGAGTTCTCTAAGAGCGGCATAAGACACAACACCTCCTCACTGATTCACAGCTTCAAGCAAACCCCTCAAGAGACTGTGAGACTTGCAGGAAGAAGATTTAGACAATATCTTGAAAGGTGCCCTATTTCGGAGCTACCCACATCTGCTAAACAAGTAGCCTTATTTCTTGACGGATTGCTGAGCCCAAAATTGAGATCCTATGTGTATCTGAAAGACCCTAGGACTATAGAAGAATGTGTACGTATGTGCATTGACATTGAAGATAACCTAGGAGAAGAGCTAGAGTTGTCCAAAATTTACAAAGATTCAGATAGTGCATCTAGCCACTCTTCCACGCAGTCCACATCAATTGAGGAACTTGCCGAAAAAGTAGCTCAGAAATTAGGTGTAACTAGCAAACAAATCCCAAGGTTTGCCCCAGTGAAAAGATGCTATACATGCGGTGGTGACCACATGGCGAATGTCTGCCCTATTATGGCTCAACCCCAAGTAAACCCTAGTAGCCAGTACTGCACCATAGAACGGAGATACACCAACCACACCGCACAAGATTGCCCATACAACAAGCAGGCTGTTAGGCAACCCTACCCTCAGCACTACCAACAAGGCAGATACCAGAACCAGTACCCTCCACAACCATATGGCAGGCCACAACAAAATTTCCAACCTCAGTATCAAAACCAACAAAGGCCTCAGCCTGTGCTAACACAACAACCCCCAGCCCCAGCTAATGTGATTCCGGTAAAGTATACTGCTGCAGAAGAGAACCTGAATAGAGCTATAGTCCCAGTAACACCCTTGATCTCTGAAAATGACCCAAGTGATCATAGCTTTGATTCTACCCATGTTGATAGCCCCCAGGCCTACTACATGCAGTCTCCTGAGCATGGTGAGTCCTATTATAGCGAAGAGACAAGCGAACCTAGTTGGGAGTCAGACTACACGAACGTCATGTATGCAAATCCCAATCCTAGGCCTCAATCTAGGCAAGTCAGACCTCCATTCCCAAGAGGACCGTGCTACAGATGCCAAGGTGATCACCTCATTCGTGATTGTCCCTTACCTCCGCCTACACAAACTCAGTCCGTGACTATCCAAGGCTTTTGCCAAGACTGCGGAAAAGAGCATCTCTTACGAGATTGCCCTAAGAACTCCAATAGCATGCCAAAAATCACCCCTATCAACGTTGTTGGGTTAGTGGTAGACTCCTCAGGAAGTGTCACTTCCACTGCACCAGTACAGGTAGTCACTCGAGCTCAAGCTTTGCAGCAAAACCAAGGGGTAGGCCAGGAAAAGAGTCCAGATGCTAGCGATACTGAGAGCCAAAATAAAAAGAGAACAAGAGCTTGGAAAGATAGCCGCGAACGCATGAAAAGGCAATGGGCAAAGAAGATGAGTGAACTTGAGGAAAGTTTACGAGAAACCAAGGCTAAAATCATAGAGATCACGTCTCAACCGCACTCTCACACATTCCCGCCGCTACCACCCCCATCACCCTCCATCCCTTCACCCTCTAAGACAGCCCACGCAACCCACCCACCACCCCAAACAGGATCAGTGTTAGCTGATCCCACTCCCGAAGACATAGACATGATGCTTAAGGCATATCAGGCCAGAATCCAAGAAGGGCCAAACGTCACGGATCATGACAAGTGCTATCCTAGAGCTGACCTAGAGATAGAAAGAACCAAACTATGCGCGAAAATGGTCGCATTGGCTCAGACTATGTTTGAAGCCAGTCGCCTTTTCAATTACTCAGGCTCAGCCAAAACGCAATTACACTTGGATGGATTCCTAGAGAAGTTAGAGAGGATAATTGCAAGATCTGACAAGGAAGAAAAAAATCAAGACCAAGAAAAAGCAAGCAAAAACACGAATCATTCCCAATCGGAAGTTTATGTGGCCAATTCCACTAAACCAGACAGTTTCCCCTCCTTAGAAAGAATAGAGCGGCTAATTGCACAGTCAGAAAAGGAACCTACCCCTCAAAGGAAGGAAAGGGCAAGAGAACGGATAAGCCAGCCTCTTCAGGAAGCCCATGTGCCTCCTCAAGAAGCTTATCTTCCCCCCCAAAAGGCAGATGAGCCTCCCTCGAAAGCTCAAGTACCTCCACAGGTTGCCTACATTCCTTCTCAGGGAGTGTATGAGCCTGTTCGGAAAAGTAATAGAATAAGTAACCTTCCCCAAGAAGCTTGTGCTCCAGTCATTTGCGAGAACGAGGAGAGAGCCAACAATAGAACCAGCCCTCCTTCACAGGTTGCTTATGCGCCCAATTCTACGGAGCCAGACACTTCTTCTTCTATGAATCGGTTTGCACCAGACTTCCTACGAGAGATTCAAGAAGACAAATGGGATAACGAAAGCGAGGTCGCCCCTCCTTTTGAACTTGTGGACGATGCACACGACCAATTCCCACAAGACATCCCATCTATTTACGGGGAGCATGAGAGTGTTCAGTCTCACGGAAGATTAGACTTTGAGTCGAATTCCATACAAGAGCTACCCCACTTCACAGGCCCATGGGAAGCAAAGTCCACATGTATGAGAGCACCCACAGTCATGGTAAGGAACGACGACTCAGTCATTCCTAGGAACACAGAGGTAGTGAAGAACACTAATGTGCAGTGTAATCTCAAGTTAGAAGAGCTACTCAAGGTTAGACCTGAATTATGGAAACATGTAGCCAAACAAGTACCAGAGATAGCAAAACCTCGTTCCCAGGTAGGATCCCATAGGACAGTGCCAGAAATTCCCTTGGATAAGATAGGGGATATGTGTGAAGGCGAAGAAGGGAACACCTATCTTCCCATCACCTACCAAGAGTACACCACCAAGGCAATTTTAGACTCAGGTGCAGGAGTTGCAATTGCCACTACTTCCCTTTGGAAGCGTTGGGGCAAGCCAGCACTCAGGCCAACAAGAATGAAATTGCAGATGGCCGATGGTCATATTGAGAGACCCTTAGGATTGCTGGAAGGGATAACTCTCACCACTTGTGGTGTTGAGTTTGAGCATAGCTTTGCTATATGTGACTTCAGCAAAAATCATGCTTATGAGATGATTTTAGGAAGACCATTTATGCGACAGTTGCAAGTGGTACAGGATTGGGGAACCAACTCCTTGTATTTGCAACACTTGGGCGTTACAACCAAAGTCAATCTCAAGGACTATTCTCATAGAGATGTCCCTCCTATCCAGTGGAATCCCATCCATAGAGCCAAAGATGATACGGAATCTGTGCATTCCATAGAATCTGGATCCTCATGGATGCATGAAGACACTCACTTATGGATGTGCAAGGTAGCAGTAGAAGAAGAGAAGAGAGAGAAAGCCAGAGAGGTAGGTGCGAAAGAAACCCATAGATCAATCCAAGACCCAGCCTATGCACCTGTAGTTTTTCCAGACGAAGAATTTGAACCTCACGGTTGGGCAGAAATCTTAGCAACAATGGACGTAGCCATCAACGAAGAACAATGGACACCTCACTGTGATGAGGATGGCTATGATATTTCAGTCTTCTCCATAGAACCAATCATGGGAGAGGCAGTTCTAGAAGAATGCGAACCTAGCCCTGATGCATTTGAGGATGCAAGTGACTCCGATCTAGAGTCAATCATTATGGACCCACCATTTGCATCAGATGAAGAATACTTCCATGAAGTAGAATTTCAACCCCAGAGGCATGGAGAGGTTACAACTAATGTAAGATTAGCAACACATGTGACCCCGAAGGAAGAAGGAAAGAAACGAAAGAAGAGAGAAGCCTCACTAGAAGAGGAAGAATCTTTGTTTGAGGTCCCCGAAAATTTTAAGAAGTATGAGATAGATGACAGGAGAGTCATGATAAGAATGCCTAAACGAGAGGCACAATCAGGAGAGGCCTATGATAACAAAGAAACTACTAAGAAAATAGTAGTGGCCATAGAAGAAGGAGAGGAGAGATGCACGTATATAGGCCATGACTTGACAGAAGAAGAAGAGCAAGAGTTGATTGCCTTGCTAAGAGAATACAGAGATGTATTCGCTTGGAGTTACAAGGATTTGAAAGGTGTTGACCCTGACATATGCTCACACACCATTCCCATGACCTCAGATGCTAAACCCTCTAAGCAAAAGCCTTATACATATAATGATAATTACGCTGCTAAGATCAAGGAAGAGATAGATAGACTGGTTGAAGCTGGATTTATCTACGAAATTGAGCACACCGAATGGGTATCCCCCATCGTGGTGGTGCCCAAGAAGAATGGGAAGCTGCGTGTGTGCATTAACTTGAAAAAGGTTAATGCCGCCACGATTCGAGATAACTATCCGCTTCCCATCACAGAACATCTCTTAGAAAGAGTGGCAGGCAAGGAAGTGTACAGCTTCCTTGATGGATTTTCTGGCTACAATCAAGTAGCCATAGCTCCAGAGGATCAGCACAAGACAGCCTTTGCCACAGAATGGGGCATTTTTGCTTTTAGAGTAATGCCATTTGGGCTTACCAATGCACCAGCCACCTTCCAGAGGCTGATGTGCCATGTGTTTAAGGAGTTCCTGAGGAAGAGTTTAGAAGTCTACGTTGATGATCTTTGTGCTCATTCCAATGTTAGACAAACCCATATTCCTGAACTCAGACAAATCTTTGACAAATGTAGAGAATATCAAGTCTGCCTGAACCCAGAAAAGTGCGTGTTTATGGTTAGGCAAGGCAAGATTCTAGGACACATAGTGTCAAAGAATGGCATATCTACCGACGAAGAAAAAGTGAGAGCCATAGCAGAGCTACCGAGGCCAAAGAATGTCAAGGAAGTACAAGCTTTCATGGGGCATTGTGGTTATTATCGACGATTTATACACATGTATGCTGTCATTGCAAAGCCCATGTACAGACTCCTGACAAACTTTGAGTGGACGGATGAATGTGAGAATTCCTTCCAAGAGCTTAAACGAAGATTATGTTCAGCACCAATCTTGACCACACCAGATTGGAATAAGCCATTCCATGTTCATGTTGATGCATCCAATTATGCCATTGGATGTGTGCTTGCACAACCTACTGGTGAAGGTAATATGGATCTTCCAATTGCCTATGCCAGTAGACAATTGAATGCGGCTGAACGGAATTACACCACTACAGAGCGCGAAGGATTAGGCATGGTATATGCAGTCAAGAAATTTAGACACTATTTGCTTGCAAATAAGTTTAAATTTTTTACTGATCATCAGGCATTGTTATACCTAGTAAACAAGGGAGGTCGTGGTAAGAAAAGGGAGGACTCACTTGAGAGCAGATCATCTCTCTAGACTCACGTCTGGAGAAGCCCCACAAGGAGTATCAGATGACCTTCCTGATGCTTACCTATTTAATTTGGAGGTGGTGCCGCAGTGGGCTAAGCCTTTGGTACCAGTCTTGACATACGGGCCTAACCATCCAGTGGTAAACACACGGAATAGAGAGGTTGTAAAAGCCCAAAAGTATCACATCATGGCCGGAAGCATGTACAAGCACACAGATCAAGGGATCTTGGCTTGTTGTGTAGAAGAGGATGAGTACGCTAAATGGTTGCAATTAGCACATGTAGGTGCATTAGAGCAACACCATTCAAAACAACGAACTTTACAGACTCTAAAAAGATTCGGAGTGCACTGGCCAACTATGGAAGCGGATGTCCAAAAGTTGTGCAAGGAATGCCCAATCTGTTGCACTAAACCACCTGTGGAACATGCCACTCTCTATCAAGTATCCATTGTGCCAGATTGGAGCGAACCACTAGCATCGTTCCTGAGGACAAACACATTCCCTCCAGACATGACTCTAGCTAGGAAAAGGAGTTTAGAACAAGAAGCCCAGGATTATTCACTCATTGGTGATAATCTATACAAGCGCGGTAAGGATGGTTACCTGAGACTGTGTGTCCATGAAAGTGAGTATCTTAAGATCTTAGAAACTGCTCACCAAGGTGTAGCAGGAGGACACTTTGGACCGGATCGGGTGATCAAGGCAATCCTATTTGCGGGCTTTTGGTGGCCTACCCTTCACATGGATGCACATACCTATGTGAAACGATGTGATGTTTGTCAAAGGAATCAGTATCCTATACGCAAAGATGAGATGCCATTGAAACCTATGATGGGTGGACGTGCATTCTCTAAGTGGGGAATAGACTTCGTAGGTCCTATTAACCCCCCAGCTAAGGGTTCTCATGCGGAATACATCATTGTGGCAACAGATTATCTCACCAAGTGGGTAGAGGTAAAAGCTACAACCAAGAACGATGCTCAAACAACTGCCAAATTCTTGTTTGAGAATGTATTCACGAGATATGGGCTACCTATAGAGCTTGTAAGCGATAGAGGCACTCATTTCTTGAACGAAGTGATTGAAAATCTGCTCCAAGAATTCTTGGTAATACACAAGAAGTCTGCCCCTTATCACCCTCAAGCTAATGGACAAGCTGAGAGCACTAATAAGATTTTATGCAATGTATTGACGAAACTAGTGAACACTAAACGCTCTGATTGGGACAAACAGCTACACCATGCTGTTTGGGCATACCGAGTTGCCTACAAAACGGTACTCCAAGCCACCCCCTTTCAGATGGTATTCGGCCAAAACGCTGTGCTACCCTTGGACTTCCTGATTCCTACATTGAGAGTAGCACAAGAGCACGAATGGACAGGTCATGAGCTCTCCTCTAGGATCTTTGACCTTGAACGATTAGGAGAAACAAGACTGAGAGCCGCCGCAGGAATATATGCAGCCAAGAAGAGACAGAAAGCATATTTCGATGCCCATGTGAAGGATAAAGGCTTGTAAGCAGGAGATCTAGTTTTAGTCTATACACTAAAACAACACGCGAGGAAGCTAGAAAAGAGAGGCTACGGACCTATGATCATCAATAGGATCTCCACGAGCGGAGCAGTACAATTGGCCACATTAGAGGGTGATGTTCTCCCAAATTATATTAGCGGTTGCAGAGTCAAGTTGTATCAGGAACCCCTCACGGAGGAAATGCTCAGTCGACTCAACACTGCTAAGAAACGCAAAGAGGAAGAAAAGCGAGTTCGAGAAGAGGCTCAAGCTGAAGCTTTAGAACGCATCAGAAGGATGAAATTACGAAGGCAAGGTAGAGATCAGCCTGGAGCGAATGACTATGCAGACCATGGATTTCCTATGGCCATGTGTGAAGTCGCAGGAACAAGCTCGCATAGGATAATTGATAGACGTCCTTTCGTAACCTTAGATATAGGACACGGAAAGAGTGCAAGGACCGTAAGAGCCTTGATTGACTCAGGTGCAGCCACTAGTGCTGTTAAATTGTCTTACTGCCAAGAATTACAATTGACTGTCAATCCTGTGGAAGCATATCTTATAGGATTGGGAGGAGTGGAAACCCCTTGCATGGGCGAGGTGGAACTTCCCCTCTACATTCACGATGAGGCAATGACCGTTAAAGTACTAGTGTGTCAAGATGAGGATCTCACTGAACCTCTCGTCTTGGGCCAAGACTGGATCTATGATCACGCAGTCAACCTCAACCTAAGAAGTGGACTTCTTCAGGCTTGGGTAGGCCAAAGCCGTCTCACGATTGAATTAGAAAATCAAGCACTCAAACCAATAGAACAGGCACCAACTCCTGGTCCCTCCAGGAATCCACATGAAGATGACCATGTTGTTCTTGTCCAAAACTATGTGTTGCAGAGGAATGATATTCGCAAAAAAGGAGTCAGAGATGCAAAGGAACTCCCTTCTTTTCCAAGGGCTAGAAGGAGGCAGCAACTAAGGGCAGATCAATCACTAAAGACTCCCCGGACGAGAGACCAAAAGAACGCGCGAAGCAGAACAACTCAACCGATGAAGCAGATATGGGTACGCAAAGGAGAGCAACCACCAACCTTGCCCCCACAGATTCCATCCATGCAAACCAACCAGGCCAGAAGACGAAGGAAGCAGCTCAGACAAGCTCAATCACAAGGTATCCAACAAGTTTGGGTGCCTAAGAAGTTAGCTGCAGCTCAACAAGGGCAATTACAGATGTGGGTACCTAAGAAGCTCCTACATCCACAACAACCTTTGTTCTCCCACATGCAAAAGGTTTCAACAAAGAAGCCAAAAAGAGAAAAGGGTAAGAACCACGTACAGAGACCAAAGGAAGATCAAATCAGCTCTTCAACATTAGTAAGAAGACATGCAAAAAGGATAGGGGTTTGGAAGCCAAAAGTGCAAGTAGTCTCCACCGAACCAAAGCGTCAACCACACTGGATACCACAGTTCAGAAAGCATCCAAAGAGAAAGACGCCTGAAGTGACCTCTACAGTGCCAAATGATGTTCTAAAATGGACTCCAATAAGGAGGATCACATCAGTTCGAGACTCAATGGATACCTCCACCAAGGTCGGCATCAACCTCCACAAATGACATCAAAAGCCTCGAACGAGCAACAACCATGTGCTCCTTGCACAACCCTGTCCTTTGCACCATTCAGGTCATGCATTTCCAAAGTATGCATTAATATAGGGCCACATTACACGGCCGTGCATAGACACACTTGAGAATCCCACGCACAAGAGCACAGTGACATATGTCAAATATTTCTATTGATACTAATTTTTGTGTTCTTGTTTTGTGATATCCTTTTCCTCAAAAAAAAAAAAAAAAAAAAAAAGCGGGAGAGAGCTTGTTCCCAGGTTTGGCTTATGAAACATGAATGAGTCATGCTTAGTTGAAGGTGGAACTGTTGATTACTAGGCATTTATCAATTTGGATAGAAGTGTGTCTCGGCCAGCAGTGAGATTATTGCTGCCTTATCTGGAATGAAGAGCTTGAAGGTCCGCAACTTGAGTGATGCTTAACTACTTCATGTACCAGAGCATCCAAGGAGATATCTGCAAAAGGTAGTTCTGGAGGAGAAGACTCCTGCATATGAGGAGAGAGGATCCACCACTCAAAAGATCTCATCAGTGGACAATCAACATGGACATTCATCAACAATGTTCCATCCCAAAGGCCGAGTGTACAACACGAAGAGACAAACATCCATCAACCTTCTCCATGGTAAGTATCTTTACTCTCGAAACACCATAACCATGATAGTTTAGGAAACCTCTTCGTCAGCATACCCTTGAGCACTTAGCTCAAGACCCGCAATTTTTGCACCATACTTCTTCCAATGCATTTTCCAAGTAAGCATGCGTAGGGCTACATTACCAGGCCTTGCACAAGGCACATACTTTTTTCAACCCAGGCACGAACACACTTACCCATCATTCATTATGGGTTATGAGTAGTTGGCATGACTGCTCTCAACATCATCTTGGGAAGAGTTAGCGGACGTCATGGGAACAACATCCATATCTCGGAAGCAAATTGAAGCCAGTAGTTGTTCCAAATCACTCTTGACAACCTCTTTTGAGCAACTTGCAGTTTTGAAAGCTCACAATGACACATTCTTGCTCGAATCCAAGGAACCATCTTATACAACGAATGGACACCACCTCTCAAAGCACTACATAGAACAGCCCTTCCAACAAGGGTCTGTCAGGGACGACAGACTCGAGAAGGGGGGGAGTGTTGAAGCTCAAAGTCAAGGACAAAGCATGGAAGCACATCAAAAGGTGGACACACAAGGAAAGGGAGCAAGTAGGGAGCTCCAAGAAGTGTATGTCAATTTTTCAGAAGAATCCCCTACAAAAATAGTGATTTTCATCACTAAAAACCATTGTAAATACCATTATCTATTTTTAGTAACTCCATTTTGTTCAAGCCGAGGAGTCCTCGAGCTTGAGGAGTATTAGAAGTACCATCGTACCAATTTTCATATTTTTTAGATCTCGTTTGAGCCCTCAAATAAGCCGTGGAACCTAATTTTTAACTAGGCCGGACACTAGGTCTGAACAGGGCCAAAGCTAGTCAAAAACTATAAAAGGAGCTAGAGAGCTCATTTTTGAGGTAGATTGTAATTGAAACAAACTTGTAAGAGCTTGTGAAAGTAATCTAAAGCACTCCATTGATTCTCTCTCTTTGTCTTGCCGTGTGTACGTGTGTGTGTGTATGTGTGTGCATGCTTGTGTGCTTCTCACTCACGCACTTGTGTCGCCACTTGCTCGAGGTCTTCATACCATCCTCACGTCTTCCCGGATTGACATTAAAGGAGGTGCTACTCATCACTGAGCTACAGCTGCTTATAGTAACATGAACCTTTTGAATAAGGTTTATATGTGCCAACCATAACAAAAAATCTAATCAGTGTTGGACAGATTGTTGAGAAAGGCTTGCAGGTGAGATTCACAAGGCATGGAGCATATGTGGAAGACCCTCAACAAGGATTCAAGAGGATTGCAAAAGGTGAGAAATCTAGTAGACTGTTTACATTTGAGGTTGAAGATACCAAAAACATTGCACTCTTCAACTACAAAGATCAAACCTTATCTGAACTTGAGATATGGCATAAAAGGTTAGGTCAAATAGGTGAAATAACACTAAAGCAAATATGCAAGGGTCAGAGTGTGATTGGCCTTCTAAATGTTTCAAGCAACACATGATTTACAAATGTGGAGCATGCCAATTTGGCAAATCTCATAGACAACCATTCAACAAAAAGAGGTATATGTATGAAGACTACTTGGAGCTTGGGCACATTGATGTGTGAGGTCCTAGCAAAGAGCCATCAATCTCAGGATTAAGGTACTATGTTTCATTAATAGATGATTATAGTAGATGGACAATCCTTTACTTCATGAAGCACAAAGATGAAATATTTACTTGTTTCAAAACATATTTAGCATTGGTTGAGAACGCAACAGGTAGAATCTTGAAGAGGATCAGATCTCATAGAGCCGTGAGTACTTCTCACATGAATTTTACTCATTCTTAGAGGACAAAGGTATAAAGAGAGAGTTCACCACAAGATACACTCCTGAACTAAATGGAGTGGCAGAGAGGAGGAATAGCTGGATAGTATAGGATGCAAGACTAATGTTGAATGAAAAGAAACTACCAAATTACCTATGGGGAGAGGAAGTTTTTACAGCCACATATTTGATTAATAGGTTTCCATCCAAATCCTTGGATGGAATGACTTATGAGGCATGGAATTGTGGGAGGCCCTCATCGGATCATTGTAAAATCATTGGGTGCATTGCTTATGCACATATACCCTCACATACTAGAGGGACGCTTGATTCAAAAGCTAAAAAGTCTATATTCATTGGCTATGACCAAAACTAGAAGGGATATAGGTTATACAATCCCACTAGCAAAGGATTTATAGTTAGTAGGGATGTGGTGTTTGATGAAAATAATTCATGGCTTGAAGATGATTGCAAGAAGATCAAGTTACCTTATGATTTGGAAAGTAATTTTCCAACTCTCACTCAAGAAGATCAACAAATACCAGAAGATGTCAACTCAAAGGATGAACAACAGATTGACTTCAAGGCTTGGAAGTCAAAAGGCAAGACCAAGTTCAAGCAATTGGAGGACATATGAGAGTCTTCCAATCAAGCACTCAGACGATCTCAAAGGGAGAGTAAAAAACCCATAAGGTATGGCTATGACACATCATTAGTCACCAAACATTCTATGTACATGAATAAAGACTCTATGATAGAAGAACCTTCTTCATTTGAAGAAGCCCAGGAGAAGCAAGAATGGAGAGAAGCCATGCAGGAAGAAATTGAAGCACTTGAGGAAAACAAAACTTGGGATTTGGTTCCCAAGACGCCAAGTATGAAGGTAATAGGATCCAGGTGGATATATAAAATCAAGAAGAATTCAGATGGTTCTATAATCAAGTACAAAGCAAGGCTAGTAGCAAAGGGATTGGATCAAACCCATGGAGTGGATTATGAGGAGACTTCTTCACCTGTGGCTAAGATGCCAACAATCACAGTTTTGGTAAGTGTTGGTGCTTCAAAGAATTGGAACCTATATCAGTTAGATGTAAAGAATGCATTCCTAAATGGATGGATCTCAAAAGAAGTTTACATGGCTCAACCACTAGGGTATGAAGATAAGGGCAAATGAGGTTATGTATGCAAGCTAAGGAAAGCACTCTATGCTCTAAAGCAAGCTCCTAGAGCTTGGAGTCATAGGCTTGTCACATATTTCCAGGATCAAGGATTTGTTGCTAGCAAAGCATGTTCTTCTTTGTTCATAAAGAAGACTAACCCAAAAGTTATTTACTTATGTGTTTATGTGGATGAGATTATCATTAGAGGAGATGATGATAATGGCATCAAACAAATAAAATCTCTGATGATGGAAGAGTTTAAAATCAGTGACCTTGCTTTGTTAACATATTTTCTTGGATTAGAACTTGTGTACACAAATTCTCTGATAATAGAAGAGTTTCAAATCAATGACCTTGGTTTTTAACATATTTTCTTGGATTAGAACTTGTGTATACAAATTCTTTTGTGTTTATTACTCAGAGGAACTACATTCATGATATGTTGGTAAAATTCAAGATGTAGAACACCAAAATTATAAGTACATGCATGGAACTCAATCATAAACTTAGTTCTCATGAGGAAACTTCATGGGATTTGGGGTTTACTGCGTGATTTTGAAGTAAAGACAAGTGTTGAACTAAAGCTCTTGGAAGATTGAGACATCCAAGTGAAGACTGAAGACCTGAAGTGCAGTACAGATCCTACCACAAAGGCCAAAGAAAAGTTGAAGGACATCCTTTCGCACTATAGTAGAGTGACTATCTTGTATTTGGGCGATTTGCATTGTACCGGAATATATTGAGCAATTTAGGGAAATGGAAATTAACACAAGTGAATCTATAAACTTTGGTATTTTTATGATTGTAATGCAAACTATAAATGAAATATCTCACACTATTTAGCTAATGGCCATAAGTATTAAAGACATAAGAAAGGAAATGGATTCTGAGATTTCACAATTGAAATATAAGGTTGATTTGTTGACCAACCAAGTTAACGATCTACAAGTATTAAAATGTGACCATGAACATGAGGTAAAAGTCCAAGGCATATCTGCACAGAAACAATCATTAAATCTTAGAAGATCCACACCTAGAGTGATACCCAAAAAATCTGGTTGGGTTGATAAGAGATCTATACGATGCTTTCGTTGTGATGAGTATGGACATATGCTCTAGGATTGTCTGACATATGAAAGTGCATTCAGACATGAACTAGTAAGAGAACGTGAAGGTAAAATTTGCAAATAGCAAGATGGATCATCCTTACATTTGAACATAGGAAGAGGTGGAATGAAGGAATACTTTGAGAAGACCAAAACTAGATCAAAGTCAATTCAAAAGATGTGGAAACAAAAAATACTTCAAAGTAACAAATTTGATGAACAAACGAGAATGCTATATAATGAGAGTCAAGAGAAACATATTGAAGAAACGAAAAGTACACAAATAAATATCGAGGAGATAGTAAAAGAACAAATGGAAATAGATCATAAAAGAGAATCTGATAGAGAAACTCGAGCGAAATCAAAGAAAGATAAGGATGTATATGACTCATTTGATCCAAAAGTTTTGACTAATGAGGATCTATTTGATCAAGTGAAAGTTAAAAAATTACAATCTCAATTAAACTTTGATAAATATATTGAACAAGAAAAGAGTAAAGCAAAAACTCAAGCAGATATAAAATTTGATAAACGAGTTAACAAAGTAGAAAAATAGTTTCTTGATGATATCATTAAGCAAATCTAGGGAGATGAAAGGACAACTACGAAGCCTTCTAATTCTTTGAAAAAGAAAAAGAGAAGTAAAAATGCAAATTCTCAAGATATATTTGCAAATATTGAAGGATGATTAAAGACTAATCATAATGAAAATGTATGAGAATGATCAAGAGTTATTGGATGATGATGATTGATTATGATATTGGTTGATGATGATGATGATTGATGATTGATGACTGATGAAAGATGATGATTGATGGTGATGATTGATGATGATGAATGATGATAATTGATTATCATGATGATGGTGATGGTTGATAATGGTGAATGATTGATTATGAATAATGAGGATGATGATACTAGAGGATGCTAATGACACTCATGTTGATGCTGATGAAGAACAAGAGACCAAGAAATTGAAGAAAAGTGGATTGAACAACATTAACGATGGACTAAAATGCTCAGGTGAAATGTTTCCAATTTAAATTATTTTTCTTTGAAAGAACATATGCATTATATTTTTTGTGTGTAATAAAGATATGTACAAGTCTAACAAAATCAAGTAGGGTCAAGATAGCAAACATCTATTATAGTTTTGCATGAAGCATGAACGACTAGAAATGATATGAATAAAATTAGTTAGCAGATTAGAGACTTTTGGGAGTGAGAACTTGGGAATATGATGGCATGCTTAAACTGAGTGTGTGTACATGCTCATAGATTTGAACACTTAGTGAGTGATATTCTTTGGATCCTACTATTTATTGCTTGCGAGATCCTATCTCTAGATAGATCATGATTCAGGAAAAACCTTCATATTCAAACCACCAGTACATGTGTGTGCATGTGTTGTTAGTGCACTACAATGGGCTAGTAGGCGGTTGGAACAAATTTGGTTGGGTGATCAAGGCCATGAGCCAATGCTAGTTTTGTCATAGGCCTCTTGTACATTCATTCTTGTTCATGCTTTACTTCTATGGTTATGCTGAATGAGTATGATGTTAAATTTTCCCTCTCCATGACCACTCTCAAGCTCTCTGTCCCTAGCTACCAGGCCAAGGGAGAGAGAGAGAGAGAGATAGTGGGAGAGAGAGACAGAGATAGAAGAGAGAGAAATTATGATTCATGTAATATATGGGTGCAATTTGCGCACTATTCTGAGTTCTATGATGCAATTTTAGCCTTCTATGGCCGATTAATGGTGAAGGAGAGTTACAATTTCAAGGGAAATTATGAAATAAGCTGGGATAATGATAGGTATTTTACTAAAGCAAGTATTGAAGAGATGAAATTGGAGCAGTAGAGATGGGAAGATTTATAACATCCCCTGGCAGCTATAGAAGCACAACAAGCTGAAATTGCTCACATGCTTTCTGAGCTTGCTAAGTTTGATCAGGAGATGAAGGGAGTAGTGCTACCCTGCTTGAGCTTTGTTTCATCCCTAGCATGGTTGCAATGGGGGCCAAAAGCATTTATTCACCAATTGTTTTGATTCTAGTCTTGGCCTCTCTCCATGCCAATGATCATGGAAATGGGAGCTGTCGACCCTGTCCTTGTCATGGAATTGCAAGTACTTCCATCTTTGTATAGGTCCTCCTAAGGAGGAGCTTTCTTTTGATTCTAACACCCCAAATTATGAAAAGCTTTCCATCGACTTTCAGCACACTGAAACTAGGAGAGGACTTATGGTCTGATGAAGGTATCCCAACAAAGATCCTTGCTCCTTTATGCATCAAAATTCATTGACCTTCCTTGTGGCAACTACAAGGAAATCAGAGAACAATGCTCAATGCATAGGGGGGAGAGAGAGAGAGAGAGGGAGAAAGAGTTTGAATTAGTCATCCTACTTTTGAGTGTAACACAAACCTGGAGAAGTTCACACGATAGAGAAATGTCCTGAGGGAGAGACAAAGAGAGAGAGAGAGAGGGCCTACAGGATGGTGTTATAGAGGTAAACTCACCGAGGATGGAGAGAGAGTGAGAGAGAGAGACAGTCGACAGATATAGGTGTGATGGTGGTTTAGAACAATGCAAAGAGAGAGAGAGAGTACCTGAAAAACATGGTTGGAGGTGGACGTGCACTAGAGAGAGATAGAGAGAGGCCCTAGAGGTCGGCACTGCAGAGGTAAACTCACAGAAGATGGGGAGAGAGAGAGAGAGATGAGAGAAAAGGTGGTGGCACAAACGAAGCGATGGCATGCAAGAAATATCCGATTGGGGAGAGAGAGAGAGAGAGAGAGAGAGAGAGAGAGAGAACCTACTAAGCCCGCATGGCAAAAAGCTTATGGAGGCAGCAAAAGAGACTTTGGGAGAAAGAGCGGGGGGGAGAGAGAGAGAGAGAGAGAGAGAGAGAGTAGAGAGAGAGAGAGCTACTTTGACTGTTACAAATAGAGAGAGTTGGTTCACATACATAGAATCAAACTAAGTTGGTGCAGGCATACCGTCTTATGAGGAAACAAGAATTGCTCCCTCAAGAAGGAGAATTGATCTCTAAAAAAGAGATGGAATAAGACTTACCGTTGATAGAATGAGAAATATAGAGTTAACCATTTATGAATAATCATATAAATACTAAATCTAATGCATCTAGAGATGTCTATTACTGAAATTGACACTCTACACTTGAAGGAGGCTCAGTCGTTATAATCTTTGGGAATCCATAACGTTGAAATCTTTACATGAAGAAAGGGGAAAAAGAGACATTAGCATTGGCAAGGTAAAATCTATAAGTTGGTTGAATGGTAAAGGGAATACGTAGAGCATTAATTCCCAAAGAAAAATAGAGAATAAAAATGTGGCTGTTGTATTCAAATACTGAGAAAAATGAAAAGAGACTAATTGAGTTATTTAAAAGTATCATAGATTTACACAAGAACCTCAATTTTGTCTAGAACATTGATTCTCTGTCATTATTATGTGTGTCCTAGTGTTCTTTTCACATGTTTATTAGTACCCATATTGATGCAAGTATTCACATCTACCCTTGACCGCAGAGGCACCATGTGTGATCGTGTTGGAGAGAGAGGGTAGTAGAGAGAGAGAAAAAGAGAAAAGAGATCGAGTTGGTGCAATAAGAGAACTTAATAAACTAAGAGAGAAAGAAAAAGAGAAGTTGGCAAACTCTAAAAATTGCTTGTGTTCTGTTGATGTTTATTTAATTGAAAATGAAAATATGGAAATTAAAAAGTAAAAGAGAGATAGAGAATCATTCTTTCATATGAATGTATTATTTTGAAAATGAACTTACAAATAAAGAAAATGAAAATATGGAAATTAAAAAGTAAAAGAGAGATAGAGAATCATTCTTTCATATGAATGTATTATTTTGAAAATGAACTTATAAATGATTTGTTTCCTCCCACCCCCATGGATTTTCTCTAGGCTGTTACGGGATTTGGAGGTTATTGCGTGATTTTGATATAAATATAAGTGTTGAAGTAAAACTCTTGGAAGATCGAGAAAGCGAAGTGAAGACTGAAGACCCGAAGTGCAATACAAATCCTACCGTAAAGGCTGAAGAGAAGTTGAAGGGCATCCTTTCGCAGTGTAGTTGAGCGACTATCTTGTACTCGTCCGATCCGTACTGTATCGGAATATCTTGTACTATTGAGATTTATTGGATGACATGGGTTGTATATTCATTATATCATTAAGCATAGTTTGTTTATTTGGCACATCGATCTGGTGATTTCTATTTTTTAGCATCGTATGTTTCATTCTGCATTCGTGATGCATATACCCTACGACTTTATTCCACACAACCGAGCGCTTTTCGCTTTCTCTTCGGAGGTGTGGGCCTATGAGACCACAACCACCATACCAGTTGCGAGGTGCCCAGTATGCAGACGTCACTCATCGGATGCGGTACGATGCAATCTCTAGCGGGGCCTGATCCAACCCCGCATCGCTCTTCCCCTTCTAGACCTCCTTGATCTTCTTGACATCAGTCATATCCTAGAAACTTTTCCATATTGTAGTATTTGATGCTCTTAAACTATGTTTATCAACCACACAAACGGCATGGCCGATTCAAACAAGGAGAGTAGTTAGGGAACTTCAAATGGCCTGTAATGCTTGAATGGGTCCTTCCGTATCATACATCACCCATTAACATAGAAAAATAAAGATGACCAATTGATGCGATAAGCACCTTTGGAGGACCTTCATTGCCTCTTATGGCTTGAATTGGTCCATCCTCCAAGCTTCCCCTGTTTGTAATATTCCTGCCTTAAAGCTATATTTAACTTAGAAGTAACATATAGTTCTTATCCTTAACTTGACCATTAGAATTTGTTTGGATAGAACTTCTTATCCATATCTTGAGCAATAGAAACATTGCACAACAATTGCATTTGAGACAATTATAAAAGTCTCTGCACAATAGAAACCTTAAAACACTGATGATATAAACCAAAACAATGTCAATATCAATACGATGCGTTTCCATAAAAAAGAGATGTAATTTTGCACAAGAATCGTATGTTTGTAGCAATGCTATTTTTTTTTTGTTCAATGGAGATATTCTTTAACCTATAAAAATCTTTGCACAATAGAAACCTTAAAAGAGTGATGATATAAACAAAAAAATGGCAATATGTATATCTTATTGGTATTTTTTAGCAAAGTAAACAATATTTTATTGGTACTTTCTAGCAAAGGAGAAGACTTTTTATGGAAAATCAACCAAAATTCATAAATATGCATAATGACATGCAAGAATAACACCCAATATCGATAGTACATAGAAGCACCACCACTTGCGACATAAACCAGAAATTCTAGAACTAAGTAACTACCTTGGATGGAAAAAGTATGTTCCGAGCAATATGCAAGAAAGATAAGACACTTGTAAATTCATATTTCTAAGACATTTTGAAGATCCATACACACTAAATGCCTTAGCAAAGATATACCAACAGACCATGCTTGAAAGAAGGACAGTTACGTGCAAACCCTTGATGATCCATACAAAAAGAAACTTATCACTTATGGAACTGCCCAACATAGTGTCAGAAGAATTTTATATAGCAGCTTCAGGACATCTAAAATGTAGGTGCATATACAAAACACACTCCATGGATAAAATTTTCATATATTCAAGTCCTCATTGGAGCCAAACATAAAACTTCATCAAAGAACCAAGTTTCTCGCGGGTCAATCCTTGACTTCAGCCGGACGTTCCTAAAATATTTTAATCCATAACAAAAAAAAAACTAAAATAGAAAAACACTTTGTACTTTGATGTGAGTGAATATCTCCATATGCAGAAAAAAAAGGGTGCCTCAAACTTGGTATACAAAATACCGTATCAAATGTTTTAAGGCATAATAAATTGAAAACTTTAATTGAAAAATAGTGGCGTTCAAACGTTTGGACTAAAGATGTTGGATAATCCACAAATGGTCCATAATATATGAAAATATATAGCTCACCACATAGCGTACTAGAGAAAAGGACTTTTTCACCATGACATTGGTAATGGATTGTTGTCATCAATAAATTTCACTAGCAAGCCAATCGCATCCATTCTTAACACAAGTGACTTTAAAATCCCTAGAATATTTAAACCATCTTACAACAAGAAGGTATTACAAGTCCTAATGTATAAATAGGCTAATTTGCATGGGTTGTGTTGGCATACAAGTCATACAAAGAGCATACAGGCACAATAGAGCAATCACGCACAATACGGCCACAAGGCTCAATCATTTTTTTCCATAAACTATCTTCAACTCAAGTGATTTTCATCACTACACACACATTGTAAATCCCATTTTTGATAGAATAGACTCCATTTTATTCAAGGTGAGGAGTCCTTGAGCTTGAGGAGTATTAGAATTACTTGCAAACCAATTTTCATAATTTTTAGACTCCGTTTGAGCCCTCAAACAAGCTCTAGAACCTAATTTTTAACTAGGCCGGAGACTAGGTCTAGACAAGGCCAAAGCTAGTCAAAAAACTATAAAAAGAGCTAGAGAGCTCATTTTTGGAGTTAGATTGTTAGTGATTTGAGCTTATGTAAGAGACTTTTTTACTAATGCAAAGAACTCCATTGTTCCTCTCCTTGTTCTTACCTTGTGTGCGTGTGTGTGTATGTGTGTGCATGTTTGTGTGCTTCTCACTCACGCACTTGTGCCATCACTTGCTCATAGTCTTCATACTAGCCCTCACATCTCCACGGATTGACAATTATGAGGTGAATCTCCTCACGTTGGTACTTGCCATTGTGCTAGAGTGACACCAAATTTGGTGTTGTTTCCGGGGAGAGAGCTTCAAGGACGAGCGTGTGATGGTAAGACGTAGAGTTGAGACATTGGAGTCATAGGTAATATCCTTTCTTTTCCATAATTTTTCTTCATTTTTTCTTGTTTTTGCATCACCATCATCACCATCATCATCCCCATCATCTCCACCTCCATCTCCATCTTCACAAAAATTTGAGTTTTTCGTCATATTCCACTCCCCACCTCATTTCCCTCATTTCACTTGTGAGAGAGAGCGAGAGAGAGCTTGCATGCTATCTGTTTTTGTATGTTTTTTTAGCTTTTGCTACAGGTTCTAGTTGTATCACCATCTCTAGCAGCTTGCGCAGGTACGATAGAACTCTACACAAGTCTCGAGAAGAAGACCTTTGTCTATCGCAACAGACAAAAAAACTTAGTATTTTTTGAATGCATGCTTGGCAGGATAACCTACACCATTAGAGCACTCCAAATCACTAGAAGTTTCAAAAAAATTTACGTTTTTTCAGTCTATCATGATAGACACCGTCTATCGCGACAAACAACATCTATCGTGATAGATATCGTCTATCGTGAAAGACAACACCCCACAACAGAGGCCATCTATCGCGACATGCACCATCTATCACAATAGAAAAGAGCCCACGATAGAGGACAGACTCAATCTATCGCGACAGACACCCGTCTATCACGACAGATAGGACCCCACGATAAACCTAGTCTATCACGATAGACCAAACCACGACGGACGATAGACCTTGTCTATCGTGACAGTCACTGTCGATTGCGACAGACCAAAACCATGATAGACGACAGACTCAGTCTATCACGACAGACCGAAACCATGATAGACGACAAACTCAGTCTATCACGACAGACACCCATCTATCGCGACAAACAGAGACCCACAATAGACACCATCTATCGTGAGAGACCAAAACCATGACAGATGATTGACCCCATGTATCGCGACAAACACCATCTATCGCGACAGACAGGCCCATGATAGACGACAGACTCGGTCTATCACGACAGACACCCGTCTATCGCGATAGATAGGACCCCACAATAGACCCAGTCTATCATGATAGACACCGTCTATCGTGATAGACACCGTCTATCGCGATAGACACGCCCATGCGATAGCCAGTGTTTATCACGATAGACACTGTCTATCGCGATAGACGCGCATTTTTGGCAAAAAATAGAGGGGTAATTTTTTTGAAAATTTGGGCTAAAATTTGGGCATATTTGCATATTCAATCACCCATGCCATTACAAAGGCCTTAGAAAAATGCACTAAACTCTTGAAAGGTCCTGATTGTCTGTTCTAACCCCCTAAACCGTGAACTGTCATAACTTTTTCATATGAAATCCATTTTTTGAGCTCTAGAGCTTGTCACAAAGCTTGTCAGAATAATGTGTTGATTTTCAGATAGGATAAGTTTTGAAGTTGACCCTCTGAGAGGTAGGTACACCAAGGGAGCTCTAGAGAAAATTTTTTGGCAATACAAAAGGGGGAACAAGGGTCATTAAAAGTGTTTGAAATAAATGGTCTGTCAATTGAAGGTTCAAACTTGAACTAAACTTGGATGTTTTACAGGATCATCGAGAGCTTTTGGAGAAAGCAAAGCAAGTGCCATTGTGTGCAGGCTTGGGAACGCGCTTCCTGGGCAGACAAGTGTAGCAAAGAGAAACGACTTGAGGTTGGAATATCTCTCAACCCCCTTAGTTCATTCTTAGCCTAGGCTAAGTACGAGTATTTGTCTTGATTGACTAGGGGTACGATAGGAATACTCAAGTTCTAAGAGCCTCTAATTTCTCAAGTCTAAGAATAGGTTAAAGTATAGTCAAGGGAAAACTTAAGGGAAAAGGACTTAAACTTAGTGGAGGAAGAACATCAGGTACGACACACTTAAGTGTTTCTGACGACGCTTAACTAAAGAGAAGAAAACACATACAAAGGAACTCAAAAGGAACAAGTAATTGATATCAAAAATCAGCAACGTGGTTGTACAAGGATCATTGGGTTAATTGGAAGAGCATATGAACCTTAGATCAGGAAGAAACCTAGGGAGAGACCGTCAAAGTATTAGATCATCCGAAGCTAGTGTCAACCATACAGCCAGATCTTGGGCCAAGCAGTTGAGTGATTACCCCTACGCTCTAGACTCAGAAACCAATGACTCTAATATGTCTTACAACATGGAGAGACCTGTAGGAAGCTCAGGAGTGGCATACCTAGAAACACTAGAAGATCCCTACAAGACTAAATTGGAATATATCAAGACCAACTGCTTAAGTGCACGCATCTTTGAGGATGTTCTTTGAAGATATGTTGTCCTAATTAAAAACCCGAATCAGCCCATTGGACTAGAACACCCGGTAGTCAAGTTCGAAAATGGTTCCTACATTGATAAAGAAGGAAAAATGTATGTGGTCACTAGCCAACCAGAAAGAACAGATGAATTTGGAAACATAATCCCAGAGGTCGAAATAGGAGACATAGAGCAAGGGAACTAAGGAAAGGAGCCAAAAACCCCTGGAGGCAAGTCAGTTCTGATGAGGATAATCACGCCAGAGTGGGTTCCCCAACACAATAGGAGCATAGATTTGCTCGTGAATAGAGAGACGGATGAGGCTTTTTGGAGGTATAAGCCTGAGAAGCCTAATGAAGTGGGAGCACTTACCATCTATGAATTAAAAGATCTTGATAGCCCAGGCAAAGTGACCTACTTAGATGATGCTTCGGAGAGGATCTTTGTGGTCTCAGAGCATGGAAGACACACATACACTTGGAAGGGTGACTTTGTTTTTCCCCAACCTCGATCCACTGTGTCTTATGGTCACCAAGGAGCTGGAACATCTCAGGCTCATGGAACACAAAGAGAGGGGAGTAGAGATAGGCCCGAGGTGAGCTTTTCTAATCCACTTGGAAGAGAGAGAATGAGGACAGAGACTGATAGGATGGACAGGGAGAGACATAGGGATCCATGGAATCCAAGAAATACAGATGAATTCCCTTTGCCAAGGCCTAGAGAACACACTAGAACCTTAAGGCCCACACAATCTATTAAGTCCATGAAGAGTTGCTTCGATGGCACAGGAGACCCATATGACCATGTAGCAGAGTTTAGGCAAGTTTTGAGAGCTGAACAAGTGGAGGACTTATTCACTCAATACAATGCTTTTAGCCTAACCCTCAACAACTTCACCAAGATCAATACAGAAATATAGACCAACTTCTTGAAGCATTCATCACTAAGTTTTCCAAAAGTGGCATTAGGCATAACACATCTTCCTTGATATAGAGCTTCAAGCAAACACCTCAAGAAACTGTGAGGCTCCC
Source organism: Ceratopteris richardii (assembly GCA_020310875.1). Lineage (NCBI taxonomy): Eukaryota > Viridiplantae > Streptophyta > Polypodiopsida > Polypodiales > Pteridaceae > Ceratopteris > Ceratopteris richardii. The sequence goes on from CM035442.1 coordinate 74,968,145, forward strand.
AGGAAGAAGGTTTAGGCAATACCTAGAGAGATGCCCTGCTCCAGAGTTACCCACTCTAGCCAAACAAGTGGCCTTATTTCTAGACGGATTGTTAAGTACCAAACTGAGATCATACGTGTACTTAAAGGACCCTAGATCCATCGAAGACTGTGTATGCATGTGCATAGACATTGAAGATAATCTAGGGGAGGAATTAGAGCTCTCAAAGATATATAAAGATTCATATAGTTCTACTAGCCTCGCTTCCTCACAATCCACATCAATTGAGGATCTAGCAGAAAAGGTAGCTCAATAATTAGGTGTTTCTAGCAAGCATACTCCTAGATTTGCCCTAGGGAAACGATGCTACACATGTGGAGGAGACCATATGGCTAATGTGTGTCCTATCATGGCTCAACCCTAAGTTAATCCTAACAGCGAATACTGCACCATAGAAAGGAGATACACTAATCATAGTGCACGAGACTGCCCATATAACAAACAAGTTGTTAGACAAAATTATCCTCAGACTTACCCACAATAAAGAAAATACCAGAATCAGTACCCACACTGATAGCAGTATGGTAGGCCCCAACAATCCTATCAATCACCATATCAAGGGTAGCAACGACCTCAACCAGTCATAGTGCAACAACCCCCTCCTCCAGCCAATGTTATTCCATTGAAGTATGCAGCCGCAGAAGAAAATCCAAATAGAGCTTTAGTGCCATTGACACCATTGCTTTCAGAAAGTGATCCAAGTGATCATAGTTTTGACTCTACCCATATTGATAGCCCACAGGCTTACTACATACAGTCACCCGAGCATAATGAGTCATACTATTATGAAGAACCCAATGAATCTAGCTGGGAGCCGGAATATGCTAATGTCATGTATGCAAAACCCAACTCTAGACCTCAGCCTAGGCACATAAGACCTCCATTTCATAGAGGGCCATGCTTCCGATGTCAGGGAGATCACCTCATTCATGATTGCCCTCTACCGCACCTACACAAACCCAATCTATGACAATTCAAGGCTTTTGTGCAGATTGTGGAAAGGAGCATTACAAGAATGTCCCAAAAACCCCACCAACATGCGGAAAATTGCTCCTATCAATGTGATTGGGTTAGTGGTAGACTCTATGGGAAGTGTGACTTCCACGACCCCAGTGCAAGTCATCACTAGAGCTCATGCACTTAAGCAAAACCAAGACTTAGGCCAGGAACAAAACTCTGAGGTTAGCGAGACTGAGAGTCAGAATAAGAAGAGGAAAAGAGCTTGGAGAGAAAGTCGTGAGCATATGAAAAGGCAATGGGCAAAGACGATGAGCGAACTCGAGGAAAGTTTGCGAGAGACCAAAGCCAAAATAATAGAAATCACATCTCAAACGCACTCTCACACATCACCCTCACTACCATCCCCATCACCTACCATTCCCCAACCTTCTATTCCACCATAGGTAACCCACCCACCACCCTGATGATGGGGGAAGTATCTCAACCCCTAAACAAAGACAAGGCGTGAATAACCTCCACAAGTATCCTTCTTTGACCTCTACACACCAAAAATGCTCTTACTCAAAGCTTATGCAGAGAACTCCAGTAAGCTTTTGTAGACGTGTAGTAGACACCAAGATCTTTCCAACAAAACAAACTTCACTTAAAATGGATGCTTACACAAGGAGAAACAATGTCTACAACATGAGCTAGTTGAATGCTCACAACTGTCAATCAAGCAGATACCTCACTTCACTCCAGCAAGCTTTCCTCAGAGATTATACAGAGAATGAATCTTAAACTTGGGTCACCTTTAGAGGACTCTAATAGCTACCCAATGACACCAAAATCATAGCAAATGGATACACAGAGAAGGAGAACCAGCCCTTACAACAGAGAGCAAAATATTTCCAACAGAGCCTACACACCAAGAGAGATATCAATCACACAACTTCACTAAAATGAATGTTGCTCCCAGATTACTCAGAGAATGATCTAGAGACTTTGTGAGCATAAAATAGACTCTTATAGCTATCCAATGAGACAAGAATTACATCAAATGGATACAATATGAGGGAGAACCAATGCTAACAACTCAGGGGTAGAGAGTTGTGTTGGTGTGTGAAACACCACAAGAACTAAACTAATGTGGTATTAGAAGACCTCTATAACCATCATTAGCTTAGCAAAACTCAAAATATGAATCTTCAACTCTGAACTTAGTGAAAAACAAAATTTCACTTCACAGAAATCTGCGCCTCTTCTTCAAACCTTCAATCTGACCTGTATCAGCTTGATCTTTGCAAATTCTTCTGATCATTTACTAAGAAAGGTTCTTGCTAATGTTCAGTAACACATAACAAGCAAAACTTTCAAGTAATAACTTCAAAATCTTCTGATTTTGTACCAAACTTTTCACTATGTCTGAAAACTGGAAATTGACTTCATCGATTTGACATACCTTCACTGTTAAGCTGATTTCTCTGAGTATGCGTCCCGTTTCTTAGAGATCTTTTGACCAAATGTAGTTGAGAACAGTAGCTTTAAAATGAGCTATCACTTACCAAAAACTTTACTGTATACTTCGAGATCTGACCTTCAGAAGTTCATACAAATGTACGCCAGAAAAATCGTAACTGTCAACTACCTTACATAGTCATATGAAATGACTTAGAACTCAATGTACAAGAGGAATTAGACTCAATCCTTCTACACAAACATGTGTTGATTATCAGAGAAGATGTGTACAAAATGGCCTGGCCTAATTTTGCTCATAGCCATGGAAAACTCTCTCAGACTCAGAAGTTTTTCCTCAACATCTCTCTCAGAAAAGACACGACTTTTCTCTACTCACTCAGATTACAAAATTGAGTTCTCTCTTACATGTTTTTGACTCAAATTAACTTATATACCTATGGTTTACATTCTCCTAGACTTGAACTCATAAGTTCTGAAGATCAAATGAAAAACTAGACTCTAATTTTGCACTAATTTACAATAGTGAAATTGTCCCTTCACTTAGGCTTGATTTTCTGTAGGTCTTTTCTTCACTTCTTCTTTCCTCCATCATATGTCTTCATATGTCTTCATATATCCATGCCTAATTAGTGAGTGAAGCCCCAACAGCTCCCCCTCAATCACTAATTAGCATAATTTGACTTCTTCACATAGTCTTCTTCTCTTTTATTCCTGCCATCTCCTTGAACTTACTTGTCTTCACTCCATCCAAGCTCTTTGTCATAATATCTGCAATTTGATCTTTTGTAGAAGTGTACACCACTTCAACCTCTTTCTCCATTACCTTTTCTATGAGAAAATGATACTGTATTTCTATGTGCTTTGTCCTTGCATGAAATACAGGATTTGCTGCAAGATATAATGAGCTCATATTATCTCCATGAATGATAGGTATACCTTGATCAATTCCCAAGCTTTTGAATAATGTCTGCATCCATATGACTTCCTTTGCTGCTTCCACAAGTCCTTTGTATTCAGCTTCTGTTGATGATAAGGCCACTATGTGTTGTTTCTTTGAACACCAACTCACAAGCTTATCTCCAATGTATATCATGTAGCCATGAGTAGATCTCCTTGTAAGACAATAGTTACGCAATATAACACAGGAGCAATAGCAGAGAAGATAACAGATATAGGAGAATCTCATCAATTTTTTTTACTAGCAGCAAGTACAAAGATGATGGCGTTGTCCACCCGTGCGCTCTCAAGGTAGAGCTTAAATGGTGATCTAGACAACTCTAGATAGGGAGATACAAGGTAGAGGTATGCTGGCTCAACTCAATGTCTTAGGTAGTGCAGAAGTCATGTATATATAGGATCATGGGTGGCCTGCCATGGACGGCTATACATGGGCGGTAGAGAGTGGGCGGCCACCGCCCGCGTAATTGCCATACACGGCTTAGACTGGTTGAACCGACCTAACAAATATAAATGATTTCTGACTCCGACAGTGAATATTCCATGGAATATTCCCTTTACCGTCGCGCCGGGGGCGCTGCCCCCGGACCCCCACCAGGGGGCCTGCTGGCCCCCTGGGACCCCCCAGCCAGGGGGCCCGCTGGTGATGGAGAGTGTTAATCTCCAAAAGAACAAGTTAACCTTGAAATTAGACCACCTCTATATCAAGATTAACCTTAGACTCCACCAAACTTGGAGATCATTCACCAAGTTATCAGAAAAATTGAAAGTTCTGAAAAATTCAACTTCTTCAGAAAGTCTGCTGCAGATTAATCACTCATTGACTAATCAATCCTGTAAAGTTTTTGATAAAACTTTGCACAACACTTCGCCTTAAGGTTGCGCAACTTTGCCAAGTTAAATCTCTCAAAAAGATTAACCATACACTGAGAAATGTGTGAAACACTTTACCTATGTCTGAAAGTGCTTCTCTGCAATGGCGACTTTGACACCTGCAACTTCTTAGCACTGGTTCTCCCAAAGTAAATCCCGTTTGATCAAGATCTTTTAGCCATAGATGGCTTACCTTCCAACTTAGATTTTGAGCCCTCACTTGTGTAAAACTTTACACTGTAGACTGAGCAATGATCATTTCATTGAAGATGAAATGTGCGCCAGATTTCTCGACTGTTAGAACATTCTTACATATGAATGTTCCTAATCAAAATTCTCACAGCCTGATTACAATTAACCTCTCAAATTCTAGCCATAGATGGATTAGCTATGGACTTAGATACGTGCAAAAGGATTTCTCAAAAGATTAAACACAGAGAGAGCAGACAGCAAAATATCGGGCGCAAGTTTTCTCTATTACTCAGAAAAATTACATCTGAGTGAAGTTGATGAATTCAACTCACTTCTCATGTGTCTAATGACACTCTCTACTATTCCTTTCTCTCTTCCTATTCACTATTCTTCTTCTGCTCTATTTGCCCGACATTTTCCAACATATTTATAGATGAATATATACAAGTGTATGACTAAAACAAAAGTATAAGTCAGCTAATGTACATATGTGTACATGTCTTTGGATTTTCTGAATATGCCCTTCCTTCAACCATCTGAATTTGTTCTCTTCTTGACTCCTTGACTTCATCTCTCCATAATCCTTCAATTGATGATTGTCATGCACCAACAGCTCCCCCTCAATCATTAATTGAGGTTCTTCTCTATCTTCTTGATTCCTGCCATATCCTTGAATCTTTGTAGTTTTGGTCCATCTAGACTTTTAGTCATCATATCTGCAACTTGATCTTTTGTGGGAGTGTGTATGACTTCAATCTCCTTCTCAATGACCTTCTCTCTCAGAAAATGATATTGTATTTCAATATGCTTAGTTCTAGCATGAAATACAGGATTAGCTGCCAAGTATAATGAACTCATATTGTCTCCACAAATAATAGGAGTACTCTGAATCACATCAAAAACTTTCAAAAGTGTCTTTAGCCATATTACCTCTTTTGCAGCTTCCACCATACCTTTATATTCTGCCTCTGTAGATGACAAAACAACTGTATGTTGCTTCTTGGAACACCATGAAATCAATTTGTCTCCTACATAGCAAAAGTATCCATGTGTTGATCTTCTATCATCCACATTACCTGCCCAATCTGCATCACTATATATCTTGATTCTTGTATCTGAAGTAAACCCATAGTACAACCCTTCTCTGATTGTACCCTTGATGTACCTAAGTACTCTTTGTCCTGCAATCCAATGTTCCTTTCTAGGACAATGCATGAATTGTGAAAGCACACCAACTGCATATGACAAGTCAGGCCTTGTCAATGTAGCATAAATCAAGCTACCAACCAAACTTTGATAGAGTTTCATATCTCTGAACTCTTCTCCTCCAAACCTAGACAATTTATGGTTCACTTCCAAAGGTGTAGGTGCAACCCTGCAATCTTCCATTTTCAATTTGGTTAGCAAATTTTTAAGATACCTTTCTTGGGTCACATATACTCCATGTTGAGTATAAGAGATCTCCATTCCCAAGAAGAATGATAGGTTCCCCAAATCACTGATTTTGAACTCTTTCTCCATCTGCTTTTTGATCATTTGTATACCCTTATCATCTGTTCCTGTAAGTATTATGTCATCAACATAAATACACACATAAATGAACCCATCTTCACTTGCCTTGACTAGCAAGCTACTATCTGCCTTTGATGCTTGAAATCCAAGATCATTCAAGAATTTTACAAGCCTATAATTCCAAGCCCTTGGGGCTTGCTTCAACCCATACAAAGCTCTCTTGAGCTTACACACATAATTTGGACTCACTTGATCTTTGAACCCATCTGGTTGCTCCATGTAGACTTCATCTGAAATGTAACCATTCAAGAAAGCATTTTTAACATCTAATTGAGACAACTTCCAACCTTTACAAGCAGCAATTGCTATGAGTGTCCTGATGGTTGTCATCTTTGCCACAGGACTATAAGTCTCATCATAGTCCACTCCATATGTCTGTGCATACCCTTTCACAACAAGTCTAGCTTTGTATCTAGACACACTTCCATCTGCAAATCTTTTAGTCTTGTAAACCCACTTACAACCAATGATTTTCTGGCTATTAGGTTTAGGAACCAAATCCCATGTTTGATTCTCTATCAATGCATCATACTCCTCTTGCATAGCATCTTCCCAATTCTTCTTTCCTTTGGCTTCTTCATATGTAGAAGGGTCTTCATCTGCTTTTACCAAATAAGCATAATCTTTAGTAGTCAAGAATGAAGTGTCATAGCTATACCTTGTAGGTTGCCATTTGTGCCTAGATGATCTCCTAACTTCTGCACTTCTTGAGGTCTCTGGTTCATCACATTCTGGATCAAACCTTGGCCTCTCTTCAACTTCAATCTGCACTTCATTACTCTCACTTTCATCAAGTAATTGAATCTTTGCTTTACCTTTCCTTTGTTCCACTACTTCTTCATCATCTGCATGTACATTATATTTACCTGCATACCAAGTACCTTGCTCATCAAATGTAACATCCTTGGATACAATAAATTGCTTTGTGGATGGACTCCACAACCTGTATCCCATTTGCTTATCATCATAACCAATGAATACATACTTCTCTGCCTTAGGCTCCAACTTATGCCTCAATTGAGATGGCACATATGCATATGCCAAGCATCCAAATATTCTGCAATGATCCAAGGTAGGTTTCTTACCCCACCAAGCTTCATATGGTGTCATACCCTGCAAAGCTTTACAAGGCAATCTATTAACCAAATATGTAGCTGTATTAACAGCCTCAGCCCACAAATAATTTGGGCAATTCTTCTCTTTCATCATGGACCTTGCAAACTCAACAAGAGTCCTATTTCTTCTTTCTGCTACCCCATTTTGTTGAGGAGAGTACCTGCAAGTAACTTCTCTCTTTATACCTGCATTCCACAAATAATCATTGAACTCATTTGAAAAATACTCTCCCCCTCCATCTGACCTTAGTCTCTTCAATTTTTGACCTGTAATCCTTTCTGCATATGCATGATAGTGTTTAAATGTATTAAACACTTCTGACTTTTCCTTAATCACATAAATTGTGATCCACCTGGTAGCATCATCAACATATATGACATAATATCTTGAACCATTTATACTAAAGTCCTTTGAAGGACCCCACACATCTGTATGCACCAATTCAAGTTTTTCTGAATACATAAATCCATGCTTGGAATAGGATTGCTTATGAGCCTTACCTAATTGACATGCCTCACATCTGTATGTCATGTGTTGACCTGCAATGTTAGGCATTCCAAGCACTGAATCATTGTTAATCATTTCTTTGATACCTCTTTCATTAAAGTGTCCAAGTCTTTTGTGCCAAAGATCCAATTCTGACACCTTCTGCTCTCCATATGTGAACATAGCATGTCCAACATTTCCTTGTACCTTCAATGTGAAAAGCCTTCCTTCTTTCTTTCCTGCAATAACTTGTTTATACCCTTGACTAGGGTCTTCCACATAAACTCCATCATTGGTAAACCTTACCTCATAACCTTTTTCCACAATTTGACCTACACTGATCAAATTCTTTGGAATTGTGGGAACATAAAGTACCTTACTCAGAAGAGTGCTCCCATCCTTAGCTTTGACTGAACCAATTGACTTTACCTTATGCTTTGTATTATCACCTGTCTGAACTGTATGATTAATTGCATTATGATCTAGGTCAGTCATCAAAGCAATATTTCCACTCAAATGATTACTACATCCTGAATCAATATAAAACACTCTCATGTCCTCATGTGAAGTTTCACATGTATTCATAATGAGAGTTGAGTCCTCCTTTTGATCTGATGCATAGTTGTAATAGGTGTTATTATAAGATTGATTTTGGAAGCTTCTTCCTCCACCTCTTCCAAAAGAATTCCTACCACCTCTACCTCTGAAGTTTCCTCTCTGAAATCTACCACCTCTTGCTCTTTGATTAAAATTCTGATAGTTACCATTGTTTTGATTATTATGCCAACAATCATGAGATAGATGATTGGTCTTACCACATATCCAACAAGCTCTTACATTCTCTTTGTTGTTTCTACCTCTTCCTCTACTTCTGCCATTTCCTCTTCCTCTTATGAAGTTTGCTTGGTTTGATGTACCTTCTTCTTCACCTGATTGTTGCTTTCCTTTGTTGGCTTTCTTCTTGTCTTTAGAATACATTGCATGACCTGCACTCTTATCAACATCTCCTTTGATATCATTCTCAAAAGTTAGCATATGACCTAACAATTGATTCAAATCAGGAGTAAAGTGATCTAATGAAAGTTCTGTAGATAAAATGAAAGGCTTCCATTTCTCATCTCCTCTTAGCCCTGTGAGTATTTGTCTTACCAATTTGTCTTCTTCAATGTCTTCATCAACTGCACCTAAAGAATCTGCAATGTCCTTCATCTTTGTCACATAATCAGAGATTGATTGTGAGACCTTCTTCTTGAAGGTTGTAAACTCTGCCCATAGTGAAGCCTTCCTTGATTTGGTTGTATTTTGGAAATGCTCTTCCAAAGCATTCCAAATGTCACAAGCACTCTCAAGTCCTCTAATGTGAGGAAGCAAATAGTCATTGACTGCCATGTAGATGATGCTTCTTGCTTGAGCATCCTTCTTCATCCAATTCTTCAAGTCTGCAAGCTCCTCCCTAGTTGGAACACTAGGATCTCTGAATTCTGGCTTTTCTTCATCTCCTGTGATGTATCCTATCAAATCTTTGCTCATAAGGTGAGCTTCCATCCTCATAGACCATGCAGGATAGTTCTCTCTATCCAGCTTTTCAATTTGGAGACTATCTCCCATCTTTGATTCACCTGTAGTCTCAAAACTTTAACCTTTACAGATAATGAATGTACCTTTACTTCGAATATTGCTCCTTCTGATCCTTTTGATGCTCTTTGTATGTCTTCCTTTGATCTTTCTTCAACCTTTACCCTTCTGCACCTTCAAGATATAAAGATTTGTACTTCTGCAACAGTCGGAGTCTTCTTCACTTCAATTTTGACACAACCTGCTCTGATACCACTGATGGAGAGTGTTAATCTCCAAAAGAACAAGTTAACCTTGAAATTAGACCACCTCTATATCAAGATTAACCTTAGACTCCACCAAACTTGGAGATCATTCACCAAGTTATCAGAAAAATTGAAAGTTCTGAAAAATTCAACTTCTTCAGAAAGTCTGCTGCAGATTAATCACTCATTGACTAATCAATCCTGTAAAGTTTTTGATAAAACTTTGCACAACACTTCGCCTTAAGGTTGCGCAACTTTGCCAAGTTAAATCTCTCAAAAAGATTAACCATACACTGAGAAATGTGTGAAACACTTTACCTATGTCTGAAAGTGCTTCTCTGCAATGGCGACTTTGACACCTGCAACTTCTTAGCACTGGTTCTCCCAAAGTAAATCCCGTTTGATCAAGATCTTTTAGCCATAGATGGCTTACCTTCCAACTTAGATTTTGAGCCCTCACTTGTGTAAAACTTTACACTGTAGACTGAGCAATGATCATTTCATTGAAGATGAAATGTGCGCCAGATTTCTCGACTGTTAGAACATTCTTACATATGAATGTTCCTAATCAAAATTCTCACAGCCTGATTACAATTAACCTCTCAAATTCTAGCCATAGATGGATTAGCTATGGACTTAGATACGTGCAAAAGGATTTCTCAAAAGATTAAACACAGAGAGAGCAGACAGCAAAATATCGGGCGCAAGTTTTCTCTATTACTCAGAAAAATTACATCTGAGTGAAGTTGATGAATTCAACTCACTTCTCATGTGTCTAATGACACTCTCTACTATTCCTTTCTCTCTTCCTACTCACTATTCTTCTTCTGCTCTATTTGCCCGACATTTTCCAACATATTTATAGATGAATATATACAAGTGTATGACTAAAACAAAAGTATAAGTCAGCTAATGTACATATGTGTACATGTCTTTGGATTTTCTGAATATGCCCTTCCTTCAACCATCTGAATTTGTTCTCTTCTTGACTCCTTGACTTCATCTCTCCATAATCCTTCAATTGATGATTGTCATGCACCAACAGCTGGCCCCCTTGGACCCCCCAGCCGGGGCTGCTCACCGCTGCCCCGGACCCCACAATTGGGGACCCTGGTAACTCCCTTTCCTTATAATATCTTACATGGTCCAATATGACCTTCATCCAACATTCAAGTTGGGATTCCCATCAATTGGGTAATGCACGCTTGGCTTCTCCTCATAAAGGGGGCCTTACAAAATGTGCATACAATCATGAGGGGTAGACATTGATCATACTCTAACACCCCCCCTCAATGTTTACCGATGATAAATCAAGTAGGTCTCGGTCCTATGCCCATCTGTTGAAGATGCTTGTTGAGCTGCTCTCTTCCAAGTGCTTTAGTGAATATGTCAGCACAATTTGCCTCTGTTGGGCAATATTCTAGCTCCACAATTTCATCTTCAATTAGCTCACGAATGTAATGGTACTGTACTTCTATGTGCTTGGTGCGAGCATGAAATACTGGGTTCTTTGCAATAGCCATACAACTTTGATTATCACACTTGAGTACAATTGGCATATTTGATGGAAAGCCTATATCTGCAAGAATTCTCCTTAACCAGACTGCCTCACAAGAAGCAAAACAAGCTGCTTTGTACTCTGCTTCAGTGGAGGAGAGTGCGAGAGTTGGTTGCTTCCTACTTACCCAAGAAAATATTCCTGAACCAAGTGAGAAACAATATCCAGAAACTGATTTTCTAGAATCACAATCTCCAGCCCAATCTGAATCACAATATCCTTGGAGTGTATCACCTGTGGTATACAAAATACCAAAATCCAAGGTTCCTGCAATGTACCTTAGAATTCGCATTCCAGCATTCCAGTGACTCTCCTTAGGTTTGTTGGAAAACCTGCTTAACACTCCAACAGCATAGCAAATGTCTGGTCTAGTGTTGCACAGAAAAATAAGACTTCCAACGAGCTTCCTATACTTCTTAGCATCTACATCAGGCATGTTATCATCCATAGATAGCTTATGATTTACCTCCATAGGTGTGCTAGTTGGTTTGCAGTCCATCATTCCAAATGCCTTGAGAATTTCTTTGGAATATTTTTGTTGTGAGATGAAAATGCCATCCTTCCTTTGCCATACTTCAATTCCCAGACAAAAATGGAGTAGACCTAAGTCTGTCATTTCAAACTCAGTGCCCAAGCTGATCCGAGTTTGATTGATGAGTTCCTGATGATCTCCTGTAATGATCAAATCATCTACATATACAATGACAACAACTAGCTTGCTATCCCTTTTCGTTACATACAAGTTAGCATCAGAAGTACTTCTTTCAAAACCCATATTTTTGAAAAAATGATCAATTCGTTGGTACCAAGCCCGTGGAGCTTGCTTAAGTCCATACAAAGCTTTCTTCAACCTGCAAACTTTATTTTCTGAATTGGGCACCTCAAAACCTGGTGGTTGAGATACATATACCTCCTCCTTGAGGTGACCATTCAAAAATGCAGATTTGACATCCATCTGGAAAATAGGCCAAGACTTTTGTGCAGCTACTGCAAGTACCGTCCGAATAGTTGTCATGCGTGCTGTTGGTGCAAAAGTTTCTTGAACATCAAATCCTTCAATCTGTGAAAAACCCTGTGCAACTAATCGTGCCTTATACTTTTCTAATGTTCCATCAGCTTTATACTTAGCTTTCCAAATCCATTTAGTACCTATTACCTTCTTCTTTGGCGGCAAGTCGACTAGATCCCATGTATCATTTTTGAGTATACTATCATCTCAGACTGCATTGCCGCTCTCCAATCTGGATCATCAATGGCTTCTTCAATGGTGGTAGGTTCCTTTATCGAACCCATGATATCTGCCATTAGAGCCATGTTAACAATGTGTTCTGAGGCTCTTCTTTGCTCCTCTATTCTCTTTGATCTTCGTAATCCATCCGATGATGATTCTGGTGCATCTACATGTGGATTGTGATCATCAAAGAGCTGTTGTGCCCACTTTGGTAGTGGCTTACGCTGTGCAGCTACAATTGGTTGGCTTTTTATTGAGGAAATTTCTCCATCAGATGTTTCCTCCTCCTCAACTTTAACCTGTCTTTTGATAGGCACAAGGTGAGATATTTCTCCGTTTGATGAGATAGTAGATTTACCTTTATCTTCTACTAAGTGTGGTCGTTCATCAAACACCACATCTCGGCTGACAAAAATCTTCCTTGCCTCAGGATCCCATAACCTGTATGCTTTAGACTCTTCACTATATCCTAGGAAGACACACTTTTTGCTTTTTGAATCCAACTTTGATCTTGTTGAATCAGGAATATGTGCATAACAGAAACAACCAAAAATTCTGAAATGCAAAACTGAAGGCTTTTTACCAGAATATGCTTCTTGAGGAGTCATCCCCTTCAGAGCTTTTGTGTAGCTTCGATTGAGGATGTAGACTGCTGTATTGACTGCTTCTGCCCAGAATGAATCAGGCATGTCTTGAGCCTTTAACATACAACGAGCCATTTCAACTACTGTCCTGTTCCTGCGCTCAACAACGCCATTTTGTTGAGGTGTATGAGCTGTGGTAAGTTGCCTTTTCACACCATGCTCCTTACAGTAATTGTTGAATTCTGTTGACAAGAATTCACCTCCTCTATCTGTTCTAAATTTCTTCAGTTTCCTTCCTGATTCACTTTCTACATACTTATGCCACGCTTTAAATTTTTCAAAAGCATCAGCCTTCTCTCGAATGAAATAAACCCACATCTTTCTACTATAATCGTCGACTAACAGCAAGAAGTAGAAAGATCCTCCTAAAGCAGGTGTAGACATTTTACCGCAGAGATCAGCATGTACCAACTCTAGAGGAGCTTGAGATCGATTGCTGGTCTCTCTTGGAAATGCCTTTCGTTGTTGCTTGCCCATCATACAAGCTTCACAAGGTTCCTGCAACTCTGAAAATGCAGGCAAATGAGCAACCATCCCTGTTCGTTGCATCTCCTTCAAAACTGCAAATCCGAGATGCCCAAATCGTTGGTGCCATAACCTGCTTACATCTTTATCTTCTGTAGCAGTTAAAGCACTTAACTCATACAAGTTATCCCGTCGTGTGCCTTTACCTACAACATTACCTGATGAATCCATGATTTCCGCACCACTCTTATTGAAGTGAACTTCGAGTCCACGATCTGTTATTGCAGAAACTGACAACAAATTTCTTTTGAGTGTAGGTACATAGAGAACATCGGATAACTTTTTCTCAACACCTGGAGAAGTGATAAAAGAGATGGTTCCAGTTCCTTCAGCTGGACACTTGGAGTCGTTTCCCACCACTACATTGATGGATTCCCGTAGAGGCACTAGGGAACTATACCAATCCTTTTTACTAGTCATATGGCGAGAAGCTCCACTATCTAAAATCCATGGCTCATCAACACGAGCTTGAGCAGATGAACATACCTCTTCAATAGCTACCCAAAGTTCCAGCTCTGTGTTGTTTGCAGACTCTTTGTTCTTCCATGATGATTTTACAGTCCCATTCCGTTCATCAGCTTGCTTCTTTCTGCAATCCTTGATGGCATGGCCTTTCTTTTCACAATAGAAGCAACTTCCTGTGAACTTTTTCTTCTTTGGCTTCTTCTTTGATCCCTCTGAAGAGCCTTTACCTTTTGCATTTGCTGAGAATGCAGCATCAGTTGTACTTTGCCGATTCTTCAGCCGCATCTCTTCTTCTAAAAGCATGGCACAAAACTCTTCAAATGTAAGAGGAGTTGGCCTTACCTGAGTGTTAAGGGCTGTTACTAATCCATCATACTTTGCTGGAAGAACACGTACAGATCTTCGAGCTAGCTCTTCTGGTGTTATAACAACACCAACTGCAGCCAATTGATCTTGAAGATGCTTTATCCGTTTGATAAAATCTTCAGCCTTTTCAGAATCAGAATGCTTTTCATTTGCCAACTGATTTTCTAAATTCTGTATCCTAGTGTGGTTCTTGGTCTCATATTGTCGAGCCAATATGCCCCAAGCCTCATGTGCTTTAGTAGTATGTTGAACTAAAGTAAGCACAGAATCACTTACACTAGTGACAATCGCACATAATGCATCAGCATTCCGCCTCTTCCAAGCTCGTAGAAGATCTGGATCTGGCTGAATCATCAATCTTGAATTTGCTGGATCTTCAACTGGTATAGGCTCTGGATCCAATCCCATCGGTCCCATGACAGTGTCAAGTAATTCATAGGAGTCCAAAATTGCAGAAATTTTGAACTTCCAGAGTGTATAGTTGGTTCCATCCAGCTTCCCTTCAGTGAATGCAGGTGGACGAATTCGAATAGGTGCAGCATTAACATTAGGTGAAGCACCAAGACTAGTGTTCGACGATGAAGCCATCATGTAATCACTCGAATAATCTACTGATATTCTAGTCTGCTAGTAGGCTAAAATAATGATACTTCTCAAGCTATTCGAACCTTACAGCTCTGATACCATGTAAGACAATAGTTATGCAATATAACACAGGAGCAATAGCAGAGAAGATAACAGATATAGGAGAATCTCATCAATTTTTTTTACTAGCAGCAAGTACAAAGATGATGGCGTTGTCCACCCGTGCGCTCTCAAGGTAGAGCTTAAATGGTGATCTAGACAACTCTAGATAGGGAGATACAAGGTAGAGGTATGCTGGCTCAACTCAATGTCTTAGGTAGTGCAGAAGTCATGTATATATAGGATCATGGGTGGCCTGCCATGGACGGCTATACATGGGCGGTAGAGAGTGGGCGGCCACCGCCCGCGTAATTGCCATACACGGCTTAGACTGGTTGAACCGACCTAACAAATATAAATGATTTCTGACTCCGACAGGGAATATTCCATGGAATATTCCCTTTACCGTCGCGCCGGGGGCGCTGCCCCCGGACCCCCACCAGGGGGCCCGCTGGCCCCCTTGGACCCCCCAGCCGGGGCTGCTCACCGCTGCCCCGGACCCCACAATTGGGGACCCTGGTAACTCCCTTTCCTTATAATATCTTACATGGTCCAATATGACCTTCATCCAACATTCAAGTTGGGATTCCCATCAATTGGGTAATGCACACTTGGCTTCTCCTCATAAAGGGGGCCTTACAAAATGTGCATACAATCATGAGGGGTAGACATTGATCATACTCTAACACTCCTATCATCCTGACTTCCTACCCAATCTGAATCACTATAGGCTCTCAATCTTATATCTGATGTAAAAGGATAATACAATCCTTCTTTCAAAGTCCCTTTGATATATCTAAGGACTCTTTGACCTGCAACCCAATGTGGATCCTTTGGACAATGCATGAATTGAGAAAGAACACCAACTGCATAACTAAGATCAGGCCTTGTTAGAGTTGCATAAATTAAACTTCCCACTAAAGATTGATACTTCCTCATGTCTTTGAACTCTGCACCATCATATCTACTGAGTTTATGATTGACCTCTAGTGGTGTAGATGCCTCTCTGCAATTCTCCATGTTAAACTTCTTTAGAAGATTCAAAAGATACCTTTCTTGTGATACATATATGCCATGTTCTGCATAAGTGATTTCCATTCCAAGAAAATATGACAATTTTCCTAGATCACTTATCTTGAATTCCTTCTCAAGTAGCTTCTTCACCTCCTTGATTCCTTCATTTGAGGTACCTATAATTATAATATCATCTACATAGATACAAATGTAGATCATACCTTCATCTGTTCTTTTGATAAGTAAACTTGCATCTGCCTTTGAACTTTGATATCCAAGATCATTAAGATACTTTACAAGTCTATAATTCCAAGCTCTTGGAGCTTGTTTCAAACCATAAAGAGCTCTTCTCAACCTGCAAACATAATTTGGAAACTTATGATCTGCAAACCCTTGAGGTTGCTCCATGTAAACCTCATCTGATATATATCCATTTAAAAATGCATTCTTAATGTCCAATTGACTCAATGTCCATCCTTTTGATGCTGCAATGGCAATTATTGTCCTTATGGTTGACATCTTTGCTACAGGACTAAATGTCTCATCATAATCTATGCCAAAGGTTTGAGCATAGCCTTTAACCACCAATCTGGCTTTGTATCTGGCTATAGTTCCATCTGCATGCTTCTTGATTTTGTAAACCCATTTATTTCCAATCACTTTCTTACCATTAGGCTTTGGAACAAGTTCCCAAGTTTTGTTCTCTTCAAGTGCATCAAACTCTTCCTTCATTGCTACTTTCCATTGTCTCTTACCCTTTGCTTCATCATAGCCTTGAGGTTCTTCATCTTCCTTAACCATGTAAGCATAATTTTTCTGAGTCAAGTAAGAAGTATCATATGAATACCTTGTAGGTTGCTTCCTCATTCTGGTTGACCTTCTTGGTTCACACTCTTCATGTATATCTGGATGTACTTCTTCATCAAATATTGGTTCATCTTCATTCCTTCTATATAATCCAACTCTTGATGTGCTTGCTTGCATATGTTCTTCATCTCCATCTATCTGCATATGTGACTTACCTCTTGCACTCCTTCTTATCTCTTCTTCAAATGTTTCAAGGTCACAATCTTTATCTGCATACCAACTCTTCTGCTCATCAAAGGTCACATCTCTGGAAACAATAAAATGTTTAGTTAAAGGACTCCATAACCTATAACCCATTTGCTTTTCATCATACCCAATAAACACATATTTTTCTGCCTTTGGTTCAAGCTTATGTCTGAGTTGTGATGGCACATAAGCATAGGCAATTGACCCAAACACTTTACAATGGTCAAGTGTTGGTTTCTTACCCCACCAAGCTTCATAAGGGGTCATACCATTCAAAGCTCCACATGGTAGCCTATTCACAAGGTATGTGGCTGTATTTACAACCTCAGCCCAAAGATAATTAGGGCAATTCTTTTCCTTTAACATTGCTCTTGCAAATTCAACCAATGTTCTATTTCTCCTTTCTGCCACCCCATTATGTTGAGGTGTATACCTGCAAGTTATCTCTCTCTTAATACCTGAATTCCAAAGATAGTCATTAAACTCTTGGGAGAAGTATTCTCCCCCTCCATCAGACCTTAGCCTCTTGAGTTTTTGACCTGTAACTCTTTCTGCATAAGCATGAAAATGTTTGAAGGCTCCAAATACTTCTGATCTTTCTTTTAGAACATAAAGGGTTATCCACCTTGTAGCATCATCAATAAACAAAACATAATACCTAGATCCATTTATTGAACCTTCTTTTGTTGGACCCCATACATCTGTATGTATGAGTTCAAGCAACCCATCATGCTTGAAACCTTTCTTCTGAAATGGTAGTCTATGAGCTTTTCCCATTTGACAAGCTTCACACTTGTATATCATATGTTGATTCTTCACGTTTGGTAATCCCAATACAGATTGCTTTTCCACCATAGTTTTGATTCCTCTTTCATTGAAATGTCCCAATCTCTTATGCCAAAGATCTAACTCTGTAATTACTTCATCACCATGTGTGATTAGGGCTTGACCAACATTTCCTTGCACTTTGAGAGTAAAAAGTCTACCTTCCTTCTTACCACAAACAATAGGTTTGTATGCATCCTCTGGATCTTCAACAAATACCCCTTCATTTGTAAATCTGACTTGGAAACCTTTTTCCACTATTTGCCCAACACTAATCAGATTCTTTGGTATTGTTGGAACATACAAAACATTTGTTAATAAATCAGCTCCACTCCTGCACTTCACTTTTCCAATTGAATGCACATTATGTTTTGTATTATCACCTGTTTGTACTGTATGACTTGAATTGCCTTCTTCCAATTCTGACAATAATTCTATATTACCTGACAAATGATTTGAACAACCAGAGTCAATATAAAATACCTTGAGATCCTCCTTCTCTGATGAACTTATTGAATTCATCATCAATGTTGTATGGTTGTCATTCTGTGTATCATTTGCATAATTGTAATATGTGGTGTTGTAAGATTGGTTCTGATTCCAATTTCTTCCACCACCTCTTCCATAACTTCCTCTTGAATTCTGTCTTCCTCTTTGAAATTGATTCTGAAATCTTCCACCTCTTCCTCAACCATTGTTGTTCTGATTTTGACTTGCTCCTTGTTGATTATGCCAACAATCATATGCTAGATGATTGCTCAATCCATAAATCCAACATGTCTTCTTGTTATTGTTCTGATTACCTCTACCTCTTCCATTTCCTCGACCTTTACCTCTGCCAAAACCTCTTCCTCTTGCATAATTTGCTTGAGTTGTTGACTCTTCTTCATCCTTTGCTTTGGCTTTATCTCCTTTCTTTTTGTTCTTCATGTACATTGCAGAACTTTGACCTTTGTCTCCATCTGACTTCAAGTCTTGCTCAAATGTGAGCATCAATCCAAGTAATTGATTCAATTCTGGCACATAATGGTTTAATGAGAGTTCTGTTGAAAGTACAAAAGGCTTCCACCTTTCATCACCTCTTAACCCTGCAAGTAATTGTGCTATCAACCTATGATCTTCAATGTCCTCATCAATGGATCCAAGGCTATCTGCCAAATCCTTCATCTTAGTGACATAATCACTAATGCTCTGATTTTGCTTTTTCTTAAATGTGGTGAACTCTGACCATAAGCTAGCTTTCCTAGCTTTAGTAGTGTTTTGGAAGTGGTCTTCCAAAGCATTCCAAATGTCTTGAGCTGTTTCTAAACCTCTGATATGTGGCAACAAATGATCTGTAATAGTGTTATATATATAAGCTCTTGCACTTGCATCTCTCTTCTGCCATAACTTCAAAGCTTCTAGCTCTTCCTTTCTTGGATGACTTTCATCTTCAAATTTAGGCTTCTCTTCTTCACCTGTCACATATACCATTAGGTCCTTACTCATAAGTAAGGCTTCCATCCTCATTACCCAAGCAGGATAGTTATCTCTGTCCAATTTGTCAATGGACACATGATCTGCCATGGTATCCTTGCTTCTGCTTCAACCTGTAAGTATAAAGTTGAAGAATGATACCTTTTGTAGACCTTTACCCTTGGGAGTAACTTCGAAATAATCTTCTGATGACTTTTGTTTGTTTGAACACCTCAGCTTCCACCTTCTTTGATAAAGAACTCTTCAATTCTTCTTGTATCTGCTCTCCTTTTACTCTCGAGGACCTTATCTGCTCTGATACCACTTGTTGGTGTGTGAAACACCACAAGAACTAAACTAATGTGGTATTAGAAGACCTCTATAACCATCATTAGCTTAGCAAAACTCAAAATATGAATCTTCAACTCTGAACTTAGTGAAAAACAAAATTTCACTTCACAGAAATCTGCGCCTCTTCTTCAAACCTTCAATCTGACCTGTATCATCTTGATCTTTGCAAATTCTTCTGATCATTTACTAAGAAAGGTTCTTGCTAATGTTCAGTAACACATAACAAGCAAAACTTTCAAGTAATAACTTCAAAATCTTCTGATTTTGTACCAAACTTTTCACTATGTCTGAAAACTGGAAGTTGACTTCATCGATTTGACATACCTTCACTGTTAAGCTGATTTCTCTGAGTATGCGTCCCGTTTCTTAGAGATCTTTTGACCAAATGTAGTTGAGAACAGTAGCTTTAAAATGAGCTATCACTTACCAAAAACTTTACAGTATACTTCGAGATCTGACC
This sequence comes from Ceratopteris richardii, assembly GCA_020310875.1. Classification (NCBI taxonomy): domain Eukaryota; kingdom Viridiplantae; phylum Streptophyta; class Polypodiopsida; order Polypodiales; family Pteridaceae; genus Ceratopteris; species Ceratopteris richardii. The sequence goes on from CM035442.1 coordinate 74,988,249, forward strand.
TTCAGAAGTTCATACAAATGTGCGCCAGAAAAATCGTAACTGTCAACTACCTTACATAGTCATATGAAATGACTTAGAACTCAATGTACAAGAGGAATTAGACTCAATCCTTCTACAAAAACATGTGTTGATTATCAGAGAAGATGTGTACAAAATGGCTTGGCCTAATTTTGCTCATAGCCATGGAAAACTCTCTCAGACTCAGAAGTTTTTCCTCAACATCTCTCTCAGAAAAGACACGACTTTTCTCTACTCACTCAGATTACAAAATTGAGTTCTCTCTTACATGTTTTTGACTCAAATTAACTTATATACCTATGGTTTACATTCTCCTAGACTTGAACTCGTAAGTTCTGAAGATCAAATGAAAAACTAGACTCTAATTTTGCACTAATTTACAATAGTGAAATTGTCCCTTCACTTAGGCTTGATTTTCTGTAGGTCTTTTCTTCACTTCTTCTTTCCTCCATCATATGTCTTCATATGTCTTCATATATCCATGCCTAATTAGTGAGTGAAGCCCCAACAAGTTGCAACACTGCCTGCGCACACACATAGATATGCCTACTAAAAGAAAACAAACAAACAAGCAAGGGGCTAGCTTAAGCAAGGGGCTTGCTTATCACAACTCCAGCACTTAGTGCTCACTTTACATGAGCTAAAACTCCAAGAAGATGGGCCAAAAGAAGTCGGGATACATGCTCCTTTTATAGTGAGAAGTGTGCCCCTAAAATCTAGGAACTACCTTTCCAAATCAGCCTCCTAACTTGGAGGACTTAGTTGAGATGACTTGGGGAGTGGTTGAGTGACTTTTCTTGATGGAATCTCGTGGCTTTTGGCTTCCTTTGATTGCTCCACATGTCCATAAAAGATTCCCCACGAATTTGTAGCTTGAAGCTTGACTTTTAACACTCCCCCTCAAGCTTCAATTCTTCGTCCTCATCCAAGCTCTTTCATGTTGATGCATTGCTTGAATTTTGAAATCTTCATCCCATCCAAAGCCTTTGTAAACATGTCTGCAACTTGGTCCTTGGTACCAATATGATGTACTGAAACTTCCTTGGATATCACCTTTTCCCTTATGAAGTGATAGTGCACTTCAATATGCTTGGTTCTAGCATGATAGACAGGATTCGATGCTAGATGAATGCTACTCATGTTGTCACAAAAAATTGGATATGTGTCAACCTGCAAACTAAGCTCCATAAATAACTTCTTAATCCACATTAGAGCACATGTGACTTGAGCCAAAGCTCTATACTCAGCCTCCGTGGAAGATAATGCCACCGTGGGTTGCTTCTTTGAAATCCATGAGATGATCTTGCTACCTAGCATGACTAGGTAACCACTTGTACTTCTTCTATCCTCCTTCGAACCGGCCCAATCGGCATCAGAATAAGCTTTGACCTACATATCATCATCAAATGAATAGAAAAATCCTTCATTTATAGTGGCCTTGAGATATCGTAACATTCTTCTTGCAGCTTGCAAGTGTGTAGTCCTTGGACTATGCATAAATTGTGATAACACTCCAACTCCATATGCTATGTCGGGCCTAGTTATTGTGGCATAATTGAAAGATCCTACAATAGATCGATACAAGGTTACATCCTCTAATGGCTCTCCATCAATGGAGCTTAGCTTTACATTAACTTCCATGGGATTTGAAATAGGCTTGCAATGTAGCATCCCAAACCTCTCAAGTAGGTCTAGAATATACTTCCTTTGTATGAGCATAATACCTTCTTCTTTGTATACAACTTCAATGCCAAGAAAATACCTAAGATCTCCAAGATCAGAGATCCTAAACTCCTTTCCAAGCTTTGCCTTGATCTCCTCAATGCCCTTTGTATCATTACCTGTAATGATAAGATCATCTACATACACGCACATGTAGACTACAAGTTCTCCTCTTTGTTTGATGAAGAGAGATGGATCCGCCTTGCATTGATTGTAACCACATTTGATCAAATACTCCACCAATCTTTGGTTCCAAGCCCTTGGAGCTTGCTTTAGGCCATAAAGTGCCTTCTTCAACCTACAAACATGATGTGGAAACTCTTTATGAACAAAACCTAGTGGTTGCTCCATGTATACCTCTTCTTCCAAGTCTCCATTGAGAAAGGCATTCTTGATATCCAATTGGAAAAGCTTCCATCCTTTGCTAGCAGCCATTGCAATGAGTGTCCTAATGGTGCTCATCTTTGCCACGGGGCTGAATGTCTCTTCAAAGTCCACTCCATAGGTTTGTGCAAAACCCTTGGCCACCAATCTTGCTTTGAACCTAGAAATAGATCCATCTGAATTCCTCTTTACTTTATACACCCACTTATTACCTATTACCTTCATGTTATCCTTCTTGGGCACTAGAGTCCATGTTTGATTCTCCTCAAGTGCATCGATCTCTTCTTGCATTGCCTCTTTCCATTCGGTGTACCTGCTTGCATCTTCATAGCAATCGGGCTCATGATCTTCTACTACTTTGTTCATATATGCATAATGAGTTGCCATGTATGAATCATAAGTAAACCTTTGAGTTGGATACTTAACTCTAGAAGACTTCCTTTCTTCACCTTTGGAGGAATAAACCTCCTTTGCCTTGGGAACTTGATCTCTTTCTTTGACATGGCTTCTTTCTCCATCATGTGTCCTTCATCATCTTCAACTTCATTACCTTCTTCATCCAACTCCACCAATGTTGCTTTGCCTTTGTTGATTGATTGTGCTTCATAGCTTGATGAAGATCTCCCCCTCCATGGTGAGTTCATGCTTGAACTATCTTCATTGATGGAACACCTTGGGCCACTTAGCTCTAGGTCGATTTGTTCTTCATCATGTCCATGCTTTTCTTCTTCATAGTCCTGCATACAATCATACTTCTTATACCAAGGGAGTAGCTCATCAAATGCTACATCCCTTGATATCCTCAAGTCCTTTGTGTTTGGGTTGAAGCACCTGTAACCTTTATGATCATTTGAATATCCTAGAAACACACACTTTTCTGCCTTTGGTTGTAGCTTGTGCCTCAATTCACTTGGCACATGTACATAACAAGTACATCCAAATATCTTCAAGTGGGAAAGATCAGGTTTCTTACCATAATAGGCTTGATATGGTGTCAAGCCATGGATCCCTGAGGTAGGAGCCCTATTCATAAGATACACGGCGGTATTTGCTGCATCACTCCAAAACATGTTAGGTATATTCATCTCATTAAGCATTGCTCTAGCAATCTCGGCAATGTGTCTATTCTTTCTCTCTGCTACTCCATTTTGTTGGGGTGTGTACATGCATGTTACTTGCCTCTTGATGCCTTGATCCATTAAAAAATCAGAAAACTCATTTGAGAAATATTCTCCCCCTCCATCGGACCTTAGCTTCTTGATATATGTACCTATTTCCTTCTCTACCATTGCCTTGCATGCTTTGAAACATATAAACACATCTGATTTGTTTTTTTATGAAATAAACCCAAACCATCCTTGTGCAATCATCTATAAAAGTGACAAAGTACTTGTTACCTCCAATGGATTGCTCTTTGGTTGGCCCCCACACATCTGTATGTATCAACTCCAATGAATGTTGGCTTATGTAGCCACTCTTCTTGAATGGAAGTCTCGCTTGCTTCCCTAGTTGACAAGATTCACATAAATGCTTCATACCTTGTCCTTGGAAGTTGGGAAGACCTTCAACCAGCCTCTTGAATTGCATTTCCTTCATTCTTTGTATGTTGATGTGACCTATCCTCTTGTGCCACAAGTCCAACTCCAAAATCCTCTTGTTTCCATATGTGAAGTAGACATGTTGAGTGGAATGAGAATTTACCTCCAAAGTGAAGAGTCTCCCTTGCTTCTTTCCTCTTGCTATGACCTTGTAACCTTGCTTAGGGTTCTCCACAAAGCATCCACCTTTGTTGAACCTTACTTGATAGCCTCTTTCAACCATTTGCCCAACGGACACCAAGTTCTTTGTGATAGTAGGTACATGCAAGACATCCTTGAGACATCTTCCTTCCTCCTTGTCATCCAAAGCTACATCTCCAACATGGGAGATCTCATGGGTTGTATCATCACCTGTTTCTACATGTCCTTTACCTTTGGGAACATGTAGATTAGTAAACCAAGAAGCATTGTAACTCATATGGTTGCTACATCCACTATCAATATACCAAGTGTTATCTACTTTGCTTGAATTCCCATTCATGTGCATCATCAAGAGATTGTCATTTTCTGAACTTGTAGAAGCATAATTACCTTGGCCTTTGTATGAAGAACCTTGATTATAGCTCCTTTGCTTTCCTCCTTGGTAGCAATCTCTAGCATAGTGGCCAAACTTGCCACATATGTAACATCCTTCGCCATCTTGATTCCTGTTTTGTTGATGTCGTCCTCCTCTTCCTCTTGTTCTTCCTCTCCCTCTTTGTGATGAGGTTCCTTGGTCATGTCCTTGATTGCTTGAGTGGCCTTGCCTTCCTCCAAACCTTCCTTTGCCCCTTCCTTGTCCTCGTCTTCCTTTGCCCCTTTGATTACCTGCATAGAAAACTTGTGCATCCTTTCTTTTAGTTGAACTTCCACCTATGTTCATTTCTTCGGTGACCATGAGAGCAACCAATTGCTCAAAATCGGGAAGATTATCCCTTACATATACTGAAGTGGTAAAGGGTTTCCACTTCTCATCATCTCTCAAACCATTGAGAGTATAAGCTACAAGATCGTCATCTTCTACGTGGCTTCCAATGGATCCCAATGCATCTGATAACTCCTTGACCTTAAGTATGTAGTCATTTATGCTACTCCCTGAGCTCTTCCTAAGGTTGTTGAGCTCATTCTTGCGTTGGATCTTCCTTTCTTTGGTGCTTGTTGAATAAAGTCTTTCAAGTGTCTCCCATACCTTCATGCTTGAATCCAAGTCTTGGATATGGCCGATCATGCTATTGCTAATGTGTTGGGAAAGAATAAAGATAACCCTCTTGTCTCTTTCATTCCATTCCCTAAAGGCCCTTCTCTGGTCATTGGTTGGATTCTCATCCAACCTAGGTCTTGGTTCACTTCCACTAATCAACCCCCAAAGGCCCTTGCCCATAAGATAGTTGGAGACCCTAAATCTCCATGGTTGATAGTTACCTTTGTCTAGCTTTTCAATTTGAGTGTTGAAGTCTCCCATATCTAGTCTTTGATACTTGACCTAGCCCTTGGCCAATGCTCCAATGTGTGTAAAATGAAAATGAGGCTCTGAGGTTACCTCAATCCAAAGCTTTCCTTAGATGGACACCTTGTGCTCTTGAAACTTTGAGTAGAATAGCTCCCCCTTGATGTGAGCTACCTCCAAGAAGCTTTTGTTGATGCAAATCTTCAACCACCAACTCCAAGAGGTCTTCTAGCTTGTATGTGATGCTTCCAAGATGCCCAAATGCTCTGATACCACTGATGGGGGAAGTATCTCAACCCCTAAACAAAGACAAGGCATGAATGACCTCCACAAGTATCCTTCTTTGACCTCTGCACACCAAAAATGCTCTTACTCAGAGCTTATGCAGAGAACTCTAGTGAGCTTTTGTAGACCTGTTGTAGAAACCAAGAGATTTCCAAAAAAACAAATTTCACTTAAAATGGATGCTTACACAAGGAGAAACAATGTCTACAACATGAGCTAGTTGAATGCTCACAACTGCCAGTCAAGCAGATACCTCACTTCACTCTAGCAAGCTTTTCTCACAGATTATATGGAGAATGAATCTCAAACTTGGGTCACTATTAAAGGACTCTAATAGCTACCCAATGCCACTAAAATCATATAAAATGAATACATAGAGAAGGAGAACCAGCCCTTACAACAGAGAGCAAAATATTTCCAACAGAGCCTACACACCAAGAGAGATATCAATCACACAACTTCACTAAAATGAATGTTGCTCCCAGATTACTCAAAGAATGATCCAGAGACTTTGTGAGCATAAAATAGACTCTAATAGCTATCCAATGAGACAAGAATTACATCAAATGGATACAATATGAGGGAGAACCAATGCTAACAACTCAAGGGTAGAGAGTTGCAACACTGCCTGCGCACACACATAGATATGCCTACTAAAAGAAAACAAACAAACAAACAAGGGGCTAGCTTAAGCAAGGGGCTTGCTTATCACAACTCCAGCACTTAGTGCTCACTTTACATGAGCTAAAACTCCAAGAAGATGGGCCAAAAGAAGTCAGGATACATGCTCCTTTTATAGTGAGAAGTGTGCCCCTAAAATCTAGGAACTACGTTTCCAAATCAGCCTCCTAACTTGGAGGACTTAGTTGAGATGACTTGGGGAGTGGTTGAGTGACTTTTCTTGATGGAATCTCGTGGCTTTTGGCTTCCTTTGATTGCTCCACATGTCCATAAAAGATTCCCCACGAATTTGTAGCTTGAAGCTTGACTTTTAACACCTGAGTAGGATCATCTTCGCAGATCCCACCCTCGAGGACATAGATATGATGCTTAGGGCATATCAAGCCAGAATCTAGGAAGGGCCAAATGTAACACATCATGAAAAGTGTTACCCTAGAGCAGACCTAGAGCTTGAATGAACGAAACTTTGCGCCAAGATGGTGGAATTGGCTCAAGCCATGTTTGAGGCCAGTTGCCTTTTCAATTGCTCTAGCTCCACTAGAACACCATTGCATTTTGATGGTCTATTAGATAGATTGGAGAGGTTAATTGCGAAGTCTGAAGGAGGAGCCACCTTCCAGGCTAAGGAGAGGGCAAGTGATAGAATAAGCATTCCTCCTCAAAAAGATCATGTGCCTAACTCCACTGAACCAGACACCTCTCCTTCTATGAATCGGTATTCACCAGAGTTCCTGCGAGAGATTCAAGAAGAGAAATGGGCTAAAGAAAGTGAAGATCCTCATCCAATTGAACTTGTGGATGATGTGCACGATCAATTCCCACAAGACATTCCTTCCATTTATGGAGAGCAGGAGAGTGCCCAATCTCATGAGAGATTAGACTTCGAGTCTAACTCCTTATAGGAACTACCCCATTTCACAGGCACATGGGAAGCTAAGTCCACTTGTATGAGAGCACCCATGGTCATGATAAAAAATGAAGACTCGATAATACCTAGGAATACGGAGGTAGTAAAGAGCACTTAAGTGCAGTGCAATCTCACTTTAGAAGAGCTACTCAAGGTTAAGCCTGAATTGTGGAAACATCTAGCCAAACAAGTGTTAGACATAGCAAAACCTCGTTCCTAGGAAGGATCTCATAGAACAGTGCTGGAAAGACCTTTGGACAAGATAGGAGACATGAGATAAGGAGAAGAAGGAAACACCTATCTTCCTATCACTCATCAGGGTTACACAACCAAGGCCATTTTGGACTCAAGTGTAGGAGTTGTAATTGACACCACTTCCCTATGGAAGCAATGGGGCAAGCCAACACTCAGGCCCACGAGAATGAAGTTACAAATCGCTGATGGTCATATTGAAAGACCCTTAGGGCTACTAGAAGGGATAACTCTCACCACTTGTGGTGTAGAATTTGAGCATACTTTTGCTATATGTGACTTTAGCAAGAATCAGGCCTATGAGATGATTATGGGAAGGCCCTTCTTGAGGCAATTGCAAGTAGTATATGATTGGGGGACCAATTCTCTATATTTGCAACACCTGGGTGTCACAACCAAGTGAATCTCAAAGATTTCTCTCATAGAGATGTTCCCCCCATTCAATGGAATCCCATCCATAGAGCCACAGATGATACAGAGTCAGTGCATTCCATAGGATCAGGATCCTCATGGATGCGTGAAGATACTCACTTATGGATGTGCAAAGTAGCAGTAGAAGAAGAGAAGAGAGAAAAAGCAATAGAGTTTGGTGCGAAGGAAACCCATAGACCAATACAAGACCAAGCCTATGCACCTGTAGTATTTCCTGATGAAGAGTTTGAGCCTCATGGTTGGGCAAAAATCTTAGCAACTATGGATGTAGCCATCAATGAAGAGCAATGGACCCCCCACTATGACGAGGATGGCTATGACATTTTAGTCTTCACAATAGAGCCAATCATGTGTGATCCAATTATTGAAGAATGTGAACGTAGCACTGATGCATTTGAGGATGCAAGTGACTCCGATCTAGAGTCAATCATTATGGACCCACCCTTTGCATTAGATGAGGAATATTTCTATGAAGTAGAAGCTCACCCTTAGAGACACGAATAAATTACAAATGAGGTAAGATTAACCACACAAGTGACCACTAAGAACGAAGGCAAGAAGAGAAAGAAGAGAGAAGTCACACCAAAGGAAGAAGAATCTCTGTTTGAGGTCCCTGAAAATTTCAAGAACTATGAAGTCGAAGATAGGAGAGTCATGATAAGAATGCCCAAATGTGAAGCCATCATCAGAGAGGCCTATGATAACAAAGAAACTACAAAAAAAATCATAGTGACCATAGAGGAGGGTGAAGAGAGATGCACATACATAGGACACGACCTAAGTGAAGATGAGGAGCAGGAATTGATAACCTTACTACGAGAATATAGAGATGTGTTTGCATGGAGTTACAAGGACCTGAAAGGTGTAGACCATGACATATGCTCACATACGATCCCCATGACCTCAAAGGCCAGACCCTCTAAACAGAAGCCATACACATACAATGACAACTACACTGCCAAGATCAAAGAAGAGATAGATCGCGTGGTTGAAGCTCGATTTATCTATGAAATCGAGCACACAGAATGGGAATCCCCCCATTGTAGTGGTGCCCAGAAAGAATGGCAAGTTACGTGTATGCATTAGCTTGAAGAAGGTTAACACAGCCACTATTAGAGATAGTTATCTACTTCCTATCATTGAGCATCTATTAGAAAGGGTAGCTGGCAAGGAAGTGTACAACTTCTTAGATGGGTTCTCTGATTACAATCAAGTAGCCACTACACTAGAAGATCAGCATAAGACGGCTTTTGTCACGGAGTGGGGCATATTTTCTTTTTGGCTAATGCCATTTGGGCTTACCAATGCTCCTGCAACCTTCCAAAGATTGATGTGCCATGTATTTAAAGAATTCTTGAGGAAGAACTTGGAAGTCTATGTTGATGATCTTTGCACTCATTCCAACATTAGATAGACCCATATACCTGAACTCATGCAAATCTTTGACAAATGTAGAGAATATCAAGTCTGCTTGAACCCAGAAAAGTGTGTTTTCATGGTCAGGCAAGGCAAGATTCTAGGACACATAGTGTCAAAGAACGGCATATCCACTGACAAAGAGAAAGTGAGAGCTATCGCAGAACTACCTAGGCCAAGGAATATCAAGGAAGTGCATGTGGTTATTAGTGACGTTTCATACACATGTATGCCATCATTGCAAAGCCTCGTATGGACTTTTGACCAACTTTGAATGGAGTGATGAATGTGAGAAATCTTTCAATGAGCTTAAACGGTGATTGTGTTCAGCACCAATCTTGACTACACCGGATTGGAACAAGCCATTCCATGTGCATCTGGATGCATCCAATTATGCTATTGGGTGTGTACTTGCACAACCTATGGGTGAAGGCAATATGGATCTTCCAATTGCTTATGCTAGTAGATAGTTGAATGCAATTGAACGGAACTATACCACAAGCGAATGAGAAGGATTAGGCATGGTATATGCTATGAAAAAAATTAGACATTATTTGCTTGTAAATAAGTTTAAATTTTTTACTGATCATCAAGCTCTACTGCACTTGGTAAACAATCCATGCAATACAGGTAGATTAGTAAGATGGTTCCTCTTACTAATGGAATATGACTTTGAAGTAGTGGTGAGGAAGGGCAAGACTCACTTGAGAGCAGATCATCTCTCGAGGCTCACATCCGGAGAGGCCTCACAAGGAGTATCAGATGACCTTCCTGATGCTTACTTGCTTAATTTGGAAGTTGTACCACAATGGGCAAGTTAGTGTCAGTACTAACATATGAGCCTAAACATCCAGTAGTAAAAACGCAAGATACGGAGATAGTAAAAGCACAGAAGTACGATATCATGGCTGGGAGTATGTACAAACATACAGATCAAGGGATATTAGCTTGTTGTGTGGAAGAGGATGAGTACACGAAGTGGTTGCAATTAGCACATGTGGGTGCATTAGAGCAACACTATTCGAGGCAAAGAACCCTACAGACACTGAGGAGACTCGGAGTGCATTGGCCAACTACAGAAGCATATGTCCATAGGATGTGCAAGGAATGCCCAATCTACCGTACTAAACCACTAGTGGAACATGACACTCTTTATCGGGTGTCTTTAGTGCCGGATTGGAGCGAACCATTAATAGCCTTGAGGACGAGAACCTTTCCCGAAGCTATGACATGGGCTAGACAAAGGAGCTTAGAACAAGAAGCTTTAGACTATACCCCCATTGGATATAATCTATACAGACGAGGAAAAGATGGGTATCTGAGATTATGTGTCCACGAGAGCGAATATTTGAATGTCTTGGAAACTGCTCACTAAGGTAGCAGGAGGACACTTTGGACGAGATAGAGTGATGAAGGCAGTACTTTTTGCAGGTCTTTGGTGGCCCACACTTCACATGGATGCACATACCTGTGTGAAGAGGTGTGATGTTTGTCAGCAAACTCAATACCCTATACGTAAAGATGAGATGCCATTGAAACCTATGATGGGTGGATGTGCATTCTCTAAGTGGGGAATAGACTTTGTTGGTCCTATTAACCCCCCAGCTAAGGGTTCCCATGTTGAATACATTATTGTGGCCATTGACTATCTAACCAAATGGGTAGAAGTAAAGGCTACCACAAAGAACGACGCCTAGACAACAGCTAAATTCTTATTCGAGAATGTGTTCACCAGCTATGGGCTGCCAATAGAGCTAGTAAGTGATAGAGGCACACACTTGTTGAATGAATTCATAGAAAACCTTCTCCAAGAATTATTGGTGATACATAAGAAGTCTACCCCCTATCATCCACAAGCTAATGGACAGGCTGAGAGCACAAATAAGATTCTATGCAATGTATTGACAAAATTGGTTAATAATAAACGCTCTGATTGGGACAAACAACTACACCATGTTGTTTGGGTATACAAAGTTTCCTATAAAACGGTACTCCAAGCCACACCCTTTCCGATGGTTTTCAGCCAAAATGCAGTGCTACCATTGGACTTTTTGATACCTACATTGAAGGTAGCACAAGAGCATGACTAGATAGGCCATGAGCTCTCCTCTGGAATCTTCGATCTTGAACGATTGGGTGAAACACGATTGAGAGTTGTAGTAGGAATTTATGCAGCCAAGAAGAGACAAAAAGCATATTTTGACGCACATGTGAAGGATAAGGGCTTGAAAGCAGGAGACCTAGTCCTAGTCTACACTTTGAAGCAACATGCACGGAAATTAGAGAAGAGAGGCTATGGACCGATGATTATCAATAGGATCTCCACAAGTGGAGCAGTTCAACTAACCACTCTAGAAGGCAATATTCTACCAAGTTACATAAGTGGATGCAGAGTCAGGTTATATCAGGAACCCCTCACGGAGGAGATGTTAAATCGACTCAATACTACAAAGAAATGTAAAGAAGAGGAAAAGTGAATTTGGGAAGAAGCACAAACAGAAGCTTTAGAATGCATCTAACGAATGAAATTGAGAAGACAAGGTAGAGATCAGCCTATGCCTGACACTCAAGAAGCTCAAGGCTATCACATGGCCATGTGCGAGGCTTCAGGTGAACGTTCCCATAGGATAGTCGATCGGCGATCTTTTATGACCCTAGAGGTAGAACAAGGAGAGAGTGCAAGGACCTTGAGAGCTTTAATTGACTCATGAGCAGCCACTAGTGTAGTTAGACTTTCTTACTGCCAAGAATTGCAATTGAAAGTCAGTCCTATAGAGGCATATCTCATAGGGTTGGGAGGTGTGGAAACCCCTTGCATGGGAGAGGTGGAACTTCCCCTCTACATTCAAGAGGTTCTAATGGTAGTCAAAGTACTAGTATGTGAAGATGAGGATCTTACCGAACCTCTTGTCTTGGGCCAAGACTGGATCTATGATTATGCAGTCAATCTCAACCTAAGAAGTGGACTTCTTCATGCTTGGGTTGGCCAAAACCGCATCATGATTGAATTAGAAAATCAAGCACTCCGGCCACTAGAAAAGGCACCAAATCCTGGTCCCTCCAGGAACCCACATGAAGATAACGATGCTATTCTTTTCCAAAGTTCTATGGTGCAGAAGATTGTCACCCTTGAGGAAAATGCAAAAGTCAATGAGGAGTTCCCTTCTTTTCCAAGGAGGATTCGAGGACGGCAAGTTGGGCAACACATGACACAGGGGAGGCTGATGATCAAGAAGCATGAGCACCAACCCGTACAATATAAACTACCTCGTGGCATGAAGCAAATCTGGGTGCGCAAGGGTGAACAACCCTCAGCTTTGGATACATGATCCCATAGATGCACCAAACGAGCTACAGTGTCGAGGATTACAATGAAGGAGTATCCTAGGCATCAATCTAGAAAAACCATTTCTATTTGGGTTCCAAAGCCGTCAATGAAGGCTATCCCAAATACTAGATAGATATGGGTGCCCAAGACCTGCTTACAATCTCAAATAGCTTCACCTCCATTCACAAGATTGAATCAACACCCATAAGCACCCTTGTCACAAACCCAAAGCAAACATCTACACTCCACACCACTACATCTTCAGTCACACCTAGGAATATTGGGAAATGGGTACCCAAAATGTCCCAAATCCAACACAATCCAGTCCACAAGCCTTTACATGTCATCACCACTAAAATCTATGATTCCACAATCAAAGTTTGGAGACTTAAACCCCATATCAAACCGCCTGACCCAATTTTGTAAATCAGTCCCCTCTGATGTAGATGCATTTTGAGTACATTGCACATCCAAAAGTATGCATCTAGGGCGAACACTAACCTACTAAACAATATTCACACACATCACAAACACTTCACCCACTAACCCCTAACCACTTGGAATGTCATGTTAGTATTGTGGAGGGAACACCATAACATATTGTTTCCTATGCAATGCTAATGTGCCTCTCTTCTTCTAGCAGATAAGCATCAACATCTACAAGCAGTCTCATGGCAGAAGCAGCGGGCTCGAGTTCACAGGTAGGAGTAAGCACTGCAGGGATTAATGTGAAGAGTCTACCTATTGATGTGCCACCAACTGAATGACCTCTAGAGCTACAACACCTCCAGAAAATACCCATACTAGACCCTGTAAGAAAATAACAGCACAACGGAATAGACCTGTAGACAGAGTTGAGAGAAAATGCATACAAAGATAGACGCAGACTAAGAGATAGAGAACTTAAATTCTCAAATTACTGAGCATAATGCAGTTACAATGATGGTGTTGTCCACCCATGCGCTCCCAATGTGGAGCTTAGATGGCGATCTAGATAGGCTCTAGATGAAGGGCTTACTAGTGCGCAATGCTATGTAAAGCTCAACCTGGGTCGTGCTTATATAGCTTTTACAAGGCGGTTCGGTATAGATAAACATAGTCGGGAGATACAAAATAGTCGGTAAAATATACGATCCGACAAGATCTCCACGACCAGAAGTCCTACTGTCTCGGCCCTACGGGCCGGGGGGATAGGCCCCTCGGACCCCGCAAAAGGGGGCAAACCCCCCTTTGCACTCCCCCCATTAAGGTTCTATGGGGAAACCGCGCAACGCCACAGGGCCTTTATTTTCACCTTAAATGCCAACCCAATGGCCTGGAATTTTATGCCCTACCTAACCTAATGGCTAGCCTCACAAAGATCATCTATAACCATCAAGAGTCACACATAGACCTCATCTAACTTGGAAGTTAGGGTTCCACAAATGTCCGGGCTCTCATAATGGCTTCTCCTCATAATGGGGGCCTTACAACTTAGAGCACCATGGATCACTTGTGGTCACATGAGGGTGGAGTATTGAGCATATCTAACACCCCCCCTAAATGTCCACCCAATGGTGAACTACCTCCTTAGTCCAATCCCAAGCTTTGGAAAGTGTTGAAGAAGTTGCTCTCTCCCAAGAGCCTTGGTGAAGATGTGTTCTCCATTTTCTTTAGTAGGGCAATAGCTTATCTCCACGACCCTGTCCTCAATCAACTCATGCACATAGTGATACTGGATTTCTTTGTGCTTGGTATGTGCATGGAAAACAGGATTTTTGGCGATGGCCATGCAACTTTGGTTGTCACACTTCAACTTTGTAGTCTCCTGTCCTTGTATTCCTATGTGCCGTAGGATCCTCCTCAACCATACTGCTTCACATGCTACAACGCATGCAGCTTTGTACTCAGCTTTAGTAGAAGATAATGCTATAGTCGGTTGCTTCTTACTGATCTAATAGAAAATCCCTGATCCTAAAGAAAAGCAATATCTAGAAACTGATTTTATGGTATCAATATCTCCTGCCCAATCTGAGTCATAGTATCCGACCAGAGATGATCCTTCTTCATAAAGAATACCATAATCAGTAGTTCCTTTCACATACTTGAGTATCCGCATGCTTGCCTTCCAATGAGTTTGGCAAGGCATATTAGAGAACCTACTTACTACTCCAACAACATAAGAGATGTCTAGTCTGCTATTGCACAAGTATATGAGACTTCCAACTAATTTCCTATATCTTCCAATATCCACTAGAAGTGAAGTATCTTCAATAGATAATTTTGTGTTGACCTCCATAGGTGTAGAAATTTCCTTGCAACCCTCCATGTCGAATGCCTTCAATATCTGCTTTGCATACTTTTGTTGAGAGATGAAAATCTTCCCTGGTTCCTGCCAAACTTCAAGACCTAAGCAATAATGCATTAAGCCCAAGTCTGTCATTTCAAATTCCAAACTCAGGGCATCTTTTGTTTGTTGAAGAAGAGCATCATCATTTCTTGTAATCACAAGGTCATCTACATAGAGTACAAGCACAATTGTCTTCCGTCCTCTCTTTAGAACATACAAGTTAGCATCAGAAGCACATCTTTTAAAACCTAGATCCAAGAGATACTTATCTATCCGCTGGTACCATGCTCTAGGGGCTTGTTTTAGCCCATGTAATGCCTTCTTCAGCTTACATACCTTGTTCTCTCAATGGGGAGCCTCAAACCCTGGTGGCTGAGACACATATACCTCCTCCTTGATGTCTCCATTTAGGAACGTTGATTTGACATCCATGTGATAGACCGGCCAACGCTTATGTGCAGCCACAGCTAGTACTACTCGGATAGTAGTCATTCTTGCAGTCGGGGCAAATGATTCACAAAAGTCAATGCCTTCAACTTGTGAGTAGCCCTGTGCAACAAGTCTTGCTTTATATTTTTCTAGAGTACCATCAGCCTTGTACTTTAGCTTCCAAACCCACTTGGTGCCAATGACTTTTCACTTAGGGGGTCGATCCACTAGCTCCCAAGTTCCATTCTTCATGATATTGTTGTATTCTGTTTGGATGGCAGCCCTCCAGTTCGGATCATGGAGTGCCTCTTCCACATTGGTTGGTTCCTTCGCTTCTTCTTGAATGAGATCAGCCATCAAGGCTGTGTTTACAATATGCTGCTTGCCCGTCTCTATTCCTCTATTCTCTGTGATCGCCTCGGTCCATCTGCAACCTGTTCTAGTGACTGTGGGATGGGGTTTGCAGAATCATAGAGCTGCCTCACCCAACGTGGCAATGGCTTTTCCACTTGGGTGTCGGTAGGTTGGTGACTTTCAGACTCATCATCTGAAGATGATGCTTCCTTCTCTTGTGTAGAAGGGATAGCTCTTGGGCCAGGTTCATAGTGGATTGCCCCTTCGCCTGATGATAAAGTGGATGCTCTCTTTTCCTCCTCCACTGCATGTGGCTGCTCCTCCTTCAACACCACATCACGAATCGCCATGATCTTCTTAGCCTCAGGGTCATAAAGCTTATAAGCCTTCTTATCTTCATTGTACCCTAGGAAGATACATTTTATGCTTTTTGCTTGAAGCTTGTTTCTCTCCCTATCTGGAATATGTACATAACATTCACTTCCAAATACTTTGAAATGGGAAATAGAAGGCTTTTTACCAGTGTAGGCTTCTTGTGGAGTCTTTCCATCAAGTGCCTTGGTATAGCTTCGATTCAAGATGTAGACAGTAGTGTTGACTGCCTCTGCCCAAAATTGATTAGTTAAACCCTTTCCTTTCAACATGCACCTTGCCATCTCCATGATGGTTCGATTCCGATGTTCTGCAACACCGTTCTGTTGAGGACTATGTGCCACTGTGAGTTGATGCTTGATTCCCTTACTATTGCAGAAATCTTCAAACTCTGTTGATGTGAACTCACCACCACCATCTGTCCTGAATTTCTTCATCTTCTTCCCTGTTTCGGTTTCAACAAGCTGAAGCCATTCTTTAGACTTACCAAAAGCTTGAGCCTTATCGCGAAGGAAGTACACCCACATCTTCCTGCTATAGTCGTCGACAAGTAACATGAAGTAGGAAGATCCACCCAAGGCCTGTGTAGGCATTTTTCCGCACAAGTCAGCATGCACCAACTCTAGAGGATAGCTTGCCTTGTTCTTGCTTTCTTGTGGAAACACCTTCCTCTGTTGCTTGCCCATCATGCAAACTTCACATGGTTCCTTCATTTCTGCAATCGATGGTAGGTGTGCAACCATACCTCTACGATGCATCTCCTTCAGTATAGGGTATCCAATGTGGCCGAATCTCTCATGCCATATCTTACTTGTGCCCATGTTTGTAGTGGTTGTAAGAGCACACAACTCATACAAGTTGTTCCTCGTTATGCCAGTCCCAACAATGTTGTTGTTACCGTCCATAATCTTAGCTCCTGTCTTACTAAAAGATACTTGATGACCTTGATCAGTTATAGAAGCTACTGAAAGTAGATTTCGTTTTATTTGTGGAACATACAACACATTTGAAAGCTTTCTGATATCACCATTAGAGTTAATGAAAGAAACCGTACCTTCGCCCTCTGCAGGACATCTTGCATTGTTCCCTACCTTTATTCTGATGGGTTCCTTTAGAGGCTGTAAGGAACTGTAAAGGTCTTTTCTACTCATCATATGATGAGATGTACCACTATCCAACACCCATGAGTCATCTATTCCTTAATCTTCAGCCAAGGAGCACACCTCCTCTATCGTAACAAATAACTCAAGCTTTGTTTCTGCTGTGTTGGCAGACTCCTTGCCCTTGCCACCTTTTGAAGAGCCACTCTTTTCTTCTTCCTTCCTGATGTGATAGTCTTGGATTCTCTGTCCTTTCTTCTTGCAGTGGAAACACTCTCCCTTGAACTTCTTTTTGTCGTTCTTCTTTTTGTCTCCATCTTTTGAAGAGTCTTCTTTGCCTCCTTTGGAATTTGCTGTGAATGGAGCATCTCCTTTGATACCACCACTCCTTGCCTTGAGCCGCAGCTCCTCCTCCATGAGTAAGGCACTAAATTCTTCAAAAGTTAGTGGTTGAGGTCAGATTTGAGTGTTAAGAGCAGTTACCAAACCATCAAACTTAGGTGGACAGATTCAAAGACAACGACGAGCTAGCTCCTCACTTGACTTTTGAACACCTGCTCCTGCCATTTGATCTTGTAGATTCTTTATGCAAGTGATAAACACCTATGCACTCTCCCCATCAGCAAACCGTTCTGCTGCAAGCTGATTCTCCAAGTTCTGAATCCATGTCTGGTTATGAGTTTCATATTGATTTCTCAATATGTTCCATGCTTCACATGCCTTTGTAGTATGTTGAATGAGAGTCAGAACACTATCAGAAGTACTTATAACTAGAGCACAAAGTGCATCTGCATTTCTATGTTTCCAAGCACGTAGAAGATCAGCATTAGGAGGAATCATTCAATGAGGATTATTTGGATCAGGTCTTTCTTGGGGCTTATGATCAGTCCCAAGAACAGTCTCCAAAAGCTCATACGAATCAAGAATAGAAGTGATTTTGAACTTCCACAAGGTGTAGTTTGTACCATCAAGTTTACCTTTTGTGAAGGCTAGTGGCCGTATCCGCAATGTTGGGATGACCAACATCACTACTGCTCTTGCTTGTGTGCCACCTACTCCTGTTGATGAACCACCTTGGCCCCCAGTCATAGATGATGATGCACCGCTTGACATCTTCTCTCTTTTGTTGTTTGGACCTCTGCAACCTCTACATTTCTTCTTCTGCAGCACTTAGAGCCTCCTGAGCTATGATACCATGTAAGAAAATAACAGCACAGCAGAATTGACCTATAGACAGAGTTGAGAGAAAAACGCAGACAAAGATAGACGCAGACTGAGAGATAGAGAACTCAAATTCTCATATTGCCGAGCATAATGCAGTTACAATGATGGTGTTGTCCACCCATGCGCTCCCAATGTGGAGCTTAGATGGCGATCTAGACAGAATCTAGATGAAGGGCTTACTAGTGCGCAATGCTATGTAAAGCTCAACCTGGGCCATGCTTATATAGCTTTTACAAGGCAGTTCGGTATAGATAAATGTAGTCGGGAGATACAAAATAGTTGGTAAAATATACGATCCGACAAGATCTCCACGACCAGAAGTCCTACCGTCTCAGCCCTACGGGCCGAGGGGATAGGCCCCCCCGACCTCGCACAAGGGGGAAAGCCCCCCTCTGCACTCCTCCCATTAAGGTTCTATGGGGAAACTGCGCGACGCCACAGGGCCTTTATTTTCACCTTAAATGCCAACCCAATGGCCTGGAAGTTTATGCCCTACCTAACCTAATGGCTAAGCTCACAAAGATCATCTATAACCATCAACGGTCACACATAGACCTCATCTAACTTGGAAGTGAGGGTTCCACAAATGTGGAGTATTACGCATATCTAAGAGACCCTCCCACAGGAATAACAGAGAGAGTCCATGCAAATTCTCATTGGTTCAATGGCATGCTAGGGCCCTTAGGAGAGGCTAAGTATATCTGGGAGTCCAGGTGTGAGTATGACAAGTCATGGGTCTGATTCCACTTCTTTTCCAAAGAATTTGAGACCCTCCAGAACACACAAGACCTTCAAACCATAAGAAAAGGACAAACTAGGAACGTTCGTTCTTCCTTCCTTGCTGGGCAACGAGTTGAAAAGGTTCGAACTTACATTGGAATTGGTGAGCTCTGATTTGAACATGCACGGCACACATGTACCTTCTGAGAAGGATGCTCTCATTCCCACTAACATGAAGAACCAGAAACTACTGAAGCTGAAAGAAATGGCAGCACTCACACCAAACGTTTCTATCCCTCTCCGTATGTGCATGCAACATTTTGCATTTCCTGGTCAAGATCGATTCACACAACCCCACAAAAGAATATGGTTCACTCTTTACTTGGCACAGACAGGGGCACTACCAATTAAACTTCATGTATGGATTATGGAGCAGTTGTATGAAGCAAATAAAAGGTCATCTAGAAAGCTAGTGGTGAATGGTTGTTGTGCAATCATGCGCATTATCTACAGATGCTTAGCATATGATGTACCCATTGAAGGTGCTTTAACTTGGGCACAACTACAAATGTTTAAGAGACTCAAAACTGCCACACATCAATCCAAGCGCATGAGGGGCTCGATTCCTTGTGTCCAAACACGTGAAGTTCTGACGACTCTAGAATTCATGGTTGGATGCACAACTATTCCAGAGAATCATAGGAAAAAAATGATGCACAGAAGATAATCCTCCAAATCCCCAAATTAGAATGAAAAATTGGCCTCCCTTCTTTTATAATAAGTTAAACTCTAATAATAGAGTTGTGATTGTTGAAAAGTTACCCTGCTAAAAAGTTGGCCGCTCTTTCTGCCTTTCTAATTATAATTCTCTGTAATTATAGAGAAGTAGAATACTTAACATAGGCCTAAATGAGAGGTAAAAAAATGGAGACGATAAAATTGTTTTCCATTTGATCACAACGGTCAAATATGAACCCATGACTTAATTGTTAGAAATATGTCGACTTAGGCATGAGCCTAGATGTTTTTCAAGTATTCATTTACATAGTAATATTGCTATCATATAGAAACCTTTTGAAGGTCATAAGTTGAGAAGGTCGCTCATCAATATTCACCAATATCTTCAGGTCTTTTGATCATCATTAAGAGTTTTGGATGCTAAGGAGCCATTGTCTTTCTTGAGAATCAAGGAAGTCCCATAGAGTAGAGCCTTCAAGTATATTAATGGTCAATGTTCGAAAGAGTAAATCTCTCCAACAACATTTCACGATGGCTTTTGAAGTTAGCTTTTGTTAGCGATCGCACATGTTGTGCTTTTAGATAGCTTAATCGTGGTTGCTTTTAAAGCTTCATCCAAAACTATATAAGGAGGACTAGACTCATTATGTGATTATCACTCAACAAGCTCAAGCTCTTGGAGAAGAACTTGGAGGAGATGATCAAACTTCTCATAGCTAGGAGGAGATCTCAGAGGCCAACTTGGAGGAGGAGTTCTCACAATCTTGGAGGAGTTGTGGTCTACTTCAAGAGATATTTGGAGGAGATTCTGCCAGCTTACCATCAACATACATTGTTGATTTACTGTGAGTAGCAAGTCTATTTCTGTTCTTACTTGTTAGGTCACTCATTTCTGATTTAGGAGGATCAGAATTTGTGTTTGCTATAAAACAGTTATAAACTGTTCATATTCTCCATATTCTCATAGGTACACTCTTCATACCTCTTAGGCACACAATCTCATGTATCTAGTTCCTATTTCTGCCTAGATACAAATATTGTCAGTTTGTATCATATTCACACATTATCATTCATATATAAGTTAGTGTAGGTTAGCCTCATAGCTTACCATTACACTTGAAATCTTGTCTATTCTCTCTCTATCTCTCACTGATCTATTTTTGAGTCTTAAGGTGTGTATGTTAAGGTTCACCTATTGCAAGATCCTATAAACCTGTGATTTATTGTTTTTGTGGTGCACTACCACTTCCAACATTTGGTATTCAGACCTTAGAATACCAACATTTGGTATCAGAGCCTAGTTGACATATGCCCTTAACAAGATGAGTGATTATACACTTAAGAATGAAAACAAGCTTGAAGGCATGTCTAATTATCCAATGTGGAGTTTTATGATGATGAATCTTTTAGTATCAAAGGACTAATGGAATATTAGCAATGGCACTTATCCAAGGCCAGGACAAGTCAGAGAAGAGGCTACTTCATCTTCTAGAAGAACCCATGTTCCCATTTGTGCTCAACAGGAGGTTAGCAAAGAAGAAGAAACTCTTTCATCATCAGGAGTCCATACTACTACCATATTACTTCCGGTAGAAGAGTAATTCAAATGGGATTCAAGGGATGCACTAGCACTTTCATATATTGCTATGGGAGTTAAGAGGCATATTATACCCCAAATCAAGTCTTGCAGAAGTTCTCCTCAAGCTTGGTTGGAGTTAGAGAATCTCTATGAGAGCAGAAACCCTGCTAGCAAAGATCATCTGAGACAGCTAGCCAACAGAAGGATGAAAGTTGGTGAATCAATTCAGACACATATTTTGAGGCAGAGAATGATGAAGCCATGTTATCATCATCAAAAGGAAAGAAGAAGGAGTAGAAGATTCAGCAATTCAAGAAGGAAAATAAGTCCTCTAATCCTAATTTGTCTCATTTGATCCCTTATACTTCCTCTACACCCAAAGAAAAGTCTTCGACTACATCTGATTCAAAGAAAGGAGTATGCCATTACTGTAGGAAACTAGGTCATTACATAGCAGAATGCAAAGCAAGGATTTTCAATGAGAAGAAGTAATAATGATGAAGATTATCCAAAATGTAAATCTTCAAAGATAGATTCATATGCATGTGCTACTATTGAAGAGATAGCTTTTGGTCAGGCATCATTAAATGTCATCTCATATAATCCTTGGATTTTTTATTTTGGAGCTACTAAGCACATGAAAGGTTGCAAAAAGGTATTTTCTTCCCATACAAACTCTTGAGGTAGAAGAGTGACCATTGCAGATGGACATGATTTGGATGTTGTTGGTGTTGGAGAAGTGAACCTTAAGTCCAAAGCAGGTGGAAATTTGACATTTTCCAATGTTCTTTATGTTCCACACATAAAGAAGAATTTTCTCTCTATCTCTACTTCCTTTTTTGATGGTTATAAAGTAGTTTCTAAGAAAGATTCATATCAGATCCTCTCACATGATGATAACCGTTGTCTATTTCAAGATGAAAACAGAAGCAACATGTTTGTATTGTCCAAAATTAGTCATGCTAATATTGCTAGGTCGACTATACCTAAGGAGAACATGAAGTTATGGCATGCGAGATTTGGTCATATCAATTACATAGCTCTCAAGTGTATTAAAGATCAAGGTATGGTGGAGATTTTTCCTACTTTTTCTTTACCAGATGATGCAGAATCATGTGAAGGATGTCTTGAAGGAAAGCTTCATAAACTTCCTTTCAAGAAACATGGATTTATCATGGCCACAAGGAAGTTGCAGATCATACATTTATATGTGAATGGTCTTATGAGAACACATTCTATTCAAGGTTACATGTATGTTGTTATATTCATTGATGTTTTCTCAAGATATTCATGGATTTACGGTCTTAAAGTCAAGTTAGAGGTTTTTCCTACTTTCACAAAGTTCTTAGCTATGGTTGAAAATGAAGATCAGTCAAAGATACGGATTTTGAGAAGTGATAGAGGAGGAGAGTACATGTCTGAAGACTTTAAGTCTTTTCTTGAAGACAAAAGGTATTTCTCATCAACTCACTATTGCTCACATGCCAGAACAAAATGGTGTTGCAGAGGGAAAGAATAGGATACTTGTTGAGATGATGCATAGTATGATGTCATCCAAAAGGCTTTCTCCCAAGTTTTGGTTTGATGCTAAATATACAACTAATCACATTCTGACTAGGTCTTGCACAAAAGATCTGAAGGTCATTACACCTTATGAAGCTTATTATGGGAAGAAGCCCAATGTGAGTCACTTCAAAGTTTTTGGTTCCCCAGCTTATGTTCACATTGAGAAGAAGGATCGTGGTAAGCTTGATGTAAAAGCCATTTAAGTGGTCTTTATTGGTTATGCAATTGAAAGCAAAGGATATAGATTCTATGTTCAAGATACAGGTGATATCCTACTCTCATGCAATGCATATATTGTCGAAAGTCAAATTTATGATAAGAAGGAAGAAATTCGAGATTTCATAAAGGCATATGGCTATGCATTTTTCAAAAGGAATTTGGATGCTTACATCCATCCATACAAGGGGGGTAATGAACCTTCTCAAACCCTAAGAGATACAGGTGAAGAGAGAATTTCATTACCTACACCACCTAATCCTACATTTGTACCTCTTGAAGTTCTAAATTTTGAAGTTGTAGAAGGTTCTAGAGTTCCAAAAGAAAGAGATATTGAAGAAAGAGAAGAGATACCACCACTTTTCAAGAATACACCAAAGTGGTTATATCAAACTTGGAAGGATAGTGGTATAAAAGAATCTACTAGAAGAACTAGAGGTCAGACCAGAAGATAACAAGGGAACTAGGTAAATTATGCAGAATATTTTGAGATTCATAATGTTTTGGCTCTTATTTCAGTTGAGAATGAAATAGCTAGTGTTTATGATGCACTACAAAGTGATGTGATTATCACAAGTCCAAGGATTGAGTTTAAATACACAGATGAGTGTATCTACATGACATAGCAAAAATAAATTGAGAAATTATTAGAAACCTTTGAGATGAAAGATTCCAAGCCTATGCAAACACCTATGGATGTTAATGTGTTATTACAGTTAGAAGCAGATTCAGAACCATTTGATGTTGTGTTATATAGTCAAGGAGTCGGTTGCTTGATATATCTATGTAATATGCATGATAGTGTGTTCAAATAAGAAGCTTCTTTGACATGCTTTATTTAGGCAATCAAATTATGCAAGTTTGATACTCGGATGGAGATGATGTTTCACGATAGCTTTTGAAGTAAGCTTTTGTTAGCAATCGCACACGTTGTTCTTTTAGATAGCTTAATTGTGATTTCTTTTGAATATTCATCCAAAACTATATAAGGAGGACAAGACTCAACAAGCTCAAGCACTTGGAGAAGAACTTGGAGGAGGTGCATTGGAGGAGATGGTGGATAATCACAAGAGATGAGTTGGTGTAGCTAAAACCTGCTTCACACCTTCTATAAGTGATGGTTGGAGAGTTTTGTGGGCCTTTTTAGCTATCTACTAAGCATAAATGATCACCTATATTGCTTGGAAGATGATGCACTAATGATAGGATCAAAACAGATAGGTAGGCATATGATCCAAGGTCTCGAACTTGCTATTTTGGTTGAGACACCTACTCAGAGTTTTGCACCGTTCTCTGAGTACAAAAACAATGGATAAAATTCCTTTTGAGGAACTTCAATTAGATTAAGAAGCTATCAGTTATGAGTGAAATCATCTAAAATGATAAAATATATGTAGAGAAACATGTTCAACAAATCAAGCATGCATCCCGACCTTTACGGGCCTTGACAGTCATAGACTAGTGAGCTTTGATTAATTAATATCTGATGATTGTGTGAAGCATTATTGATGAAACTTTGTACGATAAAATTAGACAGGATGTTGGAGCTATTATGCTATAAATCAAGAGAAATTATCAGCTATACAGTGAGAAATAGCTTAGACAAGTTCACTATTCTGATGGAGTGTGTTAGAGATATGTGAGTAAGAAGTAATGGTCATGTATGAACTAAATCATGTAAAAGTACAATGTCATTGGCAATTAATCATTTCTAAATGAGTGAGGAAAGAGTGACCTATGAGGTGACCTCCTCTTCTCAATGAAAATACATGAAATGACCTCTGAACCTCAAGATACATGCAGCATTTCATAACCTCTTTTATAGTTTTTGTTGGAGCCAAAGATTTGAATTCAAATTCAAATCTCTACTAATAAAGTGCATCATAAAGTATATGATTGATTCTCTCTTGTCTCAACTACCAAAAATTACGAGATTATGTGCTTTCTAACTCTTCATGGGTTTGATGAACTTTTACAAATGTAATTCAGAGACAAAGTTACGAGAGGTTGTACATATGAATCCTTCCATGTGCAATGTCAATACATCAAGCCTATGTGAGGTGATCAAGTGCGTAGGCTTGGCCTTAATTGCACCAATCGCTCCCTCTCAAGCCTAACATGCTTGATCTTCATTGCTCCTTGATCTCTTGCAACGCAATCATCAGTTTGAACATGTTCATCTTTGTTCCATCCAATGCTTTGGTGAGTATATCTGCGCATTGCAATTGAGTTTATACATAGGATAATTGAATATCCTTGCTAAGACATTTCTCCCTAACATAATGATAGTGCACTTCAATGTGCTTATTCTTGGCATGGTACACATGATTAGTAGCCAAATGAAGTGAACTAGTGTTATCTCCAAAGATAACTGGAGTTTAGGAATGTATCTCCAAATCTGCATACAATTGCTTAACCCACATAGCTCCCTGAGTTGCATTTGCCAAACCTTTATATTCTGCTTCTGTGGAAGATAAGGCCATAGTTGGTTGCTTCTTGGATGACCAAGATATGAGTTTTGACCTGCAAAATATAGGTACTCTAAAGTGCTCCTCTTATCATCCTTGGAGCTAGCTCAATCTGCATCATAATGCATCTTTATATCTATGTCAGAAGTAAATGGGTAGAATAATCCCTCATTCATTGTACCCTTAAGATACTTAAGCACCCTCTTTGCAGCTTCCATATGAGGCTTCCTTGGTACATGCATGAGCTAACGTAATGTACTTACTGCATAAGCAATATCTACTTTTGTCAAAGTAGCATAGTTAAGACTACCCACAAGTTTTTGATAACCTGTAACACCTTCAAGTAGTTCACCTTCATGTGACCCTAGCTTATAGTTGAGCTCCATAGGAATACCTACAACTTTAGTGTTCTCCATCTTAAACTTTACCAACATATCATGTATGTACTTTCTTTCTGTGATGAATATACTTGAATCTGTATACACAAGTTCTAAGGCAAGGAAATAGGTTAATAACCCTAGATCCCTGATTTTGAATTCCTTCATCAATTGAGCCTTGACTTGCTTGATACCATCACAATCATTACTTGTAACAATGAAATCATCTACATAGACACATAAGTAGATGACTTCTAATTTATTCTTATTAACAAATAAAGAAGAGTCTGCCTTGCTTGCCACAAAGCCTTGATCCCACAAACAGGTAAGAAGCATATGGTTCCAAGCTCTAGGAGCTTGTTTGAGACCATAGAGTGCTTTTCTAAGCTTGCATACATACCCTGCTTACTCATGTCTTCTGATAGTGACTGTTAGCCAAGGAATCTTATAATCTGTGAGGGGGGCTTCTCCTACAATTCTATCTTTATGCATAACAGTAGTCTTTCCCACTAAACTTATTGTGGAAGCCTCAACAATTATCGACCAGAGTTTTGGCCTAAATTTCCCATCCGTCTTTATTAAATAAAAAATATTGATCTCATTTTTCATGGACTTGAGTAATCTTGAAGCTTCCGATTCCTTGAGAGCATGGGATCTATTTGACTTATCAAACTCCTCATGAGCCCTGTTGAATGCATGTCCAATGGCATTACTAGTACCTATGAGATCTTCTTTTTGCCTTGTATCTGCACATGTGTTGTCTTTGTCTTCAAATGTCTCTTTGTTTTTATTTAGTACATTAATCCTTGGCTCTTGACCTATTTCTAATTGAGCCATCCCCTTGCTTCTTGTATACATTGCGAAAGATTCAAGTTCTTCTAACTACACCACTCTAGTCAATGGTGATGGAATATTGACTTGTTCTACGACTTCTTCTTTGCACACAAAAATCATTTGAATGTGTGGCCCAGATGAAGATATCTGGTTCTTAGGACAACAATTAGTATAATGGTCTCTGGACTCTGGGCAATTCGTGCAAGGAGGAGAATTTTGTGGTAGAGTGCATCTACTTTGGTAATGCCTACATTCTCCACATCTGAAATAGATAATTGGCCTCCTTGGCCCATTTCCAAAGTTATCTCTATTCCTAGGGTTGTAGTTGTTACCTTGATTGGGTGCTACTGCCATTACGTAGGTTGATGGTTGAGCTCCTCCCTATCCCTAGTATGTTTGTGCAGGCATCCCTCTTGAGTGACATTCTGGTGCCTCATGACCAACTTTTCTACATAGTTGGCAAGGTATACTTATCGATGGACACTCACTTACCACATGACCCTAATGGCTACACATGGTGCACCATAACCCATTTTTTATGCCACGTCCCTTGAGTTCCTACAGCTCTTGTCGAAGTTGATCAGCTAGCTCGTCTACTTGGGCTTCCTCTTCCTTTTGTAGCTTCAATGCTTCAATTTCTCCCCTCAACTAAGTTACTACACTCTCCTCCTCTTTATGGGGCTTCTTCTTTGTAAAGCTCTCAAATTCTTTCCTTAGCCAAATTATTGGGTCTTCAGGTTCTATAGGATATGATAAATTGGAAGATCTTGTCCCATACTAATGCCTAATTTGCTCCAACCTTGTGGCTCTGTTAATACATTCTTCTATTGTGGCTATCGGTAACACTAACTCCTTTATTTTACATTGTGTTGATATTGGAAGTGGTTTAGCCAACCACTTCTTGATGAAAAAAGCATGGGGAGGATCTGGCAATTTAGCCATTAGCGCCTTGCCTCTGGTGACAAATTTTGGGAAGGTCTCCCTCAGACCAAGTCTTAGATTTTCTAGTTCCTCAATAATGTTTTCAGTTGTGTTCCCTTGTTGGAATTGTGTGCTAAATGCTTAATTCATCAAGTCCCATGTGGTGAAATGGTTGGTAGCAAACTAACTAAACCATTTTTCTGCTAGTCCTTCTAATGTTGCAGGAAAAAGGATAAAATATCAGGAAGTAAAGTTTCCAAATCTACCTGGGCTGCCATATTCTTCACTGATGATGTCGATGAGAATGGACTCGTTGATCTTCAAATAACCTTCCTTCTTGTTGTTTTACAAGGAACCCTCAAGGTTTGAGATCGGGTTGCGGTCATGAGCTGTTCATACTCCTCTTAGTTTAAGAGAATCCCAATGGAAGAAAGATTACCTCTTAAGCCATTATAATACAATCGGTACCCTTATACTCTTCTACACTTTGCAAATATCACTTCTCCTATGCTCAAGCTGGGCATGCCAAAATTTGTTGGGGGATTCTTGTGCAGAAAGCAACTTGAGTGTTTGTAGGAGAAGGATGAAGGCTAAGAAGAAAGATATAGACACCGAAAACTTTTGTAGATTGATTATAAAGAGAGAAGTACAATAATGATGTACATCACAATCGAAATACTCTCTATGCAAGATCCTAAAGAGTACACAATCAACAAAGTACAAAATGCCCAATCTTCTTTCTACTGCCAACCTTCTCTGCACCAAACCTCCACCTTGTCCAAGAGCTTGCACTTTTGCACACCTTGCACTCAAGCTTCCAATAGGGGGAGGGATGGACACCTTCTGTCGATGTGCACACAACTTCAATGGGACCTTGTGACCTTTGATTGCCTTGCTTAGCACTCCTTTGCACACACCTAAGTCACACTTCTTGCTCACTTTGCACTTCCTTCTCTGTGTCGCACAGTCACTGTATGTCTCTCTTGCTCTACTCTCTCTTAGCATAGACTATCCTCACCTTGCTTAGTCTAACCAAGAATAATGCATGCCTTGAGTTGAGTGTCGATTCACATACGCTCCTAACTAATAGAGTATCTTGGAGCTCACTTTTATGTCCCAAGATTGTCTCCAAATGTGCCATCCAACAAATCCCTATTTTGTCCTGTAGTGACTTCAGAAAAACAAAAGTTTTAATTGGGGGGCCATACTTTCACTTTTTCGTATACTTCCGCTTCACATAGCTTCACCTTTGCCTTCAATTGTTTAATATGTATACCTAAGGGAGGGTTCACCTAAACCTTCCAAACACTTTAAACACCCTTTAAACCTTAGAGAAATTACAGAAAGACAATCTACAACCTGCATCCAACTTCCTTGACCATCTAGGGTTTGACCTTGAAGATGTTGACTTTAACCACTTTGACTTTGACTTTGACTTTGACCATGTTGACTTTGACCAAAATGACTTTGATGGGCTCAACACTATCCTTTTTCCTCTATGGTTTTTTAGGGAAATTGTGTCAGCCATCGATCGGTCTCTCACCACTAGAGAAGATGTTAGGGGTTGCATCTATGAAGGTGTGCAATGCTCATTCAATGCAAGATGGCACCCGTCAATTTGTGTCGAAGCAGATCTAAACAAAGATCTCCCCTCCACAATTTCCATAGACATTGGAGAAGAAGAAACTATTGAGCAAAAGATTTTATACAAGAACTTGCCAAATGCTTCCTTTCACTATGGTTTGCAGATCCATAAAATTAAAGATTTCGCTCTGAGATCAAACTCCAATGAGAACAAAAAACATATAAAGAGGCTAATGTAACAAGGAACAAAGAAGTTGTAGTGGCCCATAACCATCCCCCATGCATGTTAGCAGACCATCCTCTAGATGTTGAGAAAGTGAAGGAAACACAAGTCATGGAGACAAAGAGAGAAGGCTTCACGAAAGTGAGACAAAGAAGAAGAAGAAGTCCTAAGTGTAATATTGAGAAGAGTCCCTCTCGCATGGCTCCAAGCACAAACATTTTTTGTAATTTGGAGAAGGAGATAAATAGCTTGGATTACTCATGTGGAATGAATCTCTATGATTCTTGCAATGATGGAAAAACTCCAGAGGACTCCATTTGCAAGTAAGACTATGAAGAAGGACATAACACTAGCAAAGAAGATGGATTCACATCCAACAATGATGATGATAAGGAGAGCAAAGATTGATTATTGGATCCACAATTCACGATAGGAGACTAGATTTGTTTTTGAAGAAGGCTTCTCACAAAGAAGAACAACTAGCTGAGATATCATGGAAGAGCCCCATTAAGAGTAAACTCCTTTGTAAGGACTCCTCCACTTAGAGGAAAATGATGATGAGAAAAAGATGAAAAAGAGGACAAGACTCCTCCCCAGAAATAACTCAACCATCCATAATGATCATCATTTCTTTCAATGTTAGAGAGTTCTCCCACCCCTCAAGAGTGGTCATTATCCAAACTAAAAGCTTTAACCTAGAGTTCATTTGTCTTCAAGAGATCAAAGTTGATGGTGAGGACCTTCAAAAGAGTCTAAGATATATTTCATCATTTCATGTGTCGATCTCCATTGCACACCCCAAGGGGAAAAGCGGTTCAACCATGGACATTAAAAACAGTTGGTATCCTCAATTCTGGACACCTCGGTGGACTAGAACCATTGGTGGATTGGGGCTTCCTTTGGGAGTCCTCTACAATTCACCAAAGTCTCTCTGTATGTTGACAATGTTGATTCTGAAAGACTTTCCACTTGTAGTCGTTGGACTCTCTACCCATCAACATCATTCTTTGTGGGCACTTTAATATGGTGTAGGTTCTTTCCGATATATGGGGAGGAAAGAGGGTGGATCATTGATGGTCATCAAAAGGATATTTGGGACCAAGTTAAGCTCCATGTTGATCTGGTGGAGATCAAAGAAGAGGTTGGTTTCTCTTGGTCAAACCTCTAGTCTAGAGTTGACTTGTGGAAAGCAAGACTTGATAGGACCTATACTACAGAGAATATCATCAATACATGGGGCCCCCCTTCCCTCCCCCAATGTGAGGATCATATTTTCTCTTATCACTAACCGATTGTTCTTACCTTCAAGCCATACAACAATCTCAAGAAAGCCCCTTAATTTCATGCCAATTCGATAATGTTCTTATTCCCCTTGGTCTAGTAGGAGATTGCCACTACCTGTAAATGGGCCTTTGCCACCCACTCCTCTCTAGCCAAGCATTGGAGGATGGTCATCTTGAAGACATATCACATCTTGTCCAGGACTTAGAAGAATCTTCAAAACATTCCTCGAGCTAGAAGGGAAAACCTTCATCAAATACTTAGACATCTTGCAAAAAAAGTAAACAAAGGCCACTCTCAATACTAGATAGGGCTCTAGAAAATTAGATACATGCTTAGATACAAAGAGAAAATTCATAGAAAGAAACTCTAGATATACTTTAAATATTGATGGGCGGGAAAAGCAGATAAACCTACTAAAGAGATCTCCAACCTCCTTAGGAAGAAGCAATCAAAGGAAGTGATCCCTTTTATGATGGATCGATGGTGTGGACTGCGAGATGAATGTAGAAAATAGTAGGTTGATTGTCAATCACTTATCCTTGAAGCTTTTGGGGGTTTCCATGCCTCTTTCTCCTCATAGACGTGATAGCATGGCGGCCATCTTTAGAGTCAAAACCAAAAGAATTTCATAAAATATGAAGCCTCTCCTTGAAACTCCCATTTCATATAATGAGATATTTGAAGCTATTGATGCACTTCAAGATTGCAAAAGCCCGGGTTTGGATGGCCTTACTAATGGTTTTCTCAATACCTTCAAGCACGTGGTGACTATTCTATTACATTTGGTGCAACAAAAGGCCGTAAACACTGAGTCACAACAAAGGAGAACAAAGACATGTTCTCTTTTCCTTTTTACCTAAAGACCATTATATGAAGCAATAAAGTGAGCATTTTACAATATCTAGAAAGCATCACTTGTTCTTGCTTGTAAATATTGTCACTAGAACCTTGATCTCATATCCCAAGTAGTCAAGATAGATATAATAAAATTCTTGTTGCCATGAAAACTAGTTGTTCAGCCAATCAAGAATCCCACATCATGATCTTTGACAATAGATTAGTGTTTAAGGTACAAGTAAGAGTTCGGGAAGCTCCTTCCTTACATCCATAACCTCAACAAGCACAGATTATAGCTGATTAAAAGTTACTCGAAAATTAGAGTACATGTGTTGCAAAAATCGGAACATTTTAACAAGGCAATTAAGATCATCCCCTTTGTATGGTTAAGATCCTCATTGAATGCATGGCCATATTCACAGAATATGAAATACATTTCACAAAAGCATTCCCAAGAGAAGATAATAATCAACAAAATTATACTAAGAAACATTCACACATGATCAGAGAAATGCTCAAGATAATCAAGTTGAACACAAAGTGGAAGCAGAACTCGACATTATATTTACATTTCCTGTGTAAGTACAAGAGGAATATGAATCTACAATAGAAGCTGATCATAGCTTTCCTCAGGCTCAAGGATATTGGGATCCTCTGGAACATTAGAACACATATCCTGCCTCTCTTGCTCCAAGATTGGCTCTTCAAGGTCAGCCATGTCCCCCGGTTCATCTGCAAGTGGGGGAACAGGCTCCCTTGAAGCCGGTTGGAATCTCTCCGTGTCTGCAATGTGCTTCCTTCGAACCTCTTGGCCTTCATCTGGGCATTCATTCAGCCCATTGATTCTCATTCTAATAAAGCTCACTTGAGCATCATCCTTCTCCACAGCTATGCAGTGCCTGAACATCTTTAAGGAGCAAGCCAGAGTCATTCCTGAAACAGCAGAAAACCACTTAGAGGTGTCAATCAACCATGACTAATGAAAATTGTGAAAATTGAAATTACCTGTGCCCGAAAAAAGGTCTAGGACCCAGTCATCATCATTGGAGAATAGCTGAAGCAATCTCATTATGAGTTTTTGTGGCTTCTGATAGGGGTTGACCAATGTCATGTCCCCAGCTACATGACAAAGTTTCTTGGTAACGGCTGGGAACATGAGCACATTTGAGATCCCATTCTCATTGCAATGCTCCCTGACTCTCCTTTTGCTTACTTCATCATAATAGCCAACTGTAATGCATTTAGTGGAGCTCACAAACCTATGCAAAGGAGTGTGATTTACGTTTGTCTTCACCCTACAAACAAGAACTATGAGTCACAGAGAGCATCATTAAAGCCACGGAGATAGAAAGAAGATTACTTACCACGTGAGGCACTCCACAGCATGACATCTTGCCTTCAGAGCAGTTGAAACAGAGAAGGACTGGTCTCTGCTATGGAAAATTACTATCCTCCAAAGAGGAGACATAGTCAACTCTGCAAAATTAGTGACCATCTTCCGAATCTGAGGGTGTTTGAAGGGTTCATCATCATTAACTGATCCCAACATCCTAAATCCATAGGGTATGTCCGCTATGAGAAGGGAGAAATGTTTTCTAGGCACAACAGAACAAATATTATTTACATCACTACAGAATACATTGTAATATACAGGCCTAAGGGGGTCTAGGGGATTGGAGAAACATTTCAGATCAGGTTCATCATCAAAATCCATCTCCTTGGCTTTCAGCCTAGATTTCTCATGCCTTGCTCTTTGAATGTGAACCAGGAATGCAGGGGGGCAATCATCTAGTAGCTCCGCAGACTTACTTTTCTTTGGTTTCTGCAGAAAAGCATGGAAAGACAACTAAATGAGCTCTTCAATACAGCAAGCAGAACATAAGGAAGCGATGATTGGCATCGATTTCATGTGGGGGTAGATGCCAGGCATCGACTTTCTACTGAAAGTCGATGCCTGGCATCGACTTTGGGACATAAGTCGATGCCTGGCATCGACATATGCCACGAGGTCGATGCCAGGCATCGACTTATGCTGCAGGTCGATGTCGGGCATCGACTTATGCCCCCAAGTCGATGCCAGGCATCGACTTTTGGCTGCAGGTTGATGCCAGGCATCGACTTTAGCCGTAAGTCGATGCCAGGCATCGAATTCATACTAAAAGCCTGGCATTAAATTGGTTTGGTGAATCAAGGCATCTAACCTAACGGCAAACCAGGCACAGCCTCAGAAAGAGAACCTACCCAATCACGGAAAAGGATGAAATATTCTGATAAAGCTTTGTAGGATGATGTGGTTGGATAGTCTCTTTGGACCTCTGTCCAAGAAAAGCAACCCAGCCTCTTCATCATGACCTCCTGAATCTTCATGTAAACTTTATGACTACAGTCACAGAAATTAAAAAGAGACTAGGTTAGACCAGAAACACGGGAGGAGGGAAAAAGGATCTGAGAATAACATACATACTTATTGAGCTCAGTCACCATCTCCTCCAGGCTTAAGTCCTTGGAGATTACCCTTGACAAAGTTGATATGATCAATGTGTCATCCTTGATTCCTTGAAGGGCCCTCCATGGTGTCAGCTTCATGTCCTCGGGAGCCTCTTCAATTGAGAGGTCAGCTTTCCTTCCCTTTCCCTTCAGATCAACCTGTGGGTCTGGCCTCGACTTTCGTTGCTTCTGGCCCTTGACCTCCTTGTTCTCCCACATTGTGAAAATTTTATCATGTAGATCCCAGATCTCACCTGTTTTGAATGCCAGTTGAAACCATGGATCATATTTCCTCAAGGCATCAGACTTTCTATTCTCATCTAGTGCAATTCCAACCTCAATAAGGCATTGCTTTCGTAGATTGGGATGTATTCTTCCAGCTTCCTTAACAAGACAGTCTTCATATTCATGGTGGAAGAACCGAATTCTCTCTATGGAGGACATTTTTTGCCTGTAGTCATTGTCATTGTTGTGATCCCAAGCAAGAAGCTTGGCTTCCTCAGTTGTAAGACCAGCATATATCTTACACTCTGCATACCTAAAGAAAAAAGTGGTAGGGTGCTCCTTCACTAGCTGTCTACGGGCCTCTGCAGAGTGTGAACCTCCAATCACATAATAAGTATACTCCTCAAATAAACCCTCATTGAACTCTTCCACAGAGCTGCACTCATTCGGATCCACCATGACAAGGAATGGCACAACAGTAGCATGAGGATTTATTCTCATTTTCTTCTTAAGATTCTGCACATGCAAATTGTGTGGCTCCCTGATCTCAAGGGGCCTCCTCCCTGTGACTGGATCTATTGGTGGCATGTGGATGATATTGATTGGCAGGTGGAACAACTGCCCCTTCTTCACAATTTTTCTTTTAGATATATCCTCCCTCATCTTGTTCTGCTCAGTACCAAGAGCACCCGAGGCAAGCTCTCCACCAGGTGCAACAATTATATCCTCAGAGCTAGAGCTTGAGTCAGAAGACTCCTCTTCTGAAATTCTCTTCTTTTTCTTTTGAAGCTTTTTCTGCACGCTCTGCTTACCCCTTGCCTTTACAGGGGTTGTCATCTTCTGTTGTGTTGGCATGATGTTGCCCTGGATCCATGGCATCAAGTCCTTGATAAGATTGACTGAGTCCCTGCATATCTCAGCTAGACGATCTGGAACACAACACTCTGGGCACAAGAAATCCATCTTGCATATAACATTTCTCAAACCTTTCGATGTCTCTACCAAGAAAAGGAGGTTGTCAGAATCCTCATCTTCATAATCCAGTTTGTACACAAGGCCATACTGAAAACCTTGTGTTGTCGTGATCTTTCCTCTCCCATATGCCCCTGCGAACACAAGAAGGATTGCATTCTTCTCTTCAACATACTAGAGGCACCACTCCAGATTTGTCATGTCCCGCAGTGGACGATCTGTCCTTAAAACCTCAGCGTCCCTCGACCTATCCTTCATAGTTGGATCATCCTCAGGAATTTTGATGCTACTCTGTCCACCTAAGGATATTCCTAGCAGGTTGCTGGCCTTCTCAGAGGATAAGGATACAATAAGTTTCTTTGGTTTCGCTTGGTGACCAATGCCTTTGTCACGTTGCTGATCACCAGAGCCCATGGTGACTTTCAGTTTCTTGAAGGGCCTCTCACTCTTGGACTCCGCATCCCTGAAGGCGCTTGGAATAATCAGCTCATACGTAAATGTGGTTTTCAAAGGCCCAAGTCGATGCCAGGCATCGACTTTTAGGTTCAAGTCGATGCTAGGCATCGACTTTTAAGTGCAAGTCGATGCCAGGCATCGACTTTGTGTGCAAAGTCGATGCCTGGCATCGACTTGCACTTAAAAGTCGATGCCTGGCATCGACTTGAACCTAAAAGTCGATGCCTGGCATCGACTTCCACCCAAAAGTCGATGCCTGGCATCGACTTTGCTCCCTAAAGTCGATGCCTGGCATCGACTTTAAGGCAAACTTCGATGCCAGGCAAGTCGATGCCTTGCATCGACTTAAGGCTGCAAGTCGATGCCAGGCATCGATTTGCAGGTGCAAGTCGATGCCAGGCATCGACTTGAAGCCTCAAGTCGATGCCTGGCATCGATTTGCACCTGCAAGTCGATGCCTGGCATCGACATGCACACAAAGTCGTGCAAGTGGATGCGTGGCATCGACTTGGAGCTTCAAGTCGATGCCTGGCATCGACTTACACCTAAAAGTCGATGCCAGGCATGGAGTTGTACCCTCATTTGATCTGTATTTTTAGAGCTAAGAAAAATAAAAACCTAGAAAGCAGACTCTTTACACAAACATACAAAGGGAATCTTTTAGGAATCTTTTTTTATGGTATGATTTTGCCTACCTCTTGGTACTCTTGCCAACATTCTTCTTCTCCATCATAGTTGCCTTGCTTGTATGCTGAGCTCTGTGCTCCATAGCTGTCTGTGCTCTGTTGCTCTCTGTTGCTCGTGGATTTTGAAAATGAGAATGATCTCCTCCTCTGCTATTTATAGGCAATTGGGTAACTTGAACCAGAGACTAACTGGATCTAAGTGAATGAGTCCAGTTGCTAACTATATATGTCAACCAATCTAACCAGGGAATACCACTCACACAAATAGGCTGTTTTAGAGCCACTTTAATGAAATATTCATAGAACATTGCAACTATTTATATACATTTGCATGGAAATTACCTTTCAATGGCAAGAGTATGGTATGTACATGAGGATGTCTAATCTCATGTAGAGATTTTTTCTTAGAATCTCTTGCTTGGGAGAAAATCAAGTCTAAGTTGTGTTGAATATGGGAGATTAATGACATCTTTATAGTGTTATCCTCTTCACTTTAGTTCATATTCACCTTTATCTTGTAACACATTGTTGAAATGGAAAATCAATGTATGAATAAACATTCAAGTAAAGAACCTTGCAACTATTTATGTACATTTGCATGGAAATTACACTTCAAGTCTAAGTTGTGTTGAATATGGGAGATTAATGGCATCTTTATAGTGTTATCCTCCTCACTTTAATTCATATTCACATTTATCTTGTAACACATTGCTGAAATGGAAAATCAATGTATGAATAAACATTCCAAGTACCTCTTTTACACATAATTCTTTTTTAATATACTTTCATCTACCTCTTTGAGATCTAGCCAAGACTACAATGAAACCTAATCCTTGAAATCTTATTTAGTACCAAAGGTAAAATTTCTTCTTGTATAGTCTTCAATGGCACTACTACAAACAATTTTAATATATAATCCAGTTGGAACTCAACTTGGATATATTTTGATTCACTCACAATGCTAAGACTCAATGACTCATATCTAGTTAGAAATCAATTGTGTTTCTCATTTCAAAAGTGAATCAAATCTTTGGTTCCCTTATTAGTGTATATTTGAGTAATTAAGTTATTTGATGTAATTTGATGTTTAATGTTATTTAATGTACTTTAATAAACTTTTGATTTCATATCTTCTTGAGGTGACATTTGATGTGACATCTTCACTTGATCTCGGATTTCTACTTATTTAAAAAGGTCATTCATCTTCAGTCTTCTGTGAACTCAGTGAAGATGAGCTCAATCTTTTCAGTGGATGCTTGGGCATCAGCTTCTTCTGCTCATATTGATACAGTTTCGGATTCATTGTTCACAGTTGATCCTTTCCACAGAAGTGATGATCCCTATGATTTAGGACGTGCTGATGGTTCCATGTTTTCTGTTGAGTCATTTAAGTTATCCAATTCACAGTGCAATGCTGCTCAACCAAATGCACCTCTTGATCTCCCATCTGATCCAACCATTGATCTCCCTTCTGACTCAAGTGCATGTGGAGCAACGAAAAAGCAAAGCAAGCTCAATCTACAATTTAAAAGAAGGCCTCGTGAAGTAAGTCAAAAAAGATTTAAATTTCTTACTTCAGATAGACAAATTTCATTGGATATTGTGAAGCATTGTTGTGGTTTGAAATGTTTGTACAATTTAGGAATGAAGAAACTAAAGCACCTAAGAGAAAAATTCCTCCATTTAGATAGTGAAAGGCAGGATATATACCTTGTTTCTCACATGCAAATGATTGAGGATAACATGTCAGTAACACGTGTTGGTTTTGAATATTTCTTTAGTCAAGGGATGCGATGTTGTAGGGCTTTTGAATGGGGATCTCATTTTGGATACGTTCCATGTTGGGACCAAAGGATCTGTTGGACGTCATGCAATGAATTGGATGATGAACTATTTTAGCTTGCATTGTGAGGTTATGCCTACAACTGGAAGCTTGCACTTGTCAGATAACTTTACTCGTCGAGAGGTATTTCAAATATATAGAGAAGACATGGAAAATAGAAATGAGAAGTATGTGTTGTATCGTCACTTTACTCGATTATGGAAGGAAGAGTTTAACAATGTTTCTATTCCTGGTAAAGTTAGAATGGGTGAATGTTCAGTTTGCGCCACTTTGAAAAACATGGCAAAAGGGGCTACAACACCACAGGAAAAGACAAATTTTAAAAACCTTCTTAACAACCATCGTGAGAGTCAAGCTTTAGAGAGAAAGAAAGCAATTCATCATCGAAGTAAAGCACTCAGAAATCCGAAGTGTTATATGTGTTTGTTGATCGATGGTATGGATTAAAAAAAAACTTGTTTGCCACATTTTTATCGCATCCCTAAGGACATTGGAGATGAAGTCCTTGTGCAAATGCATTTGGTTGGTGCTTTGGTATACAATGTCCAAGGTTTTCTTCACATATCCGAATGTGCATAATGATCCAAACCTTACAGTTACTGTCATTCATCATGTTTTGCAATCATGGAAGGGTCTTTTGCCACCAACTCTATATTTGCAACTAGATAATACTGCAAGAGAGATTAAAAATTCTACAGTCTTTGGATATTTAAGCATGCTTGTTGAAAAACAGGTATTTCAGAAGGTTAAGGTAAATTTCCTTCTGGTTGGCCACACTCATGATCACATTGATCAAATGTTCAGTACTTTCTCTAAGAAGTTGGCACGTAACAATGCTTTTACTCTTCCGATTTTATCTGAGTTGATTTCAGAAGCATTTACTCCAAAACCAGAAGTTCAACACCTCACACAGATTTATGACTTTAAGCACTTTTGCTCAATGGGCCTTGATAACAGTGCTAAGGTTTTGGCTCCATTGCACAATATTAGTTTCAACCATATATTCTTGATGAGGAGGGTTGATGAAATAACCCTTTTATTTGCAAAGCAGTATTCATCTTCTCTTGGGTGGGAGCCTAAAGAGGGATGCAGATTCTTATTGCAGGTGCCTAATTTGTCTACTGTGACAGTGTATGGTGCAGAACAATCACCATATGAAGATAAAAACAATACAGAAAGATGTGGAAATGTGGTTGATCAAAGTAAAAGCTGGATGCATGCACTCATTGAAAAGAAGAGACATGTTGAGCGTGCAAAAAAATATGCTGGAGATCAAGATGTATCTTGGTGGGAGGACTTTTTCAATCATCAAGAAGAGATTATACAGTATACAATTGCAGGTCACTGGCCAGTTGATGTTCCATTCACATGGGATTTTTGTACACAAAGATCCGTGAATGTGGCCCAAGCATGTAATGCAGATGCACTTCAAAGTTTTATACATCCACCAGAAAGAAATATTTATGTAGGCCCAAGGATGACAAAACAGGCAGAAGCAAGATGGCAAGGAAATTTAATAGAGATAAATGTTGGAACACTTATTGCAGTTCTTGCTGATGGTGATGAGGCTACCAGACCATTTTGGATTGCAAAGGTTTTAGAGATAACTAAAGATATTGATCAGAGAAGAATAGAGGCTTTGATGGTGCATTGGTATTACACTAAAAGTAGTAATGCATTCACAGGTAAATATAACTTAGAAATGGTGTGTGATACTAAACGAACAGGTTCAAAAAAGAAAAAGAATATTCGAAGCACATCCACTCTTAAAATGGATGATGTAGATATTCTTGTTTATGATTTTTCCTTGACAAAAACAGGTCACTTGAGGA
Organism: Ceratopteris richardii; assembly: GCA_020310875.1. NCBI lineage: Eukaryota > Viridiplantae > Streptophyta > Polypodiopsida > Polypodiales > Pteridaceae > Ceratopteris > Ceratopteris richardii. The sequence continues at coordinate 75,028,354 of CM035442.1, forward strand.
AAGCAACCATCAACATGATAAGACAAAAGCTTCCAAATGTATGTGGTACAGGAAATCATAGGCAAACAAGAAGAGTTGTGCATGATCCTGCAGAATTTGGTATGTACGTGGATGAAGACAGAGCTCTTGTGGATATAGAAGAAGAAGAAGAGAGCTCTCAACAATATGAGACTGAATCAAGTGCATCAGATGATGAGGGTGTCACAGACATAGATCGACAAAGTTGTGAGATGCATTGAAGCTCTCAGACATTTTTAGTGCTTTTGTAAATGCCTCGAAGTAGTTTGATTAATGAAACCATGTTTTGTAGCAATTTTGACTAACAATCAGATATCCACCCATTAAAAATATGTCTAAAATGTTATTTTTGTATAAGAACTATTCAGTTCTACATTCTTTATATAGATTTTAGACATGTCAATGTCCTATCATATAGATTTTGGACATGTCAATGTCTTATCATATACATTTTGGGACATGTCAATGCCTTATATAGTGAAATTTTGACTACATTTTGAGCTCTTTTTTTATGAGAAAATGACAAAAAATGTCAAAAATCACATGTTTTCACCTCATTTTTGTAATATATGTATACTGGTATAAAGGAATCTCAAACATAAGCTGCCATTTGCTTGATTTTTGACGAGAGTGTTCTCTTTTTACGACATAGTTCTCGTTTGTTACGACTCGCTGTTCGTATCTTTTGTTGCACTTCTTGACTACCTCAATGAGGGCATAATAAGTTTATTCATAAAAAAGATAGCAAAAACAAGATTGAAAATAGGCATCCAGTTACAATGTTACAAATCATCTATAAGGGTCTTGCTAAGGTTATTGCTAATCGCATTGCTTGTCACCTTCAAAATTGGATCAATGAGGATCAGAAGGGGTTCATCAAGAGGAGGTCCATCCTTGAGGCTATCATTGATGTTTGGGAAGACTTGGATTTTGCTGAAGAGTCTGCTCAAGATGTCCTCTTCCTTAAGACTGACTTCAACAAAGCTTATGATAGACTCGAGTGGGACTTCATCCTTTGAAAGATGTTGTTTGCAACTAGCAATTTATTAAGAGGATCTTTACATTCCTGGGAAATGTTGTAGCTTAGCAAAATATCAAGCTATTTGTTTAAAATGCTTTGAGACAAGGATACCCCTTGGCTCTTGTTGTCGATGGTAGTAGCTGCATAGTTAAACATCACTCATGCTTAGGTCTTATTCAAGGCATTTTTCTTCTTGTCAATCAAGACCAAATGATCATGAGGATATTTTTCAATGACACAAATGCTTTTGTGCATAATGATATGGCCAGCATTGATATCTTTTGTTGTTGCCTAGATATTATTTTGTGAGGCATTGGGCTCCAAAAGTAACCACTCTAAAACCACTCTTAAGGCTATCATTGGACGTCGAACTCAAATTTGGAGTGACCATGGTTGGAAGTTGATCCCCACGAGTCAAATCTTCTATCTGTTGGGTATCCTGATGGGGTCCAACATTTCGATGGGTCAATGATGGAACTTGAATCTTTCTAAACTCGATAACAAGTTGGCATACTAGAAAGGTTTGCATAGTAACCAGCAGGGTAGGCTACAGTGGTTAACAAATCATAACAAGAGGGGTGTTACTTTCATAAGCCAAAAAGACAAAGGTGGTTTAGTCATACTTGACATTGAAGTAATTGCCAATAATTTGGTGGCCAAATGTTTAACTAAAGCATGGAGCAACACGGAAGCCTCTTAACCCAAACTGATTTTTAGGTACAAGAGCTCTCTTTGGTTCATCGGCCTTCTTGGGTGGAAGGGACTTGATCTTATCACTCCTTTGTTCTCTTGCTATCCAGTAACTTCGAGAGGCTCGAGCTTAGTTTGCTCTCTATGGAAGAGTTGGAATAAGCTAAAACAATATGTCAAGATCAATGAGATTAGAAATGGATAGTTGGTATCAGACAAAATAGTTTGACTTGGTTCCTTATCAAAGGCATCAGAGGGGTTGATCAAGGAACCTCCAAAAATCTAGAAAGCTATGGAACAAAGGGTTCCATTTGTGGAAGCACCTCTAGAATCAAGACATAAGACAACGGATTATATTTGACATTGACCGGGCTAGGAGAGTGGACTATGAAGATTGGTGCCTATGGTGGCATGGATTCAATGCTTGGGATTGCTCGAAGACTCGCCTCCTTAATGAAACGGTCCCCCATGCCTTGAGGGTCTAAGATGGTTCAACGATAACAGTCTTGAAAATATTTTGAAACTCAAGAAGAATATGGATTTTCATATCATGCTCAATAGTAGGTGGTGTCTGAATTGGTCAAGTTTAAGGTGGGATTTTAAGTTCCAATCCCTTTGCAATCCCCTCATCGAGGTTTAAAAATTGCTTCTTATATGGAAACTCCTCCATTGGGGAACTTGGGACCAATGTAAAAGCTAACAAAATTTGTCGTGCTCTTCCTTGATGTAAACATTTCCTAAATGGAAATGAAGACTTGGGTAATCTCTTCTTTTCCTGCCCTAATTAATTATAAATCTTGCGGACCCCTGGAAGGATCTTGTTGTTGCAAGAACAAATCAAGTGGAAGCAGGTGGTACTAGGTGAAGGGATTGGTTGTTCTTCAGCATTGTGGAATGCTATAAGAGAAGATGCCCTCCGCAATATATGGAAAGAGAGGTGTGATGCGAACTCTGGCAAAGCTTGAGAGAATAGGTTGTTGCCAAAATTTCTTAAAGAAAAGAAAATAAATATCGATATAAAATATTTGAAAACTTCATTTATTTAGATATACACCTCATAACACTAGTGTTGTACCAAAACAGGACACTATAGTCTCCTTTTTCTAACAAGTTAAAAACATTCATGCATACTAATCAAATAAAATTTTGGAAAAACCTTTATGCCCCATAAAGAATTTTACCTAGACATTTAAAAAAATATATATTTATAAAAAAAACCCTTTTTTGATAACTCAAAATATAGAAATGATTGAATATGGTTTTAAAAAAAACTATTTTTCTGTAGACTTATATATGAAAAGAACAAAATATCTCAATAGAAAAAAGTTTCGTCATGTTGGGATAAATTTTCAATATTAATGTAAAGACATATAGTCATCTAAGACAAGTCTTGCGAATTAGAATAATCAGTTTTATAGTAAGAAATGTACTAGAATATAGGGTGCTCATTATAAAATTATACATTGTAGGAGCCTTTTATATGATATTGATGCATAAAAACACTAAAAAGGCTGGTTTTTTAATCAAATACCATCATATAGTATCATACAAATATGCTACATGTCTTTAAACAAATAATTTTTGTACCTTTCTCACATACCACTAACAACCTCAATATTTCATTGAATATCGATATTCTGCTCTATAGAGAATAGAATTTCATCCTAAAAAATAGAATTAGTCAATGATATAAGGAATATAATATCAATCACAATCTTTCTATGAACATTATAAACTAGTCTATATAGAAAAAATTAGCATATTAACTTAAATCGTGTAGTATATGCAATATTTGCTCATCAAATGACCTTTTCTTAACATAGAAAAACAATACTAGTGTTTAACATTAAGAAAAAACAAAGACATTTACCTCCTAAGGTTGTCCAAAAAAATATTTCTAGCTTTAAGATTATCAAATAGTATTTTGATAATAAAAAATAGGTCATATTCATACTATCACTTTGCAAAATTATTCATAGATGATAACATTGTCACGACACATATGCGATTAATTTTATGCCATAAACCTAGTTAAAGTCATTACAAACCTCTGATTATGGATAGAAAAGTGTTAACATATATAAAATAAGACATTTCGTGGCATTTACAACAATGAAAATTGCAAGATCATGGTTCTTTAAAGAAACAACACTATCTAACATCACTATAATTTTTGTGTCAATGTTGAAATTAGCATCATAAAATTAGTGAATAAATCTTATTGTTTGTATTCTTTAATGAAAACTACATTTTTCTAGAAATATTCAACTCATGCTAACATGTTCCATAGTTACATTCATAAATGGTTCATTCTAGTAATCTAGAAAATTCATCAAATACTATCTTGCAGGGTAAAGGATTGTTTCATTCTTGCATGATAAATGATTTCAACCTAGTAAGGCAGATCCATCTCTCTTCATCAAAAAGAAAATTTTTGAAGTCATCTATTTGTGTGTGTATGTGGATGATATTATACTTACAAGAAATGATGTGGATGGGATACAGAAGATCAAGGAGCAGATGCAAGAAGAGTTCAAGATAAGTGACTTGGGTTCACTCACATACTTCCTAGGATTGGAAGTAGTATACAAAGATCATGATCTATTTCTTACTCAATGGAAATACATTAAAGAGTTGTTGACAAAGTTCAAGATGCAATATTCCACGATTGTAGGTACTCCAATGGAGGTTAATCACAAATTGATCTCACATGAAGGTGAGCTCATATAAGATATCACATGTTATCAAAGCCTTGTGGTAGTTTGCACTATGCCACATTGACAAGAGTAGATATATGTTATAGTGTGAGTGTGCTAAGTCAATTTATGCACACACCCAGGAAACCTCACATGGAAGCTGCTAAGAGGATGCTGAAATATCTCAAAGGGACCATGAATCAAGGGTTATACTACCCGTATGTATCTTATTTAAGTCTAAAGTTGTTCTCTGATGCAGATTGGGTTGGCTCCAAGGAAGACAGAAGGAGAACGTCAGGATATCTTTCCTTTGGAGGGTCAAAACTTGTCTCATGGTCATCTAAGAAGCAACCCATAGTTGCTCTCTCTTCCACAAAAGCTGAATACGGAGGTCTTGCTAAAGCTACTCAAGAAGCAATGTGGATGAAGACACTATTCAAAGATCTTGGATTGGAGATTGGAACTCCCAGTATTTTTGGTGACAACATGAGTTCCATTCACTTGGCTGTCAATCCAATTTTTGATGCAAGGACTAAGCATATTGAAGTACATTATCACTATGTAAGAGAGAAGATTGTGAGCAAGGAAATTCAGCTATCATATGTGTCAACACATCAACAGTGTGTAGACATTTTAACCAAGGTACTAAATGAAACAAAACTCAGTAAATTCAAAGGTATGATTGGTTTGTAGGAAATCAAGGAGGAATGAAGGCAAAGCATGTTAGCCTTGAGGGGGATTTTTTGGTGCAATTAAACCCAAGCCCACATACTTGGTTGATTAACTTATGCTTGATTTATTGGCATAATATATGCAAGACTAGATCTGAATAGTCCCTTGTAAAAATCCTTCATATTTTTCCTTAGTCACTCTTATGTCATTTTGTGGTCCTATATATGGATGGGGAGATTGCCATCCACTTTCACGTTATGTTCAAAGCATGAGTACTTATGGAATATGCTTGAACGCAGCATCCCTTACTAGTAGAAGGATTTTACATGCAGAAAATGAAAGATTATATATTCATGGAAGACCTTACACACATGGAAATATAGCAAGTTTAATAAATAGTAGTCGAGGGTTACATAATAGTTCAAGGACTAATTGCACATTTGAGAAGCGTGAAAATAGTCATGAATCACCATACATGAGTAGAGATGTATCAAGATACATAGTTGTCAATGCTATTACTACATTACATGCCGGTGATGAACTATTAGTGAATTATGGATGGCATAGACCTCCAAGAGCACCTTTTAGCTAGAGAGAATAAAAATTTTCTATCCATATTGAATAACTTATATACGTAATTTTATATTTAAAGTTTACTTTTTATTCATTTATGGAATACTAATCAATTTAATTTAATTCACAATTGCCAGTAAGACCTCATTTATCAGAAGCTTCTATGAGGAGGCTATGCAAAAGTAATCCTGTGGAATATGCAAGGTTGAAAGATCTATATTCATAAGATGATAAAGCGCAAGATTTGTGTGACAATGATGAAGATGATGGCATGGCAGATTTTATTGAGGATTGGTATCAAAATGACAATGAGAGCATTTATATTTCTAAAAATGAGAAATATCTTTGAGAGGAGTGTCTAAAGCATGTATATGAAGGAAGTCCTTTGACACAACTAAGTGCGAGCTTACTTATTCTCAATCTTCAAAATCATTTTGGATGGAGTAATGTATCTGCTTTGACACTAATAAGGTATAATTTTCAATTTTCTATCTATTTATATATATATGCATAAATATATATATATATAAATACATGCATATATAAACATACACATAATATACATGAATGCATACACACATATAAACATACACACACATATACACACATACACATGTTATGAGAGTAAGGTCAAATTATACATACATGTATCGAATGAAGATGTTTTGTCCATCTAGCCTTTAGAAGTGTTCACCCAACCTTTAGAATCTTCTTGACACATATGTTTCTCCTATTTTAGTCGACCTAATACCTATGCTGCTAATTATACAAATATTAAATAGCAGTTACCAAGGAAGGTATTAAGCCACATGTAAAATGGGAGGAGCAAATTTATCTTGAAGATTTTGAAGGATGGAAAAATAATTTTAAAGGATGGGCGAACAAAAAGTGTCCATTCAATGCAGGTTTTTAATCTTACTTTAGATAAGGTAAGAACAAGAACTTGAATTGAATGGACACTTTTTTGTCCGTGCATCTTTTAAACTATTAATGCATCTTTCAAAATATTCGCGAAAAAATTGATTGGATTATAATGGACTGGTGCCAGCAGGATTCCTCGGGTATGCAGTAAACCTCTTGCATGTCAATGATGAGCATTTGAAATTTAGGATACAAAGTGGAAATCATGGTGGCTTGAGAGGATCACTTTTATACAGCTTGTTCAAAGAACTTCAGGTTTATGACACTAGGAGGAATATTTTAAGAACGAAAGTTGCACTTAAAACTGGAGGAATATCACTGGATGGTGGTGTGGTGCGTGAAAAAGGGTGTGAAGATTTTGGGCATTGGTCTTTCTCTTTCCCTTAACTCACTGTTACTATCAATGTATAGTCTTTCAATGTGTCCCTGATCTGCATCAATGTTGAAAGACTATAAACTGATAGTAGCAGTGAGTTAAGGGACAGAGAAAGACCAATGCCCAAAATCTTCATACCCTTTTGCAAGGACCACACCACCATTCAGTGATATTCCTCTAGTTTTGAGTGCATCTTTCGCTCTTAAAAGATTCCTCCTAGTGTCATAAACCTGAAGTTCTTTGAACAAGCTGTATAAAAGTGATCCTCTTAAGCCACCATGATTTCCACTTTGTATCCTAAAGTTGAGATGCTCATCATTGACATGCAAGAGGTTTACTGCGTACCCCAGGAATCTTGCTGGCACTAGTCCATTATAATCAGGTTGCTCTATCTTGAGTAACCTCTGTGCATGTGATTCATCCAGGTCACCATTGTTTGGCCTATAAACAGTTCCAAATTCTTTGAATAGCAATTATAAACCCGCTTCGTACACTTTCAAACTGAACATATGATAGAATCGACAAGCATTCAATGAAGGTACATACTTCATATCCTCCAAAACAAACAATCATATCCTCCCATCCAAAACAATCAAATTTTTCGTGAATATTTTGAAAGATGCACATACGCATACACATATATAACATTATATGCATATATATATATATATATATATATATATATATATATATATATATATATATATATATATATATATATATATATATATATATATATATATATATATATATATATATGTGTGTGTGTGTGTGTGTGTGTGTGTGTGTGTGTGTGTGTGTATGTATATGTGTGTGTTGTCAGATATTGGTCTACAGAGACCATTCCATGTGTGTGGGGGACCTTCGCTAACTAGCCCTCGTCCCACACACACATGGAATGGTCCCTGTAGACCATTCCACTCTCCTCCCATCCATTTATATCCTCTTGTATCCAAAATAGCAGTGATCTGGAATGTTCTAGCATCGCCATGTGGCCAGCATGCAACACTCATCCCCACTAACCATCAAATACCTTAGGATATACCCCCGAGCTTATGACCTTGGCTAACTAGCCCTCGTCCCACACACACATGGAATGGTCTCTGTAGACCAATATCTGACATGTGTATATTTATTTATTTACTTTTTTTAATATATCTTTTTTTTATGAACTTACAGGTTATTATCTAAATTTTTTTTACCAAGTTAGAATATTCTTCCTACCTCACATGATGAAATGAAGGAGATAATCAACAATCTTGGTATAGATTATCAATGTATACATGCATGTCCTAACAATTGTATTTTATATAGAGGTGAATATGCAGACTCTTTGACATGTCCCAAATGTCAATCTCCTCGATATAAGGGCAAAGAAGGTAAAATCCCAAAAAAGGTATTGAGACATTTTCCATTGGCTCCATGGATTAGACATATGTTTCAAAGCCTCGAATTATCAAAGCTTTTGACTTGGGGACATGATCACAAAAGTACTAATGGAATAATCAAAATTCCTCATGATAGTGTTGCTTTTCAACATATTGATTCTACATGGCCTGAATTTGCACAAAATCCACAGAATCTAAAGTTAGGAGTTGCATTAGATGAGGTTAATCCATTCTCCATGAAATCCAGTAAATGGTCAACATGGCCAGGGGTAGTCATAAACTACAATCTTCCGCCATATCTTAGCATTAAAAAGGAACATTTAATGCTTTCACTTTTAATCCCAAGCAAAAGACAAGTTAAAGATATGAATATATATCTTGCTCCTCTCATTGACGATCTCCAAGAGTTATGGAGAGGTATTAATGTCATTGATGTATCGAAAAGCATCAATGAAAGACATATTACGGTTCGTGTTATTGTGGCTTGGACTATTCACGATTTTCCAGGATATGGTGTTTGTTCAGGTATTAATGTAATTTTTTTATTCAATATGCATGTAAATAAATATGATTTAATCTAATTATATTTTTATCATTTTCATGATGCAAGAATATCTACTAAGGGTTATAAAGCTTGTCCATATTGTGGTGATTGGTTGAGATCAATCTATAGTAAGAATCTCAACAAAAATATTTATCTTCGACATCGACGATTCTTGCCTGATGATCATCCATTAAGATCTAAAAGAGAATCGATACATTTTAATGGAAAGCTTGAAACAGGTCAGTATCCAAAACCTATGATGCCTATGGATTGGTATAAAATATGGACAGATGGACCTCTCATAGATCTAGAATCAGAAATCTTCAGTGATGATTCAGATAATGAGTATGTGAAGAGAGGTAAAGGAAAATTGGGACTCACAGAGAACATATCAATATGGTATTCTTTGGAGTATTGGAAAGAGTTAAAAGTATTTCATCTTCTTGATCCTATGCATATATTCAAAAATATTGGTTATTCACTATGGCAGCATCTTCTTGGACTAAAAGATACCATAGCATCAAGGAATGATTTGAAAGATCAAAAATCCAAACCAAAGTTATGGCCAGTTTTTTATAGACATCGACAAGAAACGACTTATGCACCTGCTCCTTGGGTACCAGGGTAGTGTTACATCCTTCAGGGATCATGCATCTAGAGGACTCCTCTAGTGCATTTACAATGCCTCTCACAATTTTGGAATGGATTTTAGGAAAATAAAATTAGCAACTTATTGAAAGTTTTGGGGGGCTGCTTTTCTTGTCTTCTTTCTTCTACTTCTTACTCCCTCTTTCCTTCAGTCCTCTTAGTCCTCTGCAATAATGTGCTTGCATGCATGTAGTTGTATGTACTTGCATGCATGTTTTTCCATGTGCTTGCATGCATGTCTTTGCATGTGCTTTCATGCTAAAGTTGATGCAAATTTCCCTTTGTACTAAGAAGGTTTGACATGCATAACCTTGATGCATTTCTTTCCTTTCACTTGATGCACAATGTTATGAAAACATATACTTGTTGCAATAAGAAAAACTTCATTTGTGCTACAAGAATCCATTCTTTGATTCTCAAATATTCTTTTAAAATCAAGCTCTTATTGAAATGCATGCTAGTGCTTGAAATCCTTCTTATTTCAATCTTCTTCTAAAAGTAAGTGCAAGATGATGAAAACAGAATCAAACAAGCCTTGAAACCAGGCATCAACTAGGAAAATACTTAGCTCATCAACAAGCTCCATCCTTTTGCTTGAAAAGAGCCATGATACTCCTCCTTAATTCTCCAAAATATGAATGATGAGAGCAAATTCTCCGGCCCTACCTAGTAAATGTCCTCCATTTTTCAGTGATCATAAAAAAGCAAACACTTGAGTAAAGAGAAACGCATGTCTAAAGTCGACTAGTTATTATGTCACAACCAGTTTGGAATATTTTTTGGAGTAAAGAGCTTTCCAACAAGCTAAAAAGCAAAAAAAAATGGACACTTGAGTAGAGAGAACGCGTATCTAAAGTTCACTAGTTGTTGTGTCATCATCGGCTTAAAAAAATGTTTGGAATGGCTACTTTGGATGTTCTCCAAAGTCGTCTTTGAGATATATGTGAGCATTGAAGCTATGTAACTATTTTAGAAACTCTAAAGAACACATATGCATCAAAAACAGCAAACTTAGACATCATATGATGCCTTTAAAGCATGAGTGAAAATGCCATCTTGTAAGTTTTGCACTTTTCTGAGATGTGTGCAAAATCATTTCTTTTCCTTTTCTCTTGGAACTTTCTTTGGATATTCATTTGCTCCTTGATGCTCAAAAAAGATGAAGATTGTACTTATCAAGATTCTTGTTTGTCCTTGGTTCCTCTTTTTGCTTTCCATAAACCCCTTGGTCATGGGTGCACCTAAGATAAGAAAAAGAAATCCTATATTTGAGACAGCAAGGAAAGTGGGCATGATGGATAGTTCATTTGTCTTCTCTTGGAAGCTCTTCGGTTACATTCTTACTCTTGAGGTCATCCAAAAAATATCATTTTACCAAAAATGCATATTTAAATGTAAGAAAGTGTGTGGATGGACTAGAACAAGTAGATAACAAGGTACGTGTGAAAAAAGGCAAGGTGAGGAAGTAACATAATGATATACATCATATTCTCTTGTAAAACAAGTTGTGAGCTTGAATATTGCATGAGCTCTTTAGTAGACTATCTTACTGCCACAAAATAATACTAGAAACCACGAGCTCATATGCCAAGTAAAAGGTCTAGAAAAATCCAAGAATCAAATTATAGAGGATTGAAATAAATCCATACCATGTTCTACAAGAACAAGAGTAGTTTTATGAATTCTACATTGAAGAAGATAAAGAATTCTACATTTCTCATGAGGAAGATGATAACACTCAAGGTCTCCATGGAATCTTGCCTAGGTCATGATACAAATGTAAATAGCTTGGATCATTAGGATCGCCACATTCTTGAGAGAAGAATCTCCTCCCAACTTTATGCCTCTATATATAGCTATGTGAATCAACAAGGGCCATGAATGTAACTAGAGTCCATAAGTGCATGTGCGATCTCCACCATTACTTTAGCACCTTCCACTAGAGTCCAGTAGTGGTAAGTGTACATGCCACTCAAGTCTATCTAGATTCAAGTTACCTCATGTTAACTTGGGCTAGGAGGCTCTAGAGCCCTTTGGGAAAAACTCTTCTATTATAAATTAACATCTATTATCTGCATGTCTCATTGTTCTAGACAAATCAAAAATCCAACACCATTTGGTTACTTGTGTGTATGGCCAAAGATCTCAAGATTAGACTTAAGCATTAAGTTCATGTGCTCAGTAAGACAACTAATCTACTTTGCCTAGTTGCTAAGTCTGAAGGTTGTGAAAGAGAAGGTATTGGGCTCAACCCTTATAGAGAACATGGGGACATAGTTTTCCCAAAGAGCTATAGAGCCCTCTAACTCAAGTTAACATGAGTTAAATTGAGTCTAAAGATACCTAATTTGAGTGGCAAGCAACATACCACTGGTGGAAATATAGTGGAAGGTATTACTCTAGTTACATTTTTGGTCCCTTTTTATTCAAATAAGTTTGGGAGGAGAGTCATCTCTCAAGCACGTGCACTATAACATATGAGGGTCATACCGATGCTACCCATACCGATGGTCATAACTAGCCATAGGTATGACCGTTGGAAATGTCTGGAAAGATCTCGCTAGGCATATCAACAATCACTTGGGCATTTGTATAACCATTGAAAGCTTATCATTGATATAAGCACCGAAAAATGTCACCATGAGTATATGCATCAATATATGTGTCGCTATAGGCATTGATTTAAGCATCAATATAAGCATCAGTATATTCTTGGGAGTACCAATGCTTATATGGATGTCTATATCGATGGTGTGTTTTAAAAACCCAAGAGCAAAATGTCGACACTCCACTCTATTTTGAACTACATATTGTTATTGTTGAATTTTCACACATACATTGTGCTTGTCCACTTGCATTGTGATCGTCTTGTGCACACACCCACAGAGATCTCTCTCTCTCTACACACCCATCTCTCTCTCTTGCATCTTGGTAAGTGATGCATGCACTCTTTCACCTTCTCTCTTTCTCTATGTTTTCTATTTTCTAATTTCTCTTTTCTTTTGTTTGCATGAGTTTTTTGGCATTGGTTCTTTGAATTTAATGAAAGACGATATCGATTGAGTTTTGATGAGAGTGATCCAAAGAATTACATTGATGTAAGTGATTGTTTTGTTCTTTTTTATAAATAGAGAGAGAGATGAAAGAGAGAGAAAAAGAGAGAGAGCAAGAGAGAGAGAGAGATATGAAAGAGAGATAGATAGAGAGAGAAAGAGAGATAGAAAGAGAGAGAAAGAGAGGGAGAGAGAGAGAGAGAGAGAGAAATGAAAGAGAAAAAGAGAGAGCAAGATGAAAGATAGAGAGAAAGAGAGAGAGAGAGAGATAGAGAGAGAGATACATACACACACATGCATACTCATGTATATGCATGCATACATATTACATAAACACATGCATATGCATACATACATACACACACGCATACATACACATATGTGATGAAAGAGAGGGAGAAAGAGAGAGAGAGAGAGAAGGAGAGACAAAAAGAGAGAGAGAGAGAGAGATACATACACACACAGGCATACTCATGTATATGCATGCATACATATTACATACACACATGCATATGCATACATACATACACACATGCATATGCATACATACATACACACACACACATATATACATACACACAAATGCGTACACACCCATACATACACATATGCATACACATACATATGCATATACCTACACTGTCACATGCATACACATACACACACATGCATCCACACACATACATACACATATGAATACACATATATATGCAAACACATACACTCTCACTTGCATGCACACATAAGAGACACATATGCATACACACATACACACACTTTTCACACATATGCACATATATACATACGCACATAGAAACACACATATACACACACACTCACATAGATATTACATACACACATGCATATTTATGCATATGCATGCATACATACACACATGTACAAACACACATATACATACACACATGCATATGCATACATACATACATACATACACACATATACATACATGCATGCACACACATATACATACATGCACATACATACACATGGACACACATATACTTACAAGCATATATAGACACACAAAGAAGATACACATAGACACACATACACACGTGCATACACACATATACACATACATACACACATGCACACATATACACATGCATAGATGCACATACGCATACACATGTCACATATACATAAACAAATACACACATATACATGTTTTAGGGTTAGGGTATTCGGGTTTTTACATACACACACACATATGCATACACACATATACACATACACACATATATACATATGCACATGCACATATATATAAACATGTATACACATATACACACATATACATGTTTTAGGTATAGGTCTTTAGGATTAGGGTTTTAGGGTTTTTACATACATACACAAATGCATGCACACATATACACATATATATACATATGCATACACACATACACACATATACATGTTTTAGGTCTAAGTCTTTAGGGTTTGCAATAAATATAGGGAGGTATTTTAAAAGTACTTGACTCCATTCCTAGATTTCTGCAAATCCAAAATTTTGTTTTGGGTTTGCAAGGAACCATAATAACCTTAATAAGAAAAAAAAAGGTGTGAATATCTATCATGATCCAGTGAGATGGCTCATGGCCATATGGGGTGCGAAGAGGTGATGAATGAATTGTACAGATGAGAGTGTGTTGGAAAAATCCTACTCAACAGTAGCCAAATTAACTTCATGGATACTTAGTAAAACACCTAAATCTTTTGAAAATCATTCATAAATTTCTCTAATAAAATAGATAAGTTTGAATATCACAAATCTTGAGAAACCTTCTCTTTTCGGATGAGAACTTCTCAGAGATTTGTTCAGTGCTCTCAACCTAGTAAAAATTATCTAGAGAGCTCTAAAAAACTTTCAACTAAAGTGTTGAGACACCAAAGCAAGTTATTTAATGAATTTAGACTCACTATGCACTAAGCTATAAGTTAAAGAAGATGAAGGTGTGGAGACATAGTCACCTATAAACATTCATATCTCGAGATGTACATATCCAATGTTGATGAAACTTTGTATGAAACCTCATAAGACTCTAGTCAAGGTGATTCAAGCAAAATATTAGATATTGCATACCTAGACACTGAGAAATGACTTAGAGAAGATGATTGAGTATCTCAAGGTAGTGTACTAGTAAACAGAGAATGACGATTTATTGAAAATGAATCATAATGTGTACTGATATTGCACATACAATAAAAATGACTTGTGGAGAGCTTCTCTAACTTCATGATAGTGCAATGTATGTTCAATAAAACAACTATAATCATTTTATAAGGCTCCACTTCCCTATAAGTAGAGAGGTAGTGTTTATATACAATTCTTGATCTTGAAGTTGGTTGGAACTTCCACCTAAAAGGTAGCCCTAATTCCTATGATCAATTTGAGTTTGAATTCAAATTAAATTAGTGAATTTTGGCTCCCTTAAAACATGATATTCCTTCCACCGTTTACATTTATATTTTGACTAAAGGAATCTTGAAGGATTTACCTTTGAAAACATTAACCATATGTTTCAAGAGATCCACATTTGATATGCCTAATGAATTTGAGAGAAATCCAAAGAGCATAGATCAAGATCTTAGGCTTGGTCCTTGCACCAATAGCTCCCCCTCAAGACTAAGATGCTTGAGTCTTCAATTCTTCAATACTTCCTGTAATCCAAACATTTCTTTGAACATATTCAACTTAACTCCATCCAATGCCTTGTTCATCATGTCTGCACATTGTTGATCAGTATATACATATGACAAGTGAATTTCCTTGCTTGTTCTCATACATATTAATAGTGCACTTCTATGTGCTTGGTCTTGGCATGCTAGATTGGGTTAGTAGCAAGATGTGATGAACTAATGTTGTCCGTGAAAATGTGAGGGATAGATCACTAAATAACTAAATCATAATACAAGGTCTTGATCCACATTCCTTCCTAAGTTTCATCGGCTAGTCCTCTGCATTTAGCTTCATTTCATGAGAGTGCAATAGTGGGATGCTTATTTGAGGACCATGAGATGCGTTTTGTACCTACAAAGGTGATATATCCTGATGTACTTTCTTTGTCATCTTTAGAACCTTCCCAATATACGCCAAAGAAAAGTTTGATGTCTATTTCATATGTGTATGGGTAATACAAACCTTCATTGATTGTTCGCTTCAAGTATTTGAGTATCATCTTGACTTCTTCCATGGGAGGTTTCCTAGGAGTGTGCATAAACTGACTTAAAACACTTACACCATAGCAAATGTCAACTCTTGTCAAGGTAGCATAGTTTAGGCTACCCGCTAAATTTTGATAGCTAGATATATCTTCAATTTTCACTCTTTCATGAGCACTTAACTTCAAGTTTATGTCCATGGGTGTACCTACAACCTTTGAGTTCTCCATTTTGAACTTGGTAAGCATATCTTTGATGTACTTCCTTTGATTAAGATACATACCCTTTTTTATATATACTACTTCCAATCGTAGGAAGTATGTGAGTTGTCCTAGGTCACAGATTTTGAACTCTTATTTCATTTGAAGTTTGTCGTTTGGCCTTTCCTTCAAATTTATCCTTTTGAATCATTAGATGTTGAATTTTGTATGTCTGCAATAATAAGGGTCCTCCTTTTCTTCAATTTTGATAGAACGTGCTCTGAGACCACTGATGGAGATGATTAATCTCCAAAAGAAAAGGTATACTTGAGTTTAGAATACCTTTATGTCAAGCATAGCTCAAGAATTTCACTAATTTTTAAAGTCTTTACCAAAACATGAAAACTTAACCCTTCTGTGAGAAATAGCTTCACTCAGGAAAGTCTGTTTCACAAAACTTACTCATTAACTGATGAAATGATTAATAGAAAACTTTGATACAACACTCTCCTAGTGTTTGCATAACTACTCCAAGTGAAAGTTCTCCAAAAGAACTTACAAAACTTTAGATTTATTATTGACTTAGAGACTTGCAAAAGGATTTCTCAATTGATTAAGCACAGAAGGAGAAAATGGAGAAAGATCGAGGTGCAATTCTCAGAAACTTCTTCTATTCTCTTGAAAATACATCTAATGGATAATTCTCATACTAAGATTCACTCATTTATCATCTACTCATCCTCTATTCATCTAATGTTCCTCTCATAATGTACATGTGTCTACAAGCCATTTCTCTCTGAATCTTCACTTCACTTCATGCTTCATTATTTATTTTGCTTCATTTTTCATTCTTCAATCCTCTTTGTAATCATCAATTAGTGACTGTCTTGCTCCAACAGAAGGTGTGCAGACATAGTCACTTATACACATTCATATCTCAAGTTCTACATATCCAATCTTGATGAGACTTTGTATGCAAGTTGAGTCCTAAATAAGTGATCCAAGGTGATAGATTAGAGATTGAGTACCTACACATTGAGAGAAGACTCACAGAACATGACTGAGTATCTCAATGTACTGCAACAGTTATAGAGAATGACCATTCAATGAAAATGAATCATAATGTGTCCTATTGATGTCATGTTTTTTATAGAAATTCATATACATAGGTTTTCATGTTCTCCCTCTCCCTATGCATATGCCAGTGATTCCGCTTTCTTTTGGTATGAATTTTTGTCCTTTCTCTTATGGAGTTTACGTGCGTTCTTTGTAGAAAGAAATGTAGCACAAAGATTGAAGAATTTATAAATAGGCAAATCAACTGTTTCTACCGAGTTTACTATTAGCAAAATTCAACGCTAACACTTCGATCAATTTACTTCAAAAGAAAAACTAGAACTGAAGTCAAGGTTTACACATTTCTTCATGTCATGTTTCTAACTTTTAGCAACTCTACTCACTTGCTCATTTATCTTTTGACTGCAGCAGCATGAATCGCAAGGAATAAGAGTTCTTTCAAAAGACTCAAAGTCTCATTTTTAAATTGACAAACTTGTTTGCATTAAAAAAAAAAAGACTAGAAAACGAACAGAAACAAATTAGGAGAAAGTAAAAAAGGAAGAAAAATATTTTTTCTTCCTCACTGTTTTTATTTAATTCCAAACTCGAACATGCTCACTCCTTCAGCTTCCTCTGCAAGTGCAGGCACCTTCTCTAGGAAGCTCTTGTAATTGCAGTTTTGCATGGCACTTCTGATCGCATCCACAAAGTGTGGGGTCCTAATGCCAACACGTCTTCCATAAAATTGCTGAAGAACAGTGGCATCCACTTTGAGTGAAATCCTCAAGATGGCCTTATATCATAGAGGCTTGGTAGTCTTCTGCTAAAACATGGCTTGGTATCAAGACCTAGAATTCGATATGTGTGTTACCAAGGAGATTACGATATCATGTATCTGTAAAAGGCTATAGCAGGAGATCAGCGGTTGCAAGCACATTGGCTAAATAAACCCACTCCAAAATAAGCATGTTTGGTCTCCATCTTCTATGTTGGTTGTGTACAGTTGCAGTACTTCCACAGCTTGTATGGGCTACAGAGGTTCTTGGATTCATTGGGTGTCAAAAATTTGTTTGCGTCACGTAGCATCTTTAGCTTGAAATGTACTTTGACAAATTAGACCAATGGTTATCAAACATTCCAAATAGCTGTTAGAGACCATTTCAAGATCTACCAAGTCACGTTTCTGAGATTCTACCACTATTTTTTTTCTTTATTCCAAATGGTTACTCGTTGGTGTGTTGTACTGGAAGGTGCTCTACCATTTATGAACATCTAATTCCAATCATTTGTCGATGCACTGTTATTATAGGTTGAGATTGATATGCACTGGTTTTGTCTTCATCTGTTCTATTTGTAATTCTGCCTAAGTCTTGCTCGGTTGAGAAAGAGCACTTTTATATGTGATGCCATGCTTCTCGCATGCAAACTTCTGTGGCTGATGATATTAACATATGCACTAAGTTCTGCATCTTCATAATCTCTTTGTGCGACTGAAGGCCATATGCAGCAGCTTCCATCACAAGCTCCCTCAGTTGAATCGCGGCTCTGACAGTTTGTTTCCTCGCCACTTTCTACATTCGTTACCTTCACAGGAATTGTATTAATAATTTCATTCCTCTCAAACTCTGACTCACCAGCACAAACAAGATAGTAATCGCTGTTAAGGGACTATGGGCATTTGGACAAGAGAGTCTTGTGTTACTCCGTTACCCAGGACACTCCGCAGGAGAGAGGGCAAGGAATCAAGCAGAAGCAAACTCCAAGTAATTTCCCCCTACAAAGGTGCAAGCAAGGACAGCCTTTTTTTTTCTTCTAACCTTTGCGCATGGAATTCACATGAAACTTCAAGCTTTTGGTCGAGCATATCTGCATGTTCCTTAAAGGTGGCAGTAACAAATGCTTTTTCATGGTTCTGGATAGTGCAAAGCTACCCTACTATCAACTCCCTCTATGGGATGATTCACCCCTCCCTTCGAGCTACCATAGCCACCCACCTGAAGAAGATGGCATGCCGCACTTCCCTTTCATCACAAAAAGTCAGAAACATTCTACTAGAAAGTCCATTCCATAAACAGCCTTGAGAACCAAGGATTCTCATGATCCGTTTTTTGGGAAACAACCACGGCCATCTCCCCCCCCCCCATCCGCCCAGAAATTTGTCATCTTTTCTCTCCTTTTCGGTGCATATTCCCCGATCTATTGATTCATACACTCAAAACGCCTGCAGGCACTACATTATCTGTAGCAGCCCGAATGTAACCTCTCTTTAGAGGATTTCATGTTTGCACTTAAATCCTTTTCTAATGTTTCTTTTACATTTCTGGCACTTTCCTTCCCTACTTCTCCTAAAGCTTCATTAGTATTTGCAAATGAAGAGAAATGGTGCTGCTATATTATCGATTTGAATTTATTTGATGCTTTGTAATGGTTCACGAGCTCAAGTATGAATTCTCGACCACATCCACCCCCTCTAAACCTAGGGGGCCTCCAGACACACCAACACCAATCTTCATGTTTGAAAGAAGTTATGAATTTCAAAACAAATCAAGTACATGGGTTATCAAACACATGAACCTATGCATGGCCGTTTAGTGGGCCCTATACATGCATACTTGGAATGCATCGAAAACATAATGGTGCAAAAGGAAGGTATCAAGCATGTGATGATGAGGTTTCTCCACTCAAATTCAAACTCAATTTTGGTCATGTCCCTACAAATTAGCTTATGTGCAATTAGATGTGCATCTATAGGCTTGAAATTTTTGTGCACATACATATTCATGCATGCATACTTTAGATGCAATAATTCGCAATCATGGTAAAATTATGGAATCAATTCTCATGGTTTCTAAAAAAGAAGCTCACCCCTCATAATTTTTCTCATACAAGTAATCACTCTCTTTTCTTAACTCCTCTCACTTTCACTCAAGGCTCAATGTACTTTTATTTATAATATTTAAAAATATATCTCATGTGCAAATGATTGTGCACCTATGGGAATTAAAACATGTGCTCTTTTCAACTTAAAATATGCATACTTTATGTGCAATGCAACTCAAAAATGGTGCAAAAAAGGTAAGATTAAAAAGGAAAGAAACTTCTTGAACTTCGTGCTTTGTTCGTCATCTCTATTGTCTTTCCTTGATCAAAACAACAGTATATACATGTGCAATCCATGAAAGTATTTCTCGAAAATCTATCTGCAATAAAACATGAACTAGCAACTCAAAAGTAGGTGCCTTTCATATGATACAATGAAATTCAAGATCTTTGATTGGTTCCTAATCATCTGCACCTGTACTCATCAGCTCATAAGAGATAACAGAAACATCAGTTTCAATAACATTATTTGAAAAAAATTCATTCATTTGAACACTAGGTACATTTGTTTGATTTGAGTTAAAATCAAAATTTTCATCCAACATACATTCACTTTGTGAAGATGACTCATTCAATTCATCTAACTCTTCACACTCAAAATCATGCAAATCCAAACTAGCATACATGAAATCAACAAAACCATCTTGAGCTATGAGATTTTCATACATTCCCATTGAAATTAGCTCTCCACAATCAATCAAACCTAAGCATTCATCATACTCATCATCATTAGACACCTTTTCACATATATTCAACTCTTCATCATGCAAAAGACTATGCTCAGGAGAAAATTCATCATGACTTTCATTATTCTCTAAATCAGCCTCATCTCTCTCACCCCCTCCTACTTCCAGAGGAGTTATGGCAAGAATATCCTCAACTCGTGAAGAGTCAGTGACCAGTGTCCCATCTTCCTCTTTGTGGAAGCTTTGACACCTACTTCACTAACTTCTTCAAACCTCAAATTACTCAAGTTCTCAACATCACTAGATTCTTGCTTATTCTCTTCAGAAGATGTGCTTTTGCCACACTCGTCATAGAGCTCTTTGATAATTGATTCTTGCTCAAATATTTCATCATGTGTGAGAATCTCAACATATACATTCAAATCAATTGGACCTTCATTTATCTCGTATTCACATCGAGCTTCATCAATGCAGTCATGGACAAAGAAAACCATCCTCAACTTTAGATTCCATGTGAACCTTGTATCTCATGATTGGTTCAGAATTAGGAGAAACCAATGCTTCCATGCGTCCGGAACGTGCCAAAATCCTAAGATTGACTGTCTACTTGCCTGATTCGGATATCCATAGCTCATGTTTTGGATTGATGACATCATCAATTCATAACCGCCTTTCATGAACCGCCCTTGAAAACCTATATAAGGAGGGGTTGGCCACATTCATAATCAGTCTTGCCAATACCAGTCTTGGGAGCTCAAGGAGTTGTGACCACCAAGTAAGTACCCTCCAAGTTCCAGTTCTTGTTCTTGTCTTGTTCCTTGTTCCAGTCCTGTCTAGTCTTGTATCCTGGACATCTAGTCTTGTCCTCTTGTAATCTCGTAGTACAAGATCTTGTGGAGTTCTTTCTTGTATCTAGTCCATCTCCCAGAGGGGAGTTCTTGTAATCCAAAGATCCTGTTCCATACTTACAATCCCGGGTTGTGGGATCTCCTATATCATCTCTAGCTCAGCTATCTACACCTACAGTCCCGGGTTGTGGGACTTCTTGTATTAGCTACATATTCCTGTGCTATTTTCCCTACGTGGGTAGTCTTGTAATCAAAAGTATATTTCAAAAATCTTGTCTATTGTAGTCAGAGAGCACAATCTAGTGCTCCCCTGACATTTTGACAAGACTCGCTTCCATCCAAGACCAGTCATCATGGAGAATGCTTATGAACAGATTGTAGCATCACTTCAGAGTCTCCAACAACAAGTTGAATACCTAACTCATCGACAGCCACAAATCGCAATGGGACATCCAGGGCATGTAGGGGCACTCCTCCAAGAATTACAAGAACGAATCGGAAGTCTGTGAGAAGTCGAGAATGACATGCCTGGGACTCACCTCCCTTTATAGCCCTTGCCTAGTCACCATCTAGAGTTCTCTCTAAGGCCCCTCTACTCATCTGGCCATCATGCTCCGAACAGTAGATGTACGACATGTAGCTACAAAGGTCTCATCAAAATCAATGCCTCTTTCCTACGCATATGTTATATTCCAGAGATGTACATGCTTGGGGGAACGAGAAGTTCCTTGCTCGGGGGATAGCCAAGGCCAAAAGCCAGAGAGTTCATACGAGGTACCTACTCATGATGGCCAAATGAGTAGAGGGGCCTTAGAGAGAACTCTAGATGGTGACTAGGCAAGGGCTATAAATAGGTTGGGAGGTGAGTCCCAGGCATGTCATTCTCAACTTCTCACAGAGTCTTCAGACAAATCAAGGGAGTATGCAAGTAAATCAACGACCTAGTACATCCTTCATGAGGGAACCTAAGATCTGCATGCCAGAAAAGTTCGATGGTGATCGCAGCAAGCTCCGGGGATTCTTGCAACAAGTCAAATTGTACATCCATATGCAGCCTGATAGATACCCTAATGATGCATCCAAGGTCGGTTTTATTGGAACCTTGCTCTACGATCAAGCATTATCATGGTTCGTCCCAATCTTGGAGAAGGATATGGCCATACTTCATGACTATGAGGGGTTTCCTAGAGAGCTCATCACCACGTTTGGAGATGCAGACATGAGTCGAGTAGCAGAAACAAAACTTCGGAAGCTACGTCAAGGTAACCGCCTTGCCTCTACCTATGCATCAGAATTTAGGCAGTTGATATGTGACCTCACTTGGCACGAAGATTATTTCATAAGCCAATTTAGATGGGGCTTAAGGGATGATGTGAAGGACCTTCTACTCACGATGCCAGAGGTGAAGACATTGAATGAATACATCAACCAAGCCATTCAATGTGATAACCGCCTTTTTGAAAGGAAACAAGAAAAACAAGTAGAAGGAAGACCTCACCAATGGAAACCTTTCCAGCCTACTCCTAGAGATGAGTCTATGACCGAACCTATGCAGATAGATGTAACTAGGTTCCAGCCTCTAACACCACAAGAGAAACAAAGAAGGAGGAATAACAAGTTATGTCTATATTGTGGAAACCCTGGCCACATTGCAGTTAATTGTCCCAACAAGAGAACGAACTCCAAAGTTGGAGCCACCCTTGTAGAGCAGGGAAACGAGGAAGTCCAATTGTAAAAGAGACCATACTGCCGGACCATGATATAAGAAAGGGTCTCATAATTGTTGGGAATGATGGATGGACACTCCAAGAGATTGAGTAGATACTGCCAAATCTTGCTTTGTATCAGCCCTTTGATGCTTCATATTTGATAAGTGGACCTCCTTAGCTTTCCAATGACACCATAAAATGGCCTATGTACTTTGGAAATGATGTATGTAAAGATTGAATCAAAACAGACAACTTTGAACTTCAAGCTTCAAAAAAAACCTTGTATTTTTTACTTGACACATGCTGGATCTTTTGCTCAGTATGACCAGCACAGTAGGAATTGAAAAAACTCCTTTTAGGAGTATCTAATTAGCTTAGCAAGCTAACTATTACAAGTGGAATGATATAAAAAGATTAACTATGCTCAGAGAAATCAATTTAGCAAGTAATCATTTACCCCCAATTTTTTAGGACTGTTGCAGACTTTGACCAGTGATCACTTCGACGAGCTTTTCTCTGAAATGGCTGAATAGAATCTCTTCAACTTTTGATAGCATGTAGACAACTTTGAGATGGTTCCAACAAGCTTTAGATCTTTGAATTTGGTGGAGAAATGATTGGGATATGCTCTCCACAAGTTGCAGACTTTCAAGTACTATGACAAAGAACTCAGAAATGAACAATGTAGATATATGTATTAATGAACACTTGTATACAATGCCATTGGCATGAAGATCATTGCCTAATGGTGTAGATAGGTGTGGGCTAGATTGTAGGCCTCACACACACACTCAAAAATGATAGAGATGAGCTGGAGATATGAGTCTTTTTTTCACGGCTTTTTGAGTTGACCTTTTATAGTGATTTAGTTCAAAGTTTGAATTTGAATTCAAACTTTGGCTCTCTTTAATCAAGCTCCTACATCCTAGGAGATATTCCATCTACTTGATTGATGCTTTACAACTAATAAAGTTCACGAGATTTCCTTGGTAGGTGTTTACAAAGATTCCAAAGTCAAAAGTGACTTTTACAAAAAAGTAAAGTGGTAATTAACCACTAGCATTTGTTCCTATGCTTCTCCATATGTGTATGTACTTCAAGGTATCCTTCAAGCCAAATGTGTAGGCTTGTGAATTGCACCAACAATAATTCCATCCACACCTGTAGAAACATGTTTTGCCCCTGTCAAGTTAATCATGTCTAAGAAGACCCTTTCTCTTATAGCTCTGGTAGATTCAAGAGTGTCCTCATGTTTCATTGATAAAGGACTCGTTAAGAAACATGGAATTCTAGTACTTCGAAAGAACAGACCAGTAGTAGCTGAAGTAGTAGATGGACGGCCTCTAGCATCGGGGAATATAACCATGGAAACCATACCACTAAGAGTACACCTTGGTGACCATGATTCACACATATGTTTCAATGTAATATCGAGTCTAGTGTCCGTGGCCGCGTAGCCTAGTGGCTGACGCCTTGAAGCTGTAGGAGGATGTCCTGAGTTCAAGTCCTGGCCGGACATATCCATGAGTCAATCATGAAGGATGCCTCTACCTTAAGAGGTTGGGTGTGTGAGTGTGTATTTCAATTTCAGTATGCTTTCCAATTTCCTTGTACCCTCAAAAAAAAAAAAAATATCGAGTCTAGTAAATATGGTTATCATTGGAATGTCGTGGTTAAAGAAACATAATCCAAAAATTAATTGGGAGAATAATAAAATCACCCCTTGAGATATCCAGAAGAACCCAACATATGTTGGAGATAAAGCCTTCATATATGCAATAAGGAAGGAACCGACGTATATGATCTATGCCATACCAGCTCAAGAATCCAAGAAAGATGATCCACTGCAGCTACCCTATCAGTACAAAGGCTTTGAAGATGTTTTTGAAAAGAATAATGTAGACATCCTTCCAGAGCATAGACCTTATGATTGTGCCATAGAACTTCAAGAGGGAGCACAACCGCCCTTTGGACCAATCTACAGACTATCCTCAGAGGAACTTAGAGAACTACGCAAGAACATTGATGAGAATCTAGCGAAGGGGTTTATCAAACACTCAAAGTCTCCAGCAGGAGCTCCTATTTTATTTGTAAAGAAGAAGGATGGGACTCTCGGGATGTGTGTAGACTATCGTGGATTGAATAAAGTCACTATAAAGAACAGATACCCTCTACCACTCATATCCGAGCTCTTGGAACGCCTTGGAAATGCAAAATTCTTCACGAAGATTGACCTTCGAGGAGCTTACAACCTTGTCAAGATCAGAGAAGGAGACGAATGGAAGACAGCATTTCGGATAAGGTATGGCCATTTTGAATATGTAGTTATGCCATTTGGTCTCACAAATGCTCCAGCTGTCTTCCAACATATGATGAATGATATCTTTCGAGAATATTTAGATTATTTTGTTTGTAATATACCTTGACGATATCTTAATATTTTCCAAAAATCTAGAGGATCATGAATGTCATGTAAAGATAGTCCTAGAGAAACTAAGAGAAAAAGGATTATATGCGAAATTGGAGAAGTGCTCTTTCCACAAGACAGAAGTGGAATTTTTAGGGTACATTGTGCAACAGCGTAGCGACAGTAATTGCTCATGAATGAATGACTCTCCTCCCAACCTAATGCCTCTATATATAGCTCTCTCCAGGGGACTACCTTCTTGGGCAGGTGAATGCTAATCATCCAAGTGTCAGCCATGTAACTACATGTGCGCCAAGTGTCCAGTGGATGCTTCTAGAAGGTTCTAGAGCTCTTTGGGCAAAATACTCTTCCCATGTACTCCATGGGGATTGAACCCAAGACCTCGTCCTTCACACCCTTGAGTATTAACCATTAGGCTAAGTGGTTCACTTGGTTACAAGAGTAAATGACCTACCAGTAAGTCTAGACTCGAGATCTTTGGCCACACAAACGAATGACCAAACGGAATCCGATTTCAGATCTGTCTGAACCAATCGGATCCCTAGATCACCAACTTACTTTATTACACATTGTATCAGATAAAGGAATTTTTATGGATCCTAAGAAGATTGAGACAATCCTTGATTAGCAACCACCTTCATGTGTTCGAGATGTACAATGTTTTTTGGGGTTTGCCAATGTTGTCAGGATCTTGCTCACTCGCATACAGAGATTACGGACACAGAAAACACACAGAGAATAGATGCAACAAGAGACGAGACACAACGCAGTATTGGGTGCAATCTCCCCCCATGCACTCTGTTTCGACAGTCCACAGAGTGCATGTATTTATAGGACTTTTGATTACGTCGAAAAGAGTGGTTACAAGAGGGCGGCTTCGAAAAGCAGGCATGAACTAAAAGTTGATAACTTTTACAGAAAGCCATTGCTTTCAATAACAGAAACTGTGGTCTACAACGACCCTTATTCTAACCATTACTTTTCTAACAATAGAACCTTCTACGTAGGTTTATTTACAAAATAAATAATAATTATTCGGATTATTGATGTCCGCCCTTTCACGCCTTGCACGCTCCTCACGAACCTTCAGCTGCTATATCAAAAACATCAAAAACATATTAATACATTAATAATTTAATATTTTAACAATGCCTTGTTCAATAATATACAACATGCCTCTCAGTTGACAAGCAACTGACCTCAGTTGATAAAAGAATTCAACACTCTAACAATTGTAATGCAGTGTTCAACATATTCCATATTACTGTTACAATCCAACAATGCATTGGCCAACATATTTCATGTTACAATCCAACAATGCATTGGCTATTCGATATTTCAATCCAACAATGCATTGGCTATTCCATATTTCAATCCAACAATGCATTGTTCAACATATTCCATAAGGTATAACATGCCCCTCAATTGAACAAGCAACTGACCTCAGGTGATAAAAGAATAAACATGGATGGCCAATCACATGTTTCATCACTGAATAAAGAAAATAGGCATGTGCCATGTAAAAATACATGCATGGAAATGTTCATGGAGCTGTTACATTAATGTGTTTGTGTATGATATGCAGAAATTAAGTGGTCATAATGAGGTGTATTGTGTTTTATGTATCCATTGACATTCTTCAATAGAATGATTTTTGTACTTAACCAAATATCGATGATATTGAGTACCTGTGCGTGTAGTAGTGACATCATGATCAATGATTTTCTCCGGAACTAAGATTTCAGATTGTTCTTCAATTAAAGGAGGATCATCAAGAAGTGGAGCAAGTGGTAAAGTTCCTTTAAAGGGTTTAAGTAAGCTAATATGAAAAGAATTATGTATAGTCCAATGGGATGGAATATCTAATCGAAATGAATTATCATTAATTTTTTCTATAATGTGAAACGGTCCATAATAGCGTGGTGCAAGTTTAATTTTAGGATGCTGCAAAATATTTTTGAGACGTCTTTTAATTATTCGCAACCATACAAAATCATTTTCCCTGAATTCTTTGGCTAATCGTTTAGTATTGATAATATGTGTATATCGCTCTTGACTTTTCCTAATGTGCTCGTGAACATCATGAAGTATAGAAACGTGATCTTGAGCAATAGAATCAGCCATCGGAATGTCGGTTTGGGTGAGGGACATGGGAGTGGGAAGCTTTTTACCAAAAACTATTTCAAAAGTGCACGACCAGTAGTGGTGTGTGAAGTGTTATTGTAAGCAAATTGAAGCAATGGCAACTTTTCATCCCAGTTATTAGGATTATCTAATGAATAACAACGCAATAAATCAAGAATAGTACTATTTGTAGCCTCACTCTGTCCATTACTTTCAGGATGAAATGCAGAGCTAAAATCTATTTTAGAACCAAAATGTTGAAATAAGGCAACCCAAAAATGATTACAAAACCTAACATCACGATCAGATAACATTACTTTAGGAAATCCATGATGTGGAAAAATGCATTTAATGAATAATTTTGCAGCTTGAGGTGCAGTCAAAGTTTTTCTACATGGAATGAAATATGCATATTTACTAAACCTATCAACTATTGTCCAAATCATATCATTATGTGATGAAGTGATAGGAAGACCAGTGATAAAATCCATAGAGATTTGTTCCCATGGTTCATTTGGAATAGGAAGGGGCATTAATAATCCAAATGGTTTACCATGATGACGTTTGACACGCTGACATACAATGCATTGAGAAACATAATGTGCAATGTCTTTTTCCATATGTGGCCAAAAGAAGAAATCTTTGCAAGCAAAAATAGTGCTCTGTATGCCTCTATGACCCATGTAAGATGGTTCATGCATTTCTTTAATGACAAAATCTTTAAAAGCTTGGGTTATGCACAATCTATGTTGAAAATAGAGAAAACCATTATGAAATGTATAATGTTCATCAGATAAAGATGCAGCATTATTGAAGTCATGCCATGCACGTGAAAAATACAAATCAGATGCATAAGTGGAAACCATGTCTTGAAAAGAATGAAGTT
This sequence comes from Ceratopteris richardii, assembly GCA_020310875.1. Lineage (NCBI taxonomy): Eukaryota > Viridiplantae > Streptophyta > Polypodiopsida > Polypodiales > Pteridaceae > Ceratopteris > Ceratopteris richardii. The sequence goes on from CM035442.1 coordinate 75,056,957, forward strand.
GAATGGCAGAAATATTATTCAAAACAATGGAATTCGAAGGAAAACGGCTAAGAGCATCAGCTACGACATTAGATTTACCAGGTTGATATTGTATCATGGGTTGGAAATTTTGAATGAATGATGCCCATTTAAGATGTCTATCAGAGATTAAGGGCTGACTTAATAAATGCTTAATAGCCTGTTGATCGGTTTTGATTAATACTTCAGATCCCATAAGATAGTGTTTCCAAATTCGCAAAGCATGCACAACTGCTAACAGTTCTTTATCATACGTACTATAATTCTGTTCTGAGGGTTTAAGCTTTCTACTCTCAAATGCAATGGGATGGTCATTTTGCATCAGAACAGCACCTATTCCTGAACCGCTAGCATCAGTAACAACATGAAAGGGTTGTGAGAAATCAGGTAATTGTAAAACAGGTGCATGTGAAAGTGCATGTTTAAGTTTGTCAAAGGACTGTTGTTGGGTAAATCCCCATGCAAATTTTATTTTCTTTTTCAACAACAAAGTAAGAGGCAATGCTAAATAAGAAAAATTTCGAACAAACTTCCTATAGAAACTAGCCAACCCAAGAAAAGAACGAACATCATTGACTGATTGTGGTGTAGGCCATTCTATGATAACTCTAATCTTTTTCGGATCCACATGCACACCTGCACTTGAAATAATATGTCCTAAATATTCTAGCTTGCGCTGAAAGAAATAACTCTTTTCTGGATTAGCATAAAATGTGTTTTCTCGTAACAAATGAAAAACTGTTTCAAGATGCTTTTCATGTTCACTATCATTCTTACTGTAAACAAGTATGTCATCAAAGAATACAAGAACAAAAGCTTGGTAATCAAGAAAAATATTATTCATCATTCGCGCAAATGTAGCAGGGGCATTAGTAAGTGCAAAGGGCATTACCATAAATTCATAATGACCATTTTGAGTTCTAAATGCAGTCTTAAAAATATCACTTTGTGTCATACGAATCTGATGGTAACCCAATTTAAGATCAATTTTACTAAAGACACGAGCTCCTCGTAACTTATCTAAGAGATCATCTATTCGAGGAATAGGGTATCTATTCTTGATCGTGATCTTGTTAAGGGCTCTATAACCAATGCACATTCGATAAGTTTTATTCTTCTTCTCTACTAAGAGAACGGGTGCTCCAAATGGGGAAGAACTAGGCCTTATAAGTCCTTTTTGTAGTAGGTCTTTTACTTGATTTTCTATTTCCTTTTGATGTAATGGGCCATGTCTATAAGGTGCTTTATGAGGAGGAGAACTACCAGGGACTAAGTCTATGCTATGGTCAAAGGATCCTCGCGATGGTGGTAGTTCAGAGGGATATTCAGACATAAAACAATCCTTATAAGTACTCATGAAAGGTTTATATGCATGTGAAAGTGTATGAGTATAATCATTGATGACATTAACAAAAACAATGCATGAGTTAAATCCTTTCCTAAATGCACGCTTTGCTTGAGTGTGACTAATCAATGGAAATGGCTGGAAATCATGCCGTGCAGACAAAGTAATGATTTGACCTTTGAAAACAAATTTAAAGGTATGAGTATGGTAGTCAATACGTGGGTTATAATGGTGACGAAAAGGCATACCTAGTATAACATCATAAGATTGCAAAGGTGCAATTAAAAATGTTCGTGAGTCAACATAAGGGCCTATGCTAATCGTAACATCTTGCACTTCTCGTGTTACATTATAACGACTACCTTGAAATGCAGCTTTCACTTTATACAAAGAAGGAAACGTTTGTAATTTAAGTTCTTGTACTAATAAATTTGAAATGAAGTCATGTGAACTACCATCGTCATGTAGAATTTTAACTAGTTTGTTATTTATTGTACCCTGCATGCAAATAAGAGAGTGTAGAGAGATATCGTTACCCAAGGTACTTAAGTCCTTCTCCAGTGATTCCTCTATCCAAACAGGAGGAATTTCTTCATTATAGACCTCCATGTTATGCAATCGAGCTGTAGCCTGTTTCATATGAAGAGGTGGCAATCTGCACCTTATTTTTGTATGTCCAGGTTTACTACAATTCCAGCAGGTGATTCGTGGTCGCTTCTGTTGGGCATTCACTGCTGAAGTTTGAAGGGTAGGTGGTTTGGTTGGTTGGAGAGATGAAGCACTCTGTGGACTGTCAAAACAGAGTGCATGGGGGGAGATTGCACCCAATACTGCGTTGTGTCTCGTCTCTTGTTGCGTCTATTCTCTGTGTGTTTTCTGTGTCTGTAATCTCTGTATGCGTGTGAGCAAGATCCTGACAACAGTGGTATCAGAGCTCTGCACGCGTCAATACAGAGGGTTCTGTTCTCTGTTCGCGATTCCGTCTCCGTCTCCGCGTTCGTGATTCCGTTTCCGTTTCCTATTCCAGTTCCAGTTTCTGTTTCGTCTTCGGTTTCTGATTCTGATTCTGATCATGAACCAGAACCTACGTCTTCACCTACGTCTTCACCTAGGAAGAACTTAGGCAATAACTTAGGCAATACATTGGCAACATTGGCACCCAAGGCTCCCTTGGCGACCGTTGGCTACGCGCGAGACAATTTTAATTTTTGAGTGGTAATAGAGAGGTTTAGAGTCCCTAAGGTAGGAGGATTTGAACCCACAACCTCCTACTTTCAAGGGAAGTACTTTAACCACTCCACCATCTCTTGGAGTTGTTATTCAACTTCTCTTTCTTTGGTACTTGTGCAAGGCGCTCGCGGCGATTTCAAGGATGGACTCAACAAAGAAGTAAGTGTAACTTTCAATCCGTAGGTCGGATTGAGGCGTGTAATATACCGTTGGAAAGCTCTCGAAATGAACTTTCCAATGAGCTAGCTTGGAAGTGTGAATTCATTCAAAATCCTTGGGTGGCACTTGATTGAGTGTTCAAGATACCAAGCAAGGTTGAGAACACGGGATCGAGACACCAAGGTTGCAAACAAGAAGGTTCAATACACCAAGGTTGAGAGCAAGGGTCCAAGAGCACCATGGAGGATTACAGTAATTCACCTCTACCTGCGGCAACACTTGAACAACAACTAGAGCTCTTGCAGCATGAGCTTCAAGGAGCTCAGAACGAGATCCAACAACGTGATGAAATCCTCCAAAAGATGCAAGCTGAGGAAGACAACCTTACGAGAGTAGTAAAAGCTATTGTGTCTGCCCAATCTGATGTTACTCATTCAAAGATTGGTAATAGAAACTACCAGTTTCTACGATTTGATGGCCGAAAGGATGGGCCTTTAGTACTTTCTTGGTTGTCGCAGTTTGATGATTTTTATACCGATGAAATATATGCTGAAAGTGAAAAAGTTAAATTTGCCACTAACTATTTAGTAGGTAAAGCACAACTCTGGTGGAATGTCCTGCGGCACAGTACGGAGCGTCCGACAACTTGGAAGGCTTTTCAAGAAAACGTGAAGGATTCATTTCTTCCTCCTCAATACCATTTGCATGTTCGACGTGCATGGACGACCCTTACATGGAAGGAGGGTGATACGGTTACTACCTACACAGAGCGGTTCTGGCAAAATTTACTACTTGTACGAATGCTTGAAGATGTACCAGAGGATATCTTGCAGCAGAAATACGAAGATGGTTTCGAAGTGGTGTTGAGCCCATAAAAGTCATGTTGGTCAAAGTCAACTGCAGTCAAAGTCAACAGGTCAAAGTCAACAAGGTCAAGGTCAAAGTCAACAGGTGCAAAGTCAAAGTGCGTAAGTGCAGGTGTCAAAGTGCACAGGTAGTGCACAATGAATTGTCCACAAAGGGTAAATTGGAGAAAATAGGTTGCAGGTTGCAGAGGTACTTTCTCTAATTTCCCTAAGGTTCAAAGTGTGTTTTAAAGTGTTTTGGAAGGTTCAGGTGAACCCCCCTTATGTGCAAAAGTGAAGAATTAAAAGGAAATGTCAAGGCATGTGAAGCGGCAAAGTGTACGCACAGGTGAAAGTATGGCCCCCCATTAAAATTTTTTGGTTTTAGACTAAAGTCACTACAGGACAAAACAGTGGGTAGTTGGCTGCCACTTGTGAGAGCAATCTTGGAACATCAAAGTGAGCACCAAGATTCACTTGCAGTGAGGAGCGTACGTGATCGACACACTCAAATCAAGGCAAGGCCATTCTTGGACCAAGGTTAGAGTAAGCAAGAGAGCATAGGCCAAGGGGAGCAAGAGAGAGGAGTGCAAGAGTCACCGTAGTACGTCGCACAGAAGTGGAAGTGCAAGGTGCATAGAGAGTGACCAAGGATTTTGGTGCAGAGAAGTGCTAAGCTATAGTTCCCCCAAGTATCTCAAGGTCCTTTGGCAGTGCACGCTTGCCGACAGCAGGTATTCACTCCTCCCCCTTTGTGGAAGCTTGGTGCAAGGTGTGCACAAGGAGAAGCTTGAAGCAGGTGGAGGTCTGTTGCAGAGGAGGTCGGCAGCAAGAGGACATTGGGATATTGGATATTTTGTAATTGGGCACTCTGTGGGATTGTGCACAGAGGTATTGGTGTATCTTGTATTTCAAACATTGTACTTTTCTTACTGTAATCAAACGGCAGAAACTTCCAAGGTGTATTTTCTCTTTTGGTCTTTTCATTTTCTCCTACAAACCCTCAAACTCCTTCTTGTCAAAGAATCCCCCAACAAATTTGGCACGCCCGGTGGGACCTCCAAGGAGATTTGAGCATAGGAGACTATATATTGCCATTGGAGGACAATATTCCAGTGTCGACAACATTACTCCAGTAGGCCAAAAGGTACATACTTTTATCAAGTGTCTCATTTTAAGTGGACTATGAATAGCTCATGACCGCGACCCGGTCACAAACCTTGAGAATCAAGTGCAAGCAGACAAGAAGAAAGACGAACAGAAGATCATCGAGTCCACTTTCATCGACTTCATCGGTAGGAAGCATGGCAGGACAGGTGGACCTAGAAATCTTGCTCTCCAGATTAAACATAAAATTTCCCTCCTTCAGGGGTTTAGCCCAGGAGGACCCAGATGAGCACATTCGACGATTTCTTGCATTATGTAAGACTAGGGGGCTAATGGGTAGGGAAGATGCTTTCTTGATACTCTTCCCCGCCACATTGGAAGGACTGGCAGACAAGTGGTTTAGCCAGTTTGCTGAAAATCACTTTACCTCTTGGGATTTGATGAAAGAGGCCTTTAAGAATCAATTTCAGCATGGCAACACGGCTGAGATCATTATAGAAGAATTGGAAAACTTAAAGTTGGGTCCAGGAGAGAAGTTCCCCGAATTCGTGACCAGGGCCAAAGCATTAATGGCTAAACTACCGGATCCACCACACGACTTCTTTGTCAAGAAGTGGTTAGCCAAACCCTTACCTGTGGTCACCCAATGCAAAATAAAAGAGTTAGTGCTACCTACAGCCTCCATAGAGGAGTTCATCACCACGGCTACAAGATTGGAGCAAATAAGGCACCAATATGGGACAACTTCTTCACCACCAACATATGGTACAGAGATGGAGGATCCAGTGACCCATTTGAGGAGGGAGTTGGAGGGCTTAAAGAGAAATAAGCCCTACAAAGAGGAGGAGACTGCTGTGGCTCAATTGAGAAGGGAGATTGAAGCACTCAAGCTTCAAAAGGAAGAGGAGGCCCAAGCAGAGGAATTAGCTCAGCTACGACATGAGTTGCAGGAGCTCAAAGGAGGGGGCATCAAGAGTGGTCTTTGGTGTTCCATGTGCAGCAAACAAGGGCATATAGTAAGTGAGTGTCCTCTGCTAAGTGTAACTTGTCAATTATGCAGGAAGGTTGGCCATGAGGCCCATGAATGCCAATCAAGGGGAATACCTGCAACGACATACTGGACACAAGGAGGACCCCCAACAACCACAAATGTGATGGCTGCTGCACAAAATCAAGGTAACAACTATAATCCTAGACAAAGGAATAATTTTGGAAATGGGCCTAGGAGGCCAATCATCTGTTTTAGGTGTGGAGAATGCGGGCACTACCAAAGTAGGTGCACCCTACCAGAGAATGCACCTCCTTGCAGGAACTGCCCTGAGGCCAGAGACCATTATACATATGGTTGCCCCAAGACTCAAGCCTCTTCATCAGGGCCCCATATCCAAATGATTTCTGTGCACAAAGAAGAAGTGTGTGATCTAGGTAATGAGCCATCACCATCTACCAGGGTGGTGCAATTGGAAGAAATAGAATCTTTTACTGTGCAGACAAGAAGCAAGGGGAAGGCTCCAGTGGACATGGGTCAAGAATCATTGATTAATGGATTAAACAGAGACAAAGGTGTGTCCGAAGACCTAGCCACCACAAGTGCAGACACAAGGCAAAAGAAAAATTGCACAGGTACCAGTGATGCCATTGGACATGCATTCAGCAGGGCTCATGAGGAGTTGGATAAGTCAAATGGAGCCCAAGCTCTTAAGGAATCAGAAGCCTCCAGACTGCTCAAGTCCATGAAAAAGGAGGTTAGTATTTTTGATTTAATAAAGATGGATGGGAAGTTCAGGTCAGAACTCTTGCAGATAATTGATGAAGCTTCCACTACAAGTTTGGTGGCAAAGACTGCTGTTGTACATGAAGGAAAAATTGTAAGGGAAGCACCCCTTACAGATTATAAAAGTCCTCGGCTGACAGTATCTATCAAGGGTCATGAATTTAAAGGAGTTATTGTGGATGGTGGTTCTGGCATTAACTTGATGCCTGAACATACAATGAAAAAAATTGGACTCCACCCTTCAAGACCTGCAAATTTCACGGTTACTTTGGCAGATCAGAGCAAAGTAAGGCCCTTAGGGGTAATCCCAAAAGTTCCACTTGAAGTACAAGGTAATCTATTTATCCTGGATTTTGTGGTTTTAAGATTGCCCCAGGTTGAAGGAGGATTTCCTCTCTTAATTGGAAGACCTTGGCTGAGGCATGCCAGCGTCATTCATGATTGGGGTAAGGACACCATGTGGGTACAAAAGAAAGGGCAGGAGCTGACACAAATTCATTTAGAAGAAGGCCCAGACAATCAAGGAAACACTAGTATGATGCAAACAGTGAGCATTTGCATGGAAACAGAAGCGGAGGATCAACCCCAAATAGATTTTGAGGAAGAAGAGGATATTTTAAGTTGGCTCCAAGCAGGCGACTCTTCCTCTTGTTTTGGAGTTTTCATTAATAATTGTTGTACAATTGAAGGTTATGATGAAGATAAGGAAAAAGTCCAGGTTGATGGATTGGGAGAGCCCATTACAAACCACAGAAGGGGCAGGAAGACAACCCTCAAATGCATTTTTGAGGAGGATATGACTACTACAGAAAATGAAGTTAATAAAGCTAAAGGCAAGGTAAAAGATTCTAGTGAAGAGTGTTCTTTTCCAATTCAAGAAATACCTGCAGGATGGATGCAGGATAAGGAAGAACAGATTGAAATCCAAAACACCCCTGCTTATGAAGCAATGCAAGAAAAGCTAGAAGACAAAGACAAGGAAGGAGAGGAGAAGGAAGATACTCTGGTAGAGAGAAATCCTGTCCAAGAAATACAATTAGGCAATCAAGACAATGATCGGCCAGTTTTGGTGGCCACTTGGCTGTGGAGCCACCCAGGGCTCCTGGAAAAGGTAAAATCATTCTTGACCCAATATATAGATGTTTTTGCTTGGCATTATAAAGACTTAGAAGGAGTGCTTGCAACTTATGGAGAACACAGAATCCCTCTGGTTGATGGAGCAAAACCTATAAGAGGGAAGAGTTATAGACTTAACCCAAAATATGCTGAAGCTGTCTATGTGGAAATCCAGAAGATGGAGGATGCAGGAATCATCATTCCTGTAGAACACTCAGAGTGGCTCTCCCCTATGGTTATAGTACCAAAGAAGAATACTAATAAAATCAGAATTTGTGTTGATTTTAGAGCACTCAATAAGGTGACCATTCCAGATGGTTTCCCAATGCCTTTTGCAGAACAGGTCATTGAAGAAGTAGCTGGGCATGCCTTATATAGCTTTATGGATGGATTCAGTGGCTATAATCAAATATCAATACACCCAGAGGATCGAGAAAAGACTGCTTTTATCACACCTTGGGGAACATATGTGTATGTAAAAATGCCATTTGGGCTCAGAAATGCCCCAGCCACCTTTAACAGAACGGTCAATCTCATCTTTGGCCCCCTATTGCTGGAATCACTTAGAATCTTCATGGATGACTTCTCTTCGTTTTCAGGATCTCACAAAGAAACTCCTCTAGATTGTTTGGACCACCACTTGAGACAGCTGCAGAATGTTTTCAAAAGATGCAGGGAGACTAAGTTAAAGCTCAATCCAAACAAGTGTCATTTTCTTGTGACAGAAGGAACTCTCTTAGGACATGTGGTGTCAGCTAAAGGTATGGCCCCGGATCCTGACAAAATCATTTCTATCTTAAAGTTGCCTAAACCTAAATCCCCTAAAGAGATCCAGAGTTTTTTGGGGCATACTGGATACCATAGAAGGTTTATTAAAATGTATGCAGAGATAGCTAGACCTCTGGCTAGACTTACGGGTAAGGAAGTGCCTTTTAAATGGGAAGAAGAGGAGGAAAAAGCATATCAAGCATTGCGGTCAAGGTTAGTGTCTGCTCCCATCTTGATCACACCTGAGTGGTCAAAAATATTTCACATACATGTAGATGCCAGTGCCTATGCAGTGGGGGCCGTTTTGACACAACCTAGTGAAGAATTTAAGATGGATAGACCAATTCAGTATGCCAGTAGAATTTTGACTAAGGCTGAAAGGAATTACAGCACCACAGAAAGGGAAGCCTTGGCAATGGTTTTTGCTGTCCAAAAATTTCGTCATTACTTGTTGGGAGTAAAATTTGTTATTATAACAGATCACCAACCACTGAAATATTTGCTCAACAAACCACAAGCCACTGGTAGAATATGGAGGTGGTTATTGTTGTTCCAAGAATTTGATTTTTCTATGGTCCACAGACCAGGTAAAGAAAATGTTATGGCGGATCACCTTTCCAGAATCAATATGAGGGAGCAAGTTAGTGGAATCAATGATGATTTTCCAGATGCTCATCTGTTTGCTGTCCAGGCTCAAGGTTGGTATTATGATATCAAGAATTTCATTAAAACAGGGATGTATCCAGAAAAGGCTAGTGCTGTGCAAAGGAAGAGATTGCTACTCAAGAGCAGACCATATACCTTCCTTGAAGATAAACTCTACAGACAGGGCAAGGATGACAGGATGAGGAAATGCTTAGAGGAAGATGAAGTGAGGGAAATACTGCAATTTGCACATGAAGGAACAGGTGGTGGGCACCTTCCAGGGCATATCATGAGCCAGAGAATACTAGATGCTGGTCTATGGTGGCCTACACTCTTTAAGGATGCAGATGATTGGAGAAAAACATGTGATGTGTGTCAGAGGTGTGGACCTAAGCCAACAAAGCAGAGGCATAACCCCTTAGTTGTTTCCAATTCCTGGCAACCATTTGAGAAGTGGGGGCTGGATTTCGTAGGGCCCATCTACCCTCCGGCAATTCCAAAAAGAGAGAAATATCTCTTAATAGCTACAGATTATGCGACCAAATGGGCTGAAGCTATTGCTTCCCCCGACTGCACTGCTCAAACTGTTGCTGATTTTATCTACACTAGCATCATTTGCAGGTTTGGATGTCCACTTGAAATTGGTACAGATCAAGGTACACATTTTGTCAATAAGGTCCTGCAGGAAATTTTCACCAGGTATAAAATTCTACATAGGACCTCTTGTGCTTATTACCCAAGAGCCAATGGACAGGCTGAATCGACAAATAAGGTTTTAATCTCAATGTTAACAAAAGAGTGTCTGTTACAGCCCACTTCATGGGGCATTGCTTATCAAGGTACACTATGGGCATACAGGTTAGCATACAAAGAGGCCACCGGATATTCTCCTTTCCAACTGGTTTATGGCATAATGCCCATTGAGCCCTTTGAATTTTTACATGGCTCACCTAAGATAGCATTCATGCAGGGCAAAAAAGACTGTGATGTCTCTCAGAGAATAGGGGCACTACATAAAGTGGAGGAGATTCGTCTCCTAGCAACAAAACAATTGATCGAGACTCAGATGAAGAGGAAAGAGGCACATGATCGACACCTGTGGAACAACAACATTGAAGCAGGCATGTTGGTTCTTCTCCATAGACCTAACCTTCATACACAACTGAGAGGAAAATGGCTTCCAAATTGGGAAGGACCTTATAGAGTCAAAACAATGCTAAACTTGGGTGCTGTGGAGTTAGAGACGCTGAAAGGAGAGGCCTTGCCACTGGTCAACATTTCAAGGTTGAAGGCCTATCATCAACACACTTAATGACGTATGGATCACCTGGAACTGCCAAATATGTCCAGGTTGTACATAACTTTCTCATCATATTTTGCTCAGTTTTAGTAGTTTTCCTTATCAATTTCATCTTTGTATTGGTGTTTTTAGAAAACCTAGAAGATATTTCAAAACCACGGCCAAGCAAGCATTTTTCTAGCAATTTTAGCATTTTTCTAGCAATTTTTATCCCTTTCCGATGTCTTTTTATTGCCCAATTTGAGGAATAAATGGAGGGTCTCTGTGGTTTGATGAAGGATTTTAGGCTCAACATGTAGAAAATTTCATCAGAATTTTTTCAGAATTTTTTTAGAATTTTTTGGCCAATTTTTGGCATTTTTTTCAGATTTTTCCTTCATTTTTCTCTAAATTGGGCTATTAAAAAAATTATAAAAAAAAAAAAAAAAAAAAAAAAGAGCCCCCTAGGGAATTTGCGGGTTCCCAAAAAAAAAAAAAAAACAAAATTAAATTTAAAAAAAAAAAAAAAAAAAAAATCCCCCCAGCCCCCCCCCTTCCCCCCCCCCTCCCCCCCCCCTTTTCCCCCCCCCCTCCCCCCCCCCTCCCCCCCCCCCCTCCCCCCCCCTCCCCCCCCCCCTCCCCCCCCCCCTCCCCCCCCCTCCCCCCTCCCCCCCCCCCCCTCCCCCCCCCTTCCCCTCCCCCCCCCCCCCCCCCCCCCCCTCTCCCCCCCCTCCCCCCCCCCCCTCCCCCCCCCCCCCCTCCCCCCCCCCCCCCCCTCCCCCCCCCCCCGCCCCCCGTTCTGACAGCCCCCCTCCCCCCCCCCCCCCCCGCCCCCGTTCTGACAGCCCCCCCCCCCACCGACCACCCCGCCCCCCGTTCTGACAGCCCCCCCCTCTCCCCCCCCCCCTTTCCCCCCCCCCCCCCCTCCCCCCCCCCCCCCTCCCCCCCCCCCCCCTCCCCCCCCCCCCCCTTCCCCCCCCCCCCCCCCCCCGACCACCCCCCCCCCCTATTTTCTTTTTATTATTTTTTTATTTATTTATTTTATTTTATTTTATTTTTTTAATTAATTTTTATCTGTTATTTATTTTATGTTATTTTATTTTCTTCTTTATTTTCTTTTCTGTCTGAGCGTTGAAAACGACAAAAGAAAAAAAAAAAAAAAAAAAAAAAAAAAAAACAGCGATCTTTTTTTTTTTTTTTTTTTTACTTTATTTTTTTATTTTTTCATGGCTCACAGCTATTGGCTCTGGATTGTGCCTCGGTTGGCCGTTTTTTACAAAAATGGAGTCATTTTCATGTTTTTTGGCACCTATGAACTTAGTTTTTGAATTTCTTTTTACAAATTTCCACTTTTTGTATGACTTTTGGTCTGAAACCACATGTTTTGAACACCTTTATCACATGTTTTTATTTCACAACATTGTCCAAATGATCTATTCTCACCTTGTCTTACCTTATGTTTAATAATCTCCCATATGTACCCTCTGTAGCCCTCCGGTTTGTTCACATTAGCCTCCTCCCGACCCCTGATTCCTACTCCCCATCCCTCCCTTTACCAATATGCCCAGCCACATCCTTTCCCCTCCCTACCCCATCCATATTCGCACCCTCAGCCCTCCCTTCCCCTTCCTTTCTCCCCTTCCATTGCCCCCCCTTTTTGCTTTTCCATTCCAAAATCCCACTTTTGGTTCTTCTCTGGGGCTTGTTCTCTCCTGTTTTGGTGGAATTGGTTGCTGCTCAGATGTCCTATTCAAGTTTTTGCGGCTATATCTTCATCGTGATCAAAGTTTAGCTATCGCTCTCCGGGACGGAGAGCACATTAGGTGGTGGGCAACTGTTGAGCCCATAAAAGTCATGTTGGTCAAAGTCAACTGCAGTCAAAGTCAACAGGTCAAAGTCAACAAGGTCAAGGTCAAAGTCAACAGGTGCAAAGTCAAAGTGCGTAAGTGCAGGTGTCAAAGTGCACAGGTAGTGCACAATGAATTGTCCACAAAGGGTAAATTGGAGAAAATAGGTTGCAGGTTGCAGAGGTACTTTCTCTAATTTCCCTAAGGTTCAAAGTGTGTTTTAAAGTGTTTTGGAAGGTTCAGGTGAACCCCCCTTATGTGCAAAAGTGAAGAATTAAAAGGAAATGTCAAGGCATGTGAAGCGGCAAAGTGTACGCACAGGTGAAAGTATGGCCCCCCATTAAAATTTTTTGGTTTTAGACTAAAGTCACTACAGGACAAAACAGTGGGTAGTTGGCTGCCACTTGTGAGAGCAATCTTGGAACATCAAAGTGAGCACCAAGATTCACTTGCAGTGAGGAGCGTACGTGATCGACACACTCAAATCAAGGCAAGGCCATTCTTGGACCAAGGTTAGAGTAAGCAAGAGAGCATAGGCCAAGGGGAGCAAGAGAGAGGAGTGCAAGAGTCACCGTAGTACGTCGCACAGAAGTGGAAGTGCAAGGTGCATAGAGAGTGACCAAGGATTTTGGTGCAGAGAAGTGCTAAGCTATAGTTCCCCCAAGTATCTCAAGGTCCTTTGGCAGTGCACGCTTGCCGACAGCAGGTATTCACTCCTCCCCCTTTGTGGAAGCTTGGTGCAAGGTGTGCACAAGGAGAAGCTTGAAGCAGGTGGAGGTCTGTTGCAGAGGAGGTCGGCAGCAAGAGGACATTGGGATATTGGATATTTTGTAATTGGGCACTCTGTGGGATTGTGCACAGAGGTATTGGTGTATCTTGTATTTCAAACATTGTACTTTTCTTACTGTAATCAAACGGCAGAAACTTCCAAGGTGTATTTTCTCTTTTGGTCTTTTCATTTTCTCCTACAAACCCTCAAACTCCTTCTTGTCAAAGAATCCCCCAACAAGTGGGTATCCAAGCTAAGCTTCACACCCTACGACCTACAACCCTCAACGAGGCTATATCTTTTGTTTATGATGCAGAAAAAGAATTCCAGTCCATAACCAAGTCACTCCGTCTACAACAACCACGTCCACGACCATTTCCTCTTAAACCTTCATTTCCTATGAAGCATAATTTTAATGCCCCATCTTACCCTAGCTTTCCTCGACCTCTACAATCCAATTACTCAACTTCACCCGTTGTTTCATCTCTCCAACCAACCAAACCACCTACCCTTCAAACTTCAGCAGTGAATGCCCAACAGAAGCGACCACGAATCACCTGCTGGAATTGTGGTAAACCTGGACATACAAAAATAAGGTGCAGATTGCCACCTCTTCATATGAAACAGGCTACAGCTCGATTGCATAACATGGAGGTCTATAATGAAGAAATTCCTCCTGTTTGGACAGAGGAATCACTGGAGAAGGACTTAAGTACCTTGGGTAACGATATCTCTCTACACTCTCTTCTTTGCATGCAGGGTACAATAAATAACAAACTAGTTAAAATTCTACATGACGATGGTAGTTCACATGACTTCATTTCACATTTATTAGTACAAGAACTTAAATTACAAATGTTTCCTTCTTTGTATAAAGTGAAAGCTGCATTTCAAGGTAGTCGTTATAATGTAACACGAGAAGTGCAAGATGTTACGATTAGCATAGGCCCTTATGTTGACTCACGAACATTTTTAATTGCACCTTTGCAATCTTATGATGTTATACTAGGTATGCCTTTTCGTCACCATTATAACCCACGTATTGACTACCATACTCATACCTTTAAGTTTGTTTTCAAAGGTCAAATCATTACTTTGTCTGCACGGCATGATTTCCAGCCATTTCCATTGATTAGTCACACTCAAGCAAAGCGTGCATTTAGGAAAGGATTTAACTCATGCATTGTTTTTGTTAATGTCATCAATGATTATACTCATACACTTTCAGATGCATATAAACCTTTCATGAGTACTTATAAGGATTGTTTTATGTCTGAATATCCCTCTGAACTACCACCATCGCGAGGATCCTTTGACCATAGCATAGACTTAGTCCCTGGTAGTTCTCCTCCTCATAAAGCACCTTATAGACATGGCCCATTACATCAAAAGGAAATAGAAAATCAAGTAAAAGACCTACTACAAAAAGGACTTATAAGGCCTAGTTCTTCCCCATTTGGAGCACCCGTTCTCTTAGTAGAGAAGAAGAATAAAACTTATCGAATGTGCATTGATTATAGAGCCCTTAACAAGATCACGATCAAGAATAGATACCCTATTCCTCGAATAGATGATCTCTTAGATAAGTTACGAGGAGCTCGTGTCTTTAGTAAAATTGATCTTAAATCGGGTTACCATCAGATTCATATGACACAAAGTGATATTTTTAAGACTGCATTTAGAACTCAAAATGGCCATTATGAATTTATGGTAATGCCCTTTGGACTTACTAATGCCCCTACTACATTTGCGGGAATGATGAATAATATTTTTCTTGATTGCCAAGCTTTTGTTCTTGTATTCTTTGATGACATACTTGTTTACAGTAAGAATGATAGTGAACATGAAAAGCATCTTGAAACAGTTTTTCATTTGTTACGAGAAAACACATTTTATGCTAATCCAGAAAAGAGTTATTTCTTTCAACGCAAGCTAGAATATTTAGGACATATTATTTCAAGTGCAGGTGTGCATGTGGATCCGAAAAAGATTAGAGTTATCATAGAATGGCCTACACCACAATCAGTCAATGATGTTCGTTCTTTTCTTGGGTTGGCTAGTTTCTATAGGAAGTTTGTTCGAAATTTTTCTTATTTAGCATTGCCTCTTACTTTGTTGTTGAAAAAGAAAATAAAATTTGCATGGGGATTTACCCAACAACAGTCCTTTGACAAACTTAAACATGCACTTTCACATGCACCTGTTTTACAATTACCTGATTTCTCACAACCCTTTCATGTTGTTACTGATGCTAGCGGTTCAGGAATAGGTGTTGTTCTGATGCAAAATGACCATCCCATTGCATTTGAGAGTAGAAAGCTTAAACCCTCAGAACAGAATTATAGTACGTATGATAAAGAACTGTTAGCAGTTGTGCATGCTTTGCGAATTTGGAAACACTATCTTATGGGATCTGAAGTATTAATCAAAACCGATCAACAGGCTATTAAGCATTTATTAAGTCAGCCCTTAATCTCTGATAGACATCTTAAATGGGCATCATTCATTCAAAATTTCCAACCCATGATACAATATCAACCTGGTAAAGCTAATGTCGTAGCTGATGCTCTTAGCCATTTTCCTTCGAATTCCGTTGTTTTGAATAATGTTTCTGCCATTCAACTTCATTCTTTTCAAGACATGGTTTCCACTTATGCATCTGATTTGTATTTTTCACGTGCATGGCATGACTTCAATAATGCTGCATCTTTATCTGATGAACATTATACATTTCATAATGGTTTTCTCTATTTTCAACATAGATTGCAAGCTTTTAAAGATTTTGTCATTAAAGAAATGCATGAACCATCTTACATGGGTCATAGAGGCATACAGAGCACTATTTCTGCTTGCAAAGATTTCTTCTTTTGGCCACATATGGAAAAAGACATTGCACATTATGTTTCTCAATGCATTGTATGTCAGCGTGTCAAACGTCATCATGGTAAACCATTTGGATTATTAATGCGCCTTCCTATTCCAAATGAACCATGGGAACAAATCTCTATGGATTTTATCACAGGTCTTCCTATCACTTCATCACATAATGATATGATTTGGACAATAGTTGATAGGTTTAGTAAATATGCATATTTCATTCCATGTAGAAAAACTTTGACTGCACCTCAAGCTGCAAAATTTGTTCATTAAATGCATTTTTCCACATCAGGGATTTCCTAAAGTAATGTTATCTGATCGTGATGTTAGGTTTTGTAATCATTTTTGGGTTGCCTTATTTCAACATTTTGGTTCTAAAATAGATTTTAGCTCTGCATTTCATCCTGAAAGTAATGGACAGAGTGAGGCTACAAATAGTACTATTCTTGATTTATTGCATTGTTATTCATTAGATAATCCTAATAACTGGGATGAAAAGTTGCCATTGCTTCAATTTGCTTACAATAACACTTCACACACCACTACTGGTCATGCACCTTTTGAAATAGTTTTTGGTAAAAAGCTTCCCACTCCCATGTCCCTCACCCAAACCGACATTCCGATGGCTGATTCTATTGCTCAAGATCACATTTCTATACTTCATGATGTTCACGAGCACATTAGGAAAAGTCAAGAGCGATATACACGTATTATCAATGCTAAACGATTAGCCAAAGAATTCAAGGAAAATGATTTTGTATGGTTGCGAATAATTAAAAGACGTCTCAAAAATATTTTGCAGCATCCTAAAATTAAACTTGCACCACGCTATTATGGACCGTTTCGCATTATAGAAAAAATTAATGATAATTCATTTCGATTAGATATTCCATCCCATTGGACTATACATAATTCTTTTCATATTAGCTTACTTAAACCCTTTAAAGGAACTTTACCACTTGCTCCACTTCTTGATGATCCTCCTTTAATTGAAGAACAATCTGAAATCTTAGTTCCTGAGAAAATCATTGATCATGATGTCACTACTACACGCACAGGTACTCAATATCATCGATATTTGGTTAAGTACAAAAATCACTCTATTGAAGAATGTCAATGGATACATAAAACACAATACACCTCATTATGACCACTTAATTTCTGCATATCATACACAAACACATTAATGTAACAGCTCCATGAACATTTCCATGCATGTATTTTTACATGGCACATGCCTATTTTCTTTATTCAGTGATGAAACATGTGATTGGCCATCCATGTTTATTCTTTTATCACCTGAGGTCAGTTGCTTGTTCAACTGAGGGGCATGTTATACCTATGGAATATGTTGAACAATGCATTGTTGGATTGAAATATGGAATAGCCAATGCATTGTTGGATTGAAATATCGAATAGCCAATGCATTGTTGGATTGTAACATGAAATATGTTGGCCAATGCATTGTTGGATTGTAACAGTAATATGGAATATGTTGAACACTGCATTACAATTGTTAGAGTGTTGAATTCTTTTATCAACTGAGGTCAGTTGCTTGTCAACTGAGAGGCATGTTGTATATTATTGAACAAGGCATTGTTAAAATGTTAAATTATTAATGTATTAATATGTTTTTGATGTTTTTGATATAGCAGCTGAAGGTTCGTGAGGAGCGTGCAAGGCGTGAAAGGGCGGACATCAATAATCCGAATAATTATTATTTAGTTTGTAAATAAACCTACGTAGAAGGTTCTATTGTTAGAAAAGTAATGGTTAGAATAAGGGTCGTTGTAGACCACAGTTTCTGTTATTGAAAGCAATGGCTTTCTATAAAAGTTATCAACTTTTAGTTCATGCCTGCTTTTCGAAGCCGCCCTCTTGTAACCACTCTTTTCGACGTAATCAAAAGTCCTATAAATACATGCACTCTGTGGACTGTCAAAACAGAGTGCATGGAGGGAGATTGCACCCAATACTGCGTTGTGTCTCGTCTCTTGTTGCATCTATTCTCTGTGTGTTTGAAGTTGAGTAATTGGATTGTAGAGGTCGAGGAAAGCTAGGGTAAGATGGGGCATTAAAATTATGCTTCATAGGAAATGAAGGTTTAACAGGAAATGGTCGTGGACGTGGTTGTTGTAGACGGAGTGACTTGGTTATGGACTGGAATTCTTTTTCTGCATTATAAGCAAAAGATATAGCCTCGTTGAGGGTTGTAGGTCGTAGGGTGTGAAGCTTAGCTTGGATACCCACTTCCAAACCATCTTCGTATTTCTGCTGCAAGATATCCTCTGATACATCTTCAAGCATTCGTACAAGTAGTAAATTTTGCCAGAACCGCTCTGTGTAGGTAGTAACCGTATCACCCTCCTTCCATGTAAGGGTCGTCCATGCACGTCGAACATGCAAATGGTATTGAGGAGGAAGAAATGAATCCTTCACGTTTTCTTGAAAAGCCTTCCAAGTTGTCGGACACTCCGTACTGTGCCGCAGGACATTCCACCAGAGTTGTGCTTTACCTACTAAATAGTTAGTGGCAAATTTAACTTTTTCACTCTCAGCATACATTTTATCGGTATAAAAATCATCAAACTGTGACAACCAAGAAAGTACTAAAGGCCCATCCTTTCGGCCATCAAATCGTAGAAACTGGTAGTTTCTATTACCAATCTTTGAATGAGTAACATCAGATTGGGCAGACACAATAGCTTTTACTACTCTCGTAAGGTTGTCTTCCTCAGCTTGCATCTTTTGGAGGATTTCATCACGTTGTTGGATCTCGTTCTGAGCTCCTTGAAGCTCATGCCGCAAGAGCTCTAGTTGTTGTTCAAGTGTTGCCGCAGGTAGAGGTGAATTACTGTAATCCTCCATGGTGCTCTTGGACCCTTGCTCTCAACCTTGGTGTATTGAACCTTCTTGTTTGCAACCTTGGTGTCTCGATCCCGTGTTCTCAACCTTGCTTGGTATCTTGAACACTCAATCAAGTGCCACCCAAGGATTTTGAATGAATTCACACTTCCAAGCTAGCTCATTGGAAAGTTCGTTCCGAGAGCTTTCCAACGGTATATTACACGCCTCAATCCGACCTACGGATTGAAAGTTACACTTACTTCTTTGTTGAGTCCATCCTTGAAATCGCCGCGAGCGCCTTGCACAAGTACCAAAGAAAGAGAACTTGAATAACAACTCCAAGAGATGGTGGAGTGGTTAAAGTACTTCCCTTGAAAGTAGGAGGTTGTGGGTTCAAATCCTCCTACCTTAGGGACTCTAAACCTCTCTATTATCACTCAAAAATTAAAATTGTCTCGCGCGTAGCCAACGGTCGCCAAGGGAGCCTTGGGTGCCAATGTTGCCAATGTATTGCCTAAGTTCTTTGCCTTAGTCGACGCCTTAAACGACGCCTTGGAGTAAGACGTAGGTGAAGACGTAGGTTCTGGTTCTGGATCAGAAACCGAAGACGAAACAGAAACTGAAACTGGAACAGGAAACGGAAACGGAATCACGAACGCGGAGACGGAGACGGAATCGCGAATAGAGAACAGGACCCTCTGTATTGACGCGTGCAGAGCTCTGATACCACTGTTGTCAGGATCTTGCTCACGCGCATACAGAGATTACGGACACAGAAAACACACAGAGAATAGATGCAACAAGAGACAAGACACAACGCAGTATTGGGTGCAATCTCCCCCCATGCACTCTGTTTCGACAGTCCACAGAGTGCATGTATTTATAGGACTTTTGATTACATCGAAAAGAGTGGTTACAAGAGGGCGGCTTCGAAAAGCAGGCATGAACTAAAAGTTGATAACTTTTACAGAAAGCCATTGCTTTCAATAACAGAAACTGTGGTCTACAACGACCCTTATTCTAACCATTACTTTTCTAACAATAGAACCTTCTACGTAGGTTTATTTACAAAATAAATAATAATTATTCGGATTATTGATGTCCGCCCTTTCACGCCTTGCACGCTCCTCAGGAACCTTCAGCTGCTATATCAAAAACATCAAAAACATATTAATACATTAATAATTTAACATTTTAACAATGCCTTGTTCAATAATATACAACAGCCAATTTCTACTGGATATTCATTAGAGATTACTCCAAGATAGTGACATCTCTTACAAGCTTACAGGGAACTCCAAATTCTCATGGACCGAAGAAGCAGAAAAGGCCTTTCAGACCTTGAAATCAGCATTTACTACCGCTCCAATTCTAGTTCATCCTGATTCCAGTAAGCCCTTCTTCCTTGAGACAGATGCATCAGGCTTTGCTCTAGGGGCCATTCTTTCCCAATATGGAGATGATGGACGCCTACATCCAGTTGCATATCATTCAAGGAAGTTTTTCCCTCCATAAATTAATTATGAAATTCATGATAAAGAACTTCTTGCCATAGTAGACGTGTTTGATACATGGTGTCGCCATCTAGAAGGAGCAGCTCATAAAGTCATTCTGTATTCAGATCACAAGAACCTAGAGTATTTTATGACCACCCGGATTCTCAATAGAAGGCAATCTTGATGGAGTAACTTTTTATGCAGATTCGACTTTGTCATCACATACCATCTAGGATGTCAACCATATGAGTCAGATGCCCTGTCCAGAAGATCTTACCTTGCACCAAAGAAGGGTGAAGAGACCTTTGATCAACAAGAGAGTGTATTACTCAAGCCTGAGCATCTCCAGTTAGCAGTTATCTCTTCAAGCCATCATGAAGATTCAGCCTTGAATCAATTGATCCGTGAGAATCTACCACAGGACGAATTGTTTTGTAACGTTAAGCAGAAAACTCAAGAAGGAAAATTCCAAGGAGTAAACGAATTTCAGGAAAAGGATGGGTTACTAATCAATAAGAACCTATTGTATGTCCCTCGAGGAAAGCCCAGGATCCAAGTACTTCAACAATGCCATGACAACCTTGCAGCAGGACATTTTGGAGTGAATAAAATAATAGAACTCATATCAAGGGACTTTTGGCGGCCTCCGATGTGGAAAGAAGTCAAAGAATACATTCAAAGTTGTGCTACTTGCAATAGATCTAGGGTACCCTGACATAAACCTCATGGCCTCTTGCAACCTCTACCTATTCCACAAAGGCCATGGGCTTCAATATTGTCTATGGATTTCATCATAGATCTACCAAAGTCAGATAAGTGTGATGCCATTCTTGTTATTGTGGATAGATTTACAAAGATGGTACACTTCATTCCAACTACCAAGGCAATCACAGGTGCAGCCACTGCTAGACTTTTTCTCAGGTATATATTTAGGCTTCATGGATTGCCTAATGACATTGTTAGTGATCGAGGTCCACAGTTCCTATCCAGCTTTTGGAATAGTCTTTGCAAGCTCCTTGGTGTTCAAGTTAAACTATCTACAGCAAATCATCCACAAACTGATGGACAAACAGAACTTGTGAATCAAGTCCTAGAGCAAAATCTCCGTTGCACTAGCGACTATCATCAAAATGATTGGTTTGAGCTTTTACCCTTTGCAAAGTTTGCTTATAACAATAGTGTTCATGCATCTACCAAGCAGACTCCCTTCTTTGCAAATTATGGACAACATCCAACGATGGATATACAACTCTCAAATCATGTCAAGAAACCAGCTGCTAGAGACAAGGCCCAGTAGCTGATGGACATTCACAAAGAACTCAAGGAAGAGATCCATAAAGCTCAAGAACAATATAAGTACTATGTAGATCAACATCGTGTCCAGAATCCATCATATCAAATTGGGGATAAAGTATGGTTACTCAGAAACAATTTGCAAACCTCAAGACCTTGTGCAAAGTTAGATCATCAAAGATTTGGTCCATTTACCATCTTGGCCAAGATTAATCCAGTCACATTCAAGCTCCAGCTACCAAGTACTATGAGAATACATCCAGTTTTCCATGTATCCATATTGGAACCATATCAGATTTCACCATTGAGGGGGGAGAGACCTAGTCCTTCACCACCTATCGAGATTGATGATCATGAAGAATTTAAAGTCGAGCATGTCCTAGATTCTAGAATATCCCGAGGAAGATTGGAATACCTTATTCATTGGAAAGGGTATGACATCAGTGATCGTACTTGGGAACCTGTAGAAAACCTTCAGAGAGCACCAATCAAGGTTCAAGAATTCCATAAGAGAAATCCAACGAAGCCAAGAACAGATAACATGACCGCTCCTCGTGGAACTCGTCGCTTGAGGGGGAGGTGATGTCATGGACAAAGGAAACCATCCTAAACCTTAGATTTCATTTGAACCTTGTATCTCATGATTGGTTCAGCATTAGGAGAAACCAATGCTTCCATGCGTCCGGAACGTGCCAAAATCCTAAGATCGACTGTCTACTTGCCTGATTCGGATATCCATAGCTCATGTTTCGAATTGATGACATCATCAATTCGTAACCGCCTTTCATGAACCGCCCTTGAAAACCTATATAAGGAGGGGTTGGCCACATTCATGATCAGTCTTGCCAATACCAGTCTTGGGAGCTCAAGGAGTTGTGACCACCAAGTAAGTACTCTCCAAGTTCCGGTTCCTGTTCTTGTCTTGTTCCTTGTTCCACTCCTGTCTAGTCTTGTATCCTAGACATCTAGTCTTGTCCTCTTGTAATCTCATAGTACGAGATCTTGTCGAGTTCTTTCTTGTATCTAGTCCATCTCCCAAAGGGGAGTTCTTGTAATCCAGAGATCTTGTTCCATACTTACGATCCTGGGTTGTGGGATCTCTTGTATCATCTCTACCTGAGTTATCTACACCTACGGTCCCAGGTTGTGGGACTTCTTGTATCAGCTACATATTCCTGTGTTATTTTCCCTACGTAGGTAGTCTTGTAATCAGAAGTATATTTCAGAAATCTTGTCTATTGTAGTCAGAGAGCACAATCTAGTGCTCCCCTGACAAATGCAATTGTTTAATTTTATCTTTTCTTGTTGATCTTTATTAGGTGATGTACCCGTATCATATTTTTCATGCATTTCAATGAATGTTGCATTCTCCTTCTCATGGCCCATTTCTTCATCATATAAAGTGAAGTCATCATAATCTCCATTTGCATCAGAATGTGTCTTTTCCCAGAGTGTAATGTTCGTTTACATAAATGTCATTATATTGATGCCCAATCAACAACTCATTCTTACCCCTATGATTAGGATCACTCTCTTGTACCTCCAAAGACTCATTTAATGTGGCATCACTCAAGAGTATTTCACAATCTTGATCTTGATCTAGAATATTTGTAGGTTTAGCATCATGCTTTTCACCATCGGCATACATACCACTCTCTAGAGGACTCATCATTTGCACAAGGAAGAAGAAGAAGCTTGGAGAACAACACACAATACTGAATGTATTACTAGAGAATGTACAAAGATAACTAGCCCATTAGGGCAATAGGCGTATATACAAGCCGGGGGAAAAAACCCTCCTAAAGAGGGAAAAAAGTGCCCCAACGGTCCTAGAGCACTACCTAAATATATCAACAAATCCACCCTAGGAGTGATGCGGTGAATAAGTAGCTGGCACTCATGTATAAGGAAGTGCCAAGCTATGTGAAAATCACTCCACAAAAGGAAGTAAGCCCAAAACTTTGCGGAAAGCTTCAAAATTCTCCCTAGGCAGAGCCGTCGTGAAAAGGTCTGCAATGTTCTCCTGCGTGGGCACATATGCCAAGCTGATCTCCCCAATAGAGAACCTCTCCCTGACATAATGATAATGCACCTCAATGTGCTTAGTGCGAGCATGGAACACAGGGTTTCTCACAACTTCCAATGCGCTCTGACTGTCAGTGATGATAGTGGTGGCAAAAGACTGACCAACACCCAAATTAGCCATAAGGTGTCTGAGCCACACACACTCAACAGTCGCTATGAAGGCTGCTCTATACTCAGCCTCACAACTGGAAGTGGCCACAATAGGCTACTTCTTGCTCAACCAAGATATACATGAGCTACCAAGCATGAAGCAAAAACCACTAGTGGACACACGAGTGTCATAGCAACCAGCCCAATCAGAGTCAAAAAAAGCATGCAAATCTGGCAGTAGTGATACCCCCTTGGGATAAAACAAACCAAGTAGTCGAGTACCACTCAAACAGCGAAAGATGTGCTTAACCGCTTGCCAATGCTTGACTCATGGGCAATGCATAAACCTGCTCATCTCTGAGACAGCAAACTGAATATCTGACCGAGTAATGCATAAGTAAATCAAGCATCCAACAGCCTACTGATAGAGAACAGCATCAAATGCATCTCCAGCATCATGAAGACTCAGTCGTAAACCTGTTTCCATAGGAGTGGCAATAGGTTTACAATCTTCAAGGCCAAAATGCTGCAATAATGTGTCGATATATTTCATTTGACACAAAGCCATTCCACCATCAACGTGCATAAACTGAATGCCCAAATAGTGATGCAAATGCCCCAAATCAAACATCTCTAATGAGGCATGTAAATGAGCCTTAAAATCATCAATATGCCTCTCATGAGGACCAGTGAGCAGCATATCATCAACATAAACCACAATGATCAGAAGTACATCATTAGCACGCATAACATATAAGGTGCTTTCAGTTGGACTGTTCTCAAAACCATGTGCAATCACATAGGCATGTATCTTTTCATACCAAGCACGTGGTGCTTGCTTTAAACCATATAATGCCTTCTTTAACCTGCACACCTAGTTCTCATGCCCTTTCTGCACAAAGCCACGAGGCTGAAAAACATACACTTCTTCATGCAAGTCACCATTCAGAAATGTTGTTTTGATATCCAACTGATGTACATTCCAACCATGATGAGTTGCAAGTGCACAGATGCTACGAACAGTAGTCATTCGGCAAGTAGGTGGAAAGGTCTCATCAAAATCAATGCCTCTTTCTTGCGCATAACCCTTTGCAACAAGCCTAGCCTTATACCTGTCAATTGTTCCATTAGATTTATGCTTCAGCTTGTATACCCACTTTGTGCCAATGGCCTTCTTGTCAGGAGGCAAGTCACATAAAGACCAGGTATTATTTTTCATGATAGCATCATATTCAGATTGCATTGCAGCCATCCAATGTTCCGAATTTTGTGCTTCATCAAATGAAACAGGTTGAGTCTCATCACAGAGACTAGAGGCAGTCATAGCATAGCAATCTGATGCAAAAGAGGCACTATGAGAGCCTGATCGAGTACGATATGACAGAGGTGCATCTAATTTGTTGTCACGCAAAGTCTGGACCAGCCATTTTGGCATAGTTTTTGCCTGCTCAATATCAGCTCTTTCATCAACAAGTGCATCATGTAAATTTGCATCAGAAATGGAATGATCTGCATCATCACATGAAACTTGTAAAGGCCGAGAAGTTGCCTCATTAGGACCAGCACTAGACTGTCCACCTGTAAAAAGAGGCAGCAAAGTACCATACATGTCAGCTAACCAGAATGCATTTAGTCTATGGATGATACAGACGATAGCCTTTACTTTCAGAACTGTACCCAACAAAAATACATTTTATTGCTTTATCATCCAATTTTCTGCGATGTTGTGAAGGCACTAATGCATATGCCAAACAACCAAAAACATGCAGATGAACAACAGATCGCTTGTGATCATGCCAAGCCTCATATGGAGTGATAGAGTGCAGGGCTTTAGTGGGACACCTATTAAGTACATATGCTGCACACATGATAGCCTCAAGCCAGAAACTATGTGGCAAAGCCTGACTCTTGACCATACACCTCGCTATCTCCATGAGTGACCTGTTCTTTCATTCAGCAACTCCATTCTGTTGAGGTGTATATGGAACTGTACACTATTATTTTATCCCAGGTTCAACCAGAAATGCATTAAAATCAGAAGAAATATATTCCCCTCCTCGATCAGAACGAAGGGTGCCCATTTTACATGCTGACAGATTTTCAGCCAAAACCAAAAACTGTTTGAAGCCCATAAACACTTCGAACTTTGCCTTCAATGGATATACCCATGCATGCCTGGAAAAATCATCGATGAAAGTCACGAAGTAAAGATAATTTCCAAAAGAAGGTGTCTGCATAGGAGCACAGACGTCACTATGTACAAGCTACAATTTCTAAATAGCCCGAATTGAACCATCTTTTGGAAAGGAAGAACGTTGCATTTTGCCCAAAATACAGCCTTCACAAACATGTTTTCCAGGTGCCTCAAGTTTGGGCAAAGAGGAAACCATTTTAGATTTTTGCAGGCGTAGCAAACTAGCAAAATTCCGATGACCAAAGCGTGCATGCCAAAGCTTTGCATCTCACATAGCCTGAGAATCATGTACTACACATGCCGAATCATTTACAGATCTTTCATAGTCTATGAGCTTATACAGCCCACGACATAAAATGCCAGAAGCAATAATCACATCACCATTGGACAGATCATGAATTGTACATTTATCATCAACAAATTTCACAACCAAGCCAATCTTGGTTAATGCAGAAATGGATAACAGATTTTTCTTGATCCCTGGCACAAACAAAGCATCTGACAAAGTGAAAGAACTACCATCAGCAGTAGTCAAAATGATCTTACCAACTCCTATAACAGGATAAGAGGAGTTGTTGGCGCATGTAATAGTATTCCCTATAGGTGCAGGCTCAAGTGAAGAGAAGAAAGTGCGTTGTGAGGTAATATGTTTGGTCCCCCACTGTCAAAGTACCAAACATCTGAGTCTATTGCAGACATGCACTGCTTATGAGAAGATGGGTCAAAACTGCAAACAGTAGTAAACGCCCATTCTTCTTCCTGCACAAGTTTAGTAGACTCTGTTTTTGGTTTAGAGGCCTCTACAACAACCATTCCAGCCTCTTTTTTCTTTGCCTCTTTAGCAGCCAATTTTGGACAGTTCTTTATGATATGATAATTTTCTTTACAGTACTTACAAAATAATTTTTGCTTTTCTGATTTCTTTTCATCTTTGTCTTCCCTCTTCGATTGTGCAAAATTAGCAGATTTCTACTTACTACTTGAAGAGATCCATTTTCCTTTGCCCTTCTGACTAGCCAGGAAAGCTTGATCTGTGACAGAGACTAACTCCTCAAATGACAAGGCATTTGGATTGCCTTTCATCATCAACCGAAGAGTAGAAGCAAAACTAAGATATGAATCAGGAAGACCATTCATAATGGTCTGCACAAGTGAGCTATCTGGTATAACCTCATCAGAATCAAATGTTCCTTCAAGTCTTTGATCTTTGTTAGAAAACTGTCCATAGAATCACCTTCATTCATAAGCTCACTCTCCAACTGTTTTCGTAGGTAAGCAACATGAACCTCATTCCTAGCTTGGTACAATGTGGTAAGTGTATCCCAAGCATCCTTAGTTGTTCTACAAGAGCGAATGTGAGGAATAATGGCACATTTGATAGACAAAGCTATCAATGCATATGTCTGGGCATCTCTGCCATCCCAATGAATTTTCTCTGCAGTAGGTGCAGTAGAAACCACAGCACGAACAGGAATCTGCAAGATATCACCATCTTCGACACCATCTCCATTAGCTCCAGCACCTGTATTTGCAGTACCTGTATTTGCAGGTGTAACAGGATGTCTTTCAACACCCTGCACAATGTTCCACAATCCTTTTGCAACCAACACATGTCGCATCATATAAGCCCATAATGGGTAGTTGGTACCATCCAAATTATCCTCAACAGCCAACATATGGAATACATCACTTCTTTCAGCCATGGTCGTGACTAAAATACCTTCATGTAGAAAATTGATTGTATCTCAAAAAGTTGAATGGAACTGCCCAGACGAGTTCTGCTAAACCTGTAGCAGAGTTCCAGATGCTTATACTGGCGAACCGAAACTGGTATATACCTTTGGCACAAAAAGACAAAATAGCCTACACAAGCGCTGTGATAGTGCGTTCGAAGCCTGAAACGAGCTCAGATCGCGATTTCGGCACCACAAAGCGAAGATGTTTTGATCTTTGAAACACCCTGAGTATACGTACCAAATTTTGTCTGATTCTAAGACTGCAACCAAAGAGCTATAGACGACGCCCTAGATGAAGCGGCGACCTGCTCTGATACCAATTGTTGGAGTTAGACGTCTGCGGAAGCACGCGAACAACACAAGGAAGAAGAAGAAGCTTGGAGCACAACACACAATACTGAATGTATTACTAGAGAATGTACAAAGATAAGTAGCCCATTAGGGCAATAGGCGTATATACAACCTGGGGGAAAAAAACCTTATAAAGAGGGAAAAAAGTGCCTTGGCGGTCCTAGAGTGTTCAGAGACATCACTACCTAAATATATCAACATATATCTCAATTAGGATTTTGGTGAATGATAGCCTGAACGAGTATGATATGACAGAGGTGCATCTAATTTGCTATCACATAAAGTTTGCACAAGCCATTTTGGCATATTTTTTGCCTCCTCAATATCTGTTCTCTCATCAACAAGTGCATCATGTAAATTTGCATTAGAAATGGAATGATTTGCATCATCACATGAAATGTGCAAAGGCAGAGAAGTTGCCTCATTAGGACCAACACTAGATTTTCCACTTGTAAAAAGAGGCATCAAAGTATCATACATGTCTTTCGAGCTAGCAGATGTCTCCTTAGTACATGAAATTAATGGTTGAATAGTAGCTTTCACAAAAACAACATCATGGCTAACCAAAATGCATCTAGTCTATGGATGATATAGATGATAACCTTTGCTTTCAAAATTGTACCCAACAAAAATACATTTCACTACTTTATCATCTAATTTCTTGCGTTGTTGTTCATACACTAATGAATATGCCAAACAACCAAAAACATGCACATGAGCAACAGATGGCTTACAACCATGTCAAGCCTCATATGGAGTGATAGACTATCATGCTTTAGTGGGACACCTGTTAAGTACATGTGTTGCACACATAACAGCCTCAAGCCAGAAACTATGTGGTAAAGCTTGATCCTTGACCATACACCTCACCATCTCCATGAGTGACATGTTCTTCCATTCAACAACTCCATTATGTTGAGGTGTATACAACACTGTACACTGATGTTTTATCCGAGGTTGAGCAAAAAATGCATTAAAGTCAAAAGACATATATTCCCCACCTCGATTAGAATCGAGGGTGCCCATTTTACATGCTAGCAGATTTTCAGCCAAAACCAAAAACTGTTTGAAGCACATAAACACTTTGGACTTTTCTTTCAATGGATATACCCATGCATGCCTGAAAAAATCATCAATGAAATTCACAAAGTAAAGATAGTTTCCAAAGAGGGTGGCTGCATAGGACCACAGACATCATTGTGAACAAGCTGCAATTTCTGAGTAGCTGAAACTGAACCATCTTTTGGGATCGAGGAATGCTATATTTTGCCCAAAATACAACCTTCACATACATGTTTAACAAGTGCCTCAAGTTTGGGCAGAGAGGACACCATTTCAAATTTTTGTAGGCGTAGCAAACTAGCGAAATTCAGATGACCAAAGGCATGTATGCAAAAGATTTGATCATGTACTGCACATGCTGAATCATTCATAGTTTCTTCATGGTGTATGAACTTATACAGCCCACGATCCAAAATGTCAGAAGCAATATGACATCACCATTTGACAGATCATGAAGTGTACATCTATCATCAACAAATTTCACAACCAAGTCGATCTTGGCTAAAGCTAAAAGTGATAACAGATTCTTCTTGATCCATGGCATAAATAAAGCATCCAAGAATGTAAAAGAACTACCATCAGTAGTAGTCAGAATGATCTTACCAACTCCCATAATAGAATAAGAGGAGTTGTTGGTGCATGTGATAGTATTCCCTATAGGGGCAGGCTCAAGTGAAGTGAAGAAACTGTACTGCGAAATAATATGTTTGGTTGCCCCACTATCAAAGTACCAAACATCTGAGTCTACTATAGACATACATTGTTCATGTGAAGATGGATCAAAACTCTACTATAGACATACATTGTTCATGTGAAGATGGATCAAAACTGCAAACAGTAGTAAACACCCATTCTTCATTTTGCACAAGATTAGCCTAATCATGCTTAAGGTGTCAAACTAATTCATATAAGAGCTAGATGAATGAAAAAAGAAGCGTTAACAAAAAATGTATATCTTTCCCTCCAAAATATATGTAGAGATTCCAAATTATTGTAATTAAGCTACCATATGCTCCATGCTAAAGAAAAGAACTCTATAGAAAGCCCTTAAAATAGAGTAAGAGACAACCATTCTTGAAGAAAGGAAATCTTGAAGTAGCAAGCACTCTTGGCTTCTTCGAATGAACTTTTCTCTTCCTCTAATGCTATGAGTAAGAGAAAAAACAAACATGGTATACAAATGGAAGTGAATATAGAATCATGTTTTACCATCTCCTCATATCTCTGAATCAAAATTCTGCTTCAAATGTCTGAAATGACTAAATTCACCAATCGTTGTCTGAATGATGAATTACCCTTCTAGAGATACCTCTCTAGATACATTTGTACCTTGATATCCAACCAACTTACAACAGAAAATTGGCTGAAAAAACTCATCTCATCTCTGCACTTGTCTTCTTAGATGAACTTTCTTGCCATGAAAGAGATCTCTCAAAACTTTTTAGAAAAACCTCTAGATACCTGTTTTGATGTAGCCTTTAACTTTCAAATGATGAAAGCGTATAAAAGCAATCCTTGAATTTCTTCAAATCTCTTCATAACTGCTCTTCTAAGATATGACCTGCAAATGATAATCTAATAGTAGAAAGTGATACCTGTGATTTGATGTTGATCTGATTTCTTCATCTTCTCTAAACCATTGTTCTTCCTTGAATTTGAAGTAGTCTTCTCTTCATCAAGTCTGGGTCTTCAAACAATACTTTTGTAAAGTATTTGCATACTCTTCAAAAATATTCGGCTGCTAACAGATCATCAACTTCATACTCCACACTGATGAATGTAACTGAAGTGTCTAATTCTCAAATCTCTACTCATCTAGATTAAGTGTGTATGTCAAATGTCAAATATTAGAAGATGCCTTTAAATTATATGTTGTAAATCTGGAATTCTAGGAACCTGGGATATGAATGAGCCTTAATGCATTGATGCCAAAGATCTAAAGTTCTGTAACCAAAACCTTAGTGCTCTGATACCAAATGTTGGAAGTGAGGTAGGCCCTTAGGCTCATGTCACAGGTCCATGGTTCCATAGTTCCAGTTATATACAACATTAATTCCAGCAATCTTCCATATTGACAAAACATGAACATATCACAACTTAATCAAACTAATGATGAGATAAAGATAGAGAAAGAATAGACATCATGTGTAAGGTGTTACGTAAGCCAGCGCTTACTCATAGTATCATATATACCAATGTTCAATGTACAATGTGGGAGCATATCTCTCAACCACTCTATGTGATGAGAAATGGATGAATGAGTGAATGTACAATGTAACAAACATATTCAGATGTGTGGGCAGTAATCTGAATATACATGAGATGTGTGACCTAATAGGTTATAGAAGAGTGAATATGAGTGACTGAATGAGGAAGGATCAGTGTGAACGGAAATCCTCAAACTCATGTGAACACACCTTCTTAAACACCTCATAAAAATATGCATAAAGCATATAAGTACTGATTCTCTTGTACCTATGCCGAATAGGACTCCTTCTGATATGAACGCCACAGCCTCCATAAACTTCAAGTAGTACCTGTGTGCATAAAGAGAATATGTACCTGAATACTTAACATAAGATGTGAATCTTATGTTAATCACCATCTAATGTCTTTGAAGTAGCCCGACATCTTCTTGTAGAAGACAATCTTCAACCTAATATCTTCCTGTAGAAGATAATCTTCAAAATCATGTAGATGGTCCCATCCAATGTCTTTGAAGTAGCCAGACATCTTTTTGTAGAAGATAATCTTCAACCTAACATCTTCTTGTAGAAGATGATCTTCAAATACATCATGTAGATGGGCGATCCTCACCATCAAGCTGCTAATAATCAAGTCTTCTTGCCATGAACAAGAGATACCCTCCTCTCCATGAGCTAGAGTGTGAGCACACCCTTCATCTTCTCCAAGAAGAATCACCAAGAAGAACTCCATAGCTGCTCCTCAGCATGCTTCAAATTAGCACCATGGCTGCCCCATGTGCTAGAAGAAACACCACCTCTACTGAGGTCCAAGCTCTAGAAAGCTTGTGTTGATCCTAGGTGAAGGATAATTTACAATGAGCCCAATACTCTCCTTATATAGTAGTTTATGTAGCCTTGAAAAGCAGATAATAAAGCACTTTTCTCAAAGAAAGCCACGATCGTAGAACGATTAAAAAAAAACTTCGCGATCATCTCCGTCCGTCGTCTGAGTTCCAAAAGCTAATTTCGTGGATTGCTATTTCAAAAAGCTACGCGCTACGCTGCTGCTAGAGACGAGTTTTGAACCCTCGTGGTCTGGATGAGAGTACCACGATTTAACCAACCCACCAATCGCCGTTTGGTGTACAAGGAGTATAGTAAAGCTATACATATGTTATAAATTCTGGACAAAATTGACCAATCCTTGACCAATGGGACATTGTTTTCCAACAACTTGAATGTCCTTTCTTATCAACTTCTCTCTCACATAATGGTAATGGACCTCTATGTGTTTGGTCCTAGCATGATAAATAGGATTAGCTACAAGGTGAAGAGAACTTGTATTATCTCCAAAGATTATTAGAGGCCTAGTATATAGACCCAATTCTGTATACAAAAGCTTAATCCATATTGCTTCTTGTGTGGCATTAGCCAGCCCTCTATACTCTGCCTCTGTGGAAGACAAAGCAACAGTAGGTTGCTTCTTTGAAGACCATGAAATTGGTTTGTCACCTGCAAAAGAAATATATCCAAAAGTGCTCCTCCTATCATCCTTGCATCCTGCCCAATCTGCATTTGAATAAATTTTGATATCAATATCTGAAGTGTAAGGAAAATACAAACCATGGTTTTGTGTACCCTTGAGATACTTCAGGATTCTCTTGGTAGCCTCTAAGTGAGGTATCCTTGGCTTGTGCATAAATTGACTTAGCACACTAACTCCATATGCAATGTCTATCCTTGTTAAGGTAGCATAGTTCAAGCTACCCACCATACTTTGATAACCTGTAATGTCATTGACTTCATCACCTTCATGGGCACTTAGTTTTAGGTTAACCTCCATTGGAGTGCTTGCTACTTTGGCATCCTGCAAGTGAAACTTCTTCAACATGTCCTGTATATACTTTTTCTGAGTGATGTATGTCCCTGAATTAGTGTAGACTAATTCAAGTCCCAAAAAATACTTCAATAGACCAAGATCATTGATCTTGAACTCCTTCATCATTTGACTTTTGATATATCTGATTCCATTGACATCATTACCTATAATGATGATGTCATCAACATAAACACAAAGGTATATTACCTCTGAATTACTTCTCTTAATGAACAGAGAAGTGTTTGCCTTGCATAAAGCCTTTTTCAATTTGCAAACATATGTTACCTTCTTAGGGTCCTCATAGCCAGGAGGTTGTGACATGTATACCTCCTCTGAAATCCATCCATTCAAGAAAGCATTCTTGACATCCAATTGGTACATATTCCAATTTTTTGATGCAGCCACACTTACCAACACTCTGATGGTTGGCATCTTGGCCACAGGTGAGAATGTCTCCTCATAGTCAATGCCTTGGGTTTGTGCAAAACCCTTGGCTACCAATCTAGCTTTGTACCTATTAATTGTGCCATCAGAATTTCTTTTAAGCTTATAGATCCATCTAGATCCTATTACCTTCATTGAGTCCTTCTTAGGTACTAACTCCCATGTGTCACTCTCCTTGAGTGCTTCAATCTCCTCATCCATAGCTTCTTTCCATTCTGATTTGGTTATTGCTTCTTCATATGACCCTGGTTCTTCATTTGACAAATCTTTGGCAAGATAAACAGAATGTTTAGTAACAAGAGATGTATCATACTCATATCTGATAGGTTTCTTGCTTTCCCTTTGTGATCTTCTAAATGGTTGAATTGAAGATTCAGGTATGTCTTCAAGCTTCTTCATCTTCATTTTGCCTTTGGACTTCCATGCTTTGAATTCTTCAAGGTTGATAGTATCTTCATCATCTGAACTTGAGGCTTCATTCTGAGTAGGTTCCTCCTTTGTAAGAATTGGAAATTCCTCTTCCAAATCATAGGGTAACTTGACCTTCCTACATTCATTCTCATACCAAGAATCATTTTCATCAAAGACAACATCTCTGCTTACCATGAATCCCTTACTGATAGGATTATAAAACCTGTAACCTTTTTTATTTAAATCATACCCGATAAAGATGCGTTTTTCAGCCTTTGGGTCTAGCTTACCTCTTATCTATGAAGGAATGTGTACATATGCTACACATCCAAATATTTTGCATTTGTCAAGTGAGGGTCTCTTACCATGCCATGCTTCATAGGGTGTCATGCCATCAAGAGACTTAGATGGTAACCTGTTTATGAGGTAAGTGGCAGTGGAAACACTCTCTGCCCATAGATAGTTAGGTAACCTTTTCTCAATAAGCATAGATCTAGCTGTCTCAACAATTAACCTATTTCTTCTCTCAGCTACCCCATTCTGTTTAGGAGAATACCTTGTGGTTATTTCTCTTTTGATGCCTCTGTCCTGCAAGAAGTCTTCAAATTCATTGGAGAAGTACTCACCTCCTCCATCTGACCTTAACCTCTTCAAATTCCTTCCTGTCTGGTTTTTAAATAATGCAAGATACTTTTTAAAGCAATTAAATGCCTCATCCTTGTGCTTCATAAAGTATAATATAGTCCATCTGCTATAATCATCAATAAAAGACACATAGTACCTTGATCCTGAGACTGAGGGGTCTTTGCTTGGTCCCCATACATCTGTGTGGACAAGCTCTAGGTAGTCTTCATGCATGTATCCTTTCCTTGAGAAAGATAATATGTGAGACTTCCCAAATTGACAAGCACCACACTTGTAAATCATATGTTGCTTGGATACATTAGGTATCCCAAGCACACATTGGTCCCTGCACATTTGTTTCAAGGTTCTTTCTCCTATGTGCCCTAACCTTTTGTGCCAAATCTCAAGCTCTGAAAGTGTTTGATCCTTATAACTGTATAGAGCAATATTCTTTGTGTCTTCTAACTCAAAAGTGAAAAGTCTACCTGATTTTTCTCCTTTAGCAATCCTCTTGAGCCCATGTCTTGGATCCTCCACATATGCTCCATATTGGTTGAATCTGACCTGCAAACCTTTCTCCACAATCTAACCAACACTCATCAAATTTTTGGTAATGGTTGGTACATAAAGTACCCTGCTCAACAAATTCTGATTTCCATCACAAGTCTTAACATTTCCAACTTTAACTACAGAATGCTTTGTGTCATCACTTGTTTGTACTTGATGCTTACCTTTTGGTTCCTCAAGATCAGAGAGTAATGCTACATTGCCAGCCACATGATTTGAACATCCTGAGTCAATGTAGAATAGGTGGTCATCATTTGTACCTGATTTTGAAGTCATGTTCATGATTAGAAGAGAGTCATCCTGCTCCTCTGTGTAGTTGTTGTAATCCTTCCTGGATTTGAAACCTCCTTGGTAGTTGCCATTGTAATTATTGTTGTAATTGTTGTTGTAGCCTTGGTGATGGTTGAATCTACCTCTTGACTGTGAGTAGCCACCTCTTTGATATCCTCTTCCTCTCTGATTCTTGTAATTCCTGAAACACTCATTTGTAGTATGATTTGATAAACCACAAATGTTGCATGGTGAGGAGTTATAAGATCTCCCCCTACCTTGCTTACCTCCTCTGCCCCTTCCTCTTGAAGATCTACCTCTCCCTGCATAGTTGGCTTGGGAGGTAGAACCTTCATCTTCCACCTTCTTGCTTTTGCCTTTATCTTTAGACTTCTTGTCAGTATATAGGGCAGAAGAGTTATTACCTTTGGATGTATCTCCATTTGTTGAGCTTTTCTTCATGAGTAAACAATTGTCCCATGAGAGTTGTAAGATCTGGAGTGTGCATGTCCATGTAAAGATCCATAGCTGTGGTGAAGCTTTCCCATTTGTCATCAGCCTTGATCCCATTGATCACTTGCCTTACAATCTGTTCTTCTTCAATCTCTTCTCCTATGCTTGCTAACTGATCTGCTACATCTTTAATCTTGGTCACAAATTCTGAAATAGCTTGCTTAGGTTGCTTCCTTAATGTTGTGAATTCAATCCACAACTGATTTTTCCTAGCCCTTGTGTTGGAGGAAAAATATGATGACAAGATTTCCCAAGTCTCTTGGGATGTCTTACAATTTCTAATATGTGGCAAAAGAAAATCAGATATAGAGTTGAGTAAATAAGACCTTGCCAATGCATCCTTAGCACACCATGTGTTGAGCTTTTCATGTTCTTCCTTGGTTGGTAATCCTCTTGTTTTGAATGAGGGCAATTCCTCATCTCCTGAGATGTATACATAGAGACTCCTTCCTTGAAGGTAGGTCTTCATCCTTAGAGACCATGCTTGATAGTTGTTCCTTTCCAACTTATCAATGAATGAAGAAAAACCATCTCCCATTTTACCTTTGTTTGTTCTGATACCACTGTTGGGAAAGATGGATGGATGCTCCAAGAGACTGAGTAGGTACTGCTAAAACCTGCTTTGTACCAGCCCTCTTTTGCTCCAGACTTGAAAAGTAGACCTTCTTAGCTTTCCAATAGCACCATAAAATGTCCTATGTACTTTCGAAATGATGTGTGTAATGATTGAATCAAAATAGATAACTTTGGAAGTTACAAACTCAAGAAAACCTTCTATTTATGTCTTGACACCTGCTGGATATTTTGCTCAATATGACCAGCACAATAGGAATTGGAAAAATTCCTTTTAGGGGTATCTAATTAGCTTAGTAAGCTACCTATTACAAGTGGAATGATGTAAAATAATAAACTATGCTAAGAGAAATCAATTTAGCAAGTTAAGCTATACCGTCGACTTTTTAGGATTGTAGCAGAAAATGACTAGAGATAACCTCGACGCAGATTTCTCCAAAATGGCTGAATATAATGTCTTCAAACTTTGACAGCATGTAGATTACTTTAAGCTGAATCCAACAAGCTTTGAATCACTGAATTTGGTGAAGAATTGACCGAGATATGCCCTTGACAAGTTGACAGACTTTTGAGTAGACTAACAGAGAACTCAGAGATGGACAATGTGAATGTATGTATTAATGAACATTTATATACAACTCCATTGGCATGAATATCATTACCAAATGGTTTAGAGAGGTGTGGGCTAGAGTGTAGACCTCACACACACTCAAAAATTAGTAATGCTAGGCTCGGGAGTGTTCTCTCTTACCTGCGACTTTTCATGTCCATTTTTATAAGGAATGAGTAAAAATTTGAATTCAAATTCAAACTTTTGGCTCCCTATGATCAAGCTCCTAAATGCTTGGAGATATTCTTTCAATCAAACAACTAATTTTTCCACGAATCCTTTTGGTGGGTGGTTACAAGAGATTCCAAGTCAATTTGACTTTTACAATGAGATAAACTGGTAATTAGTCACTAGCAATGGTTCCTATGCTTCTTCACATATGTAAGATCTTCAAGATATCTTCCAAGCCAAATGTGTAGGCTTGTGATTTACACCAACATTGGCATGGGACAGAGTTGTACCATGGCAGAAGACTGAACAACACCCAAATTATCCATAAGGCATCTAAGCCACACACACTCAACAGTCATTGTGAATGCTGCCCTATACTCAGCCTCACAACTAGAAGTGGCCACAGTAGGCTGCTTCTTTCTCAACCATAATATGCATGAGATACCAAGCATGAAGCAAAAACCACTAGTGGACACACGAGTGTCATAGCAACCAACCCAGTCAGAGTCAGAAAAAGAATGCAAATCTGGTAGTAGTGACCCCCCCTTGGGATAAAACAACCCAAGTAGCCTGGTACCACTCAAGTAGCCAAAGATGCACTTAACTGCCTGCCTCACACCTAGGCAATGCATAAACCTGCTCATCTATGAGACAGTAAACTCAATATTTGGTCGAGTAATGCATAAGTAAATCAAGCATCCGACAGCCTCCTAATAGAGAGCAGCATCAAATGCATCTCCAGCATTAGGAAGACTCAATCCCAAACCTATCTCCATAGGAGTGTCAATAGAGTTTACAATCTTCAAGGCCAAAACACTCCAATAATGTGTCAACATATTTTCTTTGACACAAATCTATTCCGCCATCAACCTGCATAAATTGAATGCCCAAATAATGATGCAAATGCCCCAAATTAGACATCTCAAATGAGGCATTCAAATCAGCATTCAAATCAGCAATATGATTCTCATGAGGTCCAGTGAGCAGTATGTCATCAACATACATAACAATGATCAAAGGTACATCATTAGCATGCTTAACATATAAGCTGCTTTCGGTTGGACTATTCTCAAAACCATGTGCAATAAGATAGGCATGTAGCTTTTCATACCAAGCACTTGGTGCTTGATTTAAACCATATAATGCCTTCTTTAACATGCACACCTAGGTTTCATGCCCTTTCTACACAAATCCATGGGGGTGAAAAACATACACTTCTTCATGCAATTCACCATTTAGAAATGCCCTTTTAATCTCCATCTAATGTACATTCCAACCATGATGACCTGCAAGTGCACAGATGCTACAAACAGTAGTCATTTGGCATGTAGGTGCAAAGGTTTCATCAAAATCAATGCTCGTTCTTGTGCATAACCCTTTGCAACAAGCCTAGCCTTATACCTGTCAAGTGTTCCATCAGGTTTACCCACTTAGTGCCAATGGCCTTCTTGCCCACTTAGTGCTAATGGCCTTCTTGCCAGGAGGCAAGTCACATAAATACCAGTGTAAATGGCCTTCTTGCCATTTTTCAGCTTGTATACTCACTTAGTGCCAATGGCCTTCTTGCCAGGAGGCAAGTCACATAAAGACCAGGTACCATTTTTCATGATAGCATCATATTTAGATTGCATTGCAGCCATCCAATGTTCAAAATTTTGTGCTTCATCAAACAAAACAGGCTCAGTCTCATCACAAAAACTAGAGGCAACCATAGCATAGAAATTTGATGCAAAACAGGCACTATCAGAGCCTGAACGAGTATGGTATGACAGAGGTGCATCTAATTGGTTGTCACGCAAAGTCTGCACTAGCCATTTTGGCATGCCTCCTCAATATCAACTCTCTCATCAACAAGTGCATCATACAAATATCCATCAGAAATGGAATGATCTGCATCATCACATGAAACTTGTAAAGGCTGAGAAGTTGCCTCAATAGGACTAGCACTAGACTATCCACCTGTAAAAAGAGGCAACAAAGTATCATACATGTCTTTGGAGCTAACAAATCTCTCCTTCGTGTTCTTTCGTTCAACAACTCCATTCTATTGAGGTGTATACGGCACTATACACTAGTATTTTATCCCAGGTTCAACCAGAAATGCATTAACATTAGAAGACATATATCCCCCCCTCGATGAGAACAGAGGGTGCACATTTTACATGCTGACAGATTTTCAATCAAAACCAAAAACTATGTGAAGCATGTGAACACTTCCAACTTTTCTTTCAATGGATATACACATGCATGCCTGGAAAAATCATCAATGAAACTCACAAAGTAAAGATAGTTTCCAAAAGAGGGTCTCTCCATAGGACCACAGACATCACTGTGAACAAGCTACAATTTCTAAGTAGCTCGAATTGAACCATCTTTTGGAAAGGAGGAATGTTGCATTTTTCCCAAAATACAACCTTCATAGACATGTTTTTCGGGTGCCTCAAGTTTGGGGAAACAGGACACCATTTCACATTTCCGTAGGCATAGCAAACTAGCAAAATTCAGATGATCAAAGTGTGCATGCCAAAACTTTGCATCTCACATAGCCTGAGAATCATGTACTACAGATGTTGAATCATTCATAGATTTTTCATAGTCTATGAGCTTATACAGCCTACGACATAAAATGCCAGAAGCAATAATCATGTCGCCACTTGACATATCAGCCAATCTTGGCAAATGCAAAAACTGATAACAAACTTTTCTTGATCCCTGGCACAAATAAAGCATCCGACAAAGTGAAAGAACTACCATGAGCAGTAGTAAAAATGATCTTACCAACTCCCATGAGTGGATAAGAGGAGTTGTTGGCACATGTGATACTATTTCCTGTAGGGGTAGGCTCGAGTGAAGTGAAGAAACTGCATTGCAAGGTAATATGTTTGGTTGCCCCACTATCAAAGTACCAAACATCTAAGTCTACTGCAGGCATACAGTGTTCAGGAGAAGATGGGTCAAAACTGCAAACAGTAGTAAATGCCCATTGTTCATCCTGAACAAGATTAGCAAACTCTGTTTTTGGTG
Source organism: Ceratopteris richardii (assembly GCA_020310875.1). Lineage (NCBI taxonomy): Eukaryota > Viridiplantae > Streptophyta > Polypodiopsida > Polypodiales > Pteridaceae > Ceratopteris > Ceratopteris richardii. The sequence continues at coordinate 75,097,162 of CM035442.1, forward strand.
TCGAGTTCTTTTTTCTTTGCCTCTTTTGCAGCCTGTTTTGGACAGTTCTTTATGACATGGTCGTTTCCTGTACATTACTTACAAAGTTTTTGCATTTCTGATTTCTTCTCATCTTTGTCTTCCTTCTTCAAATGTGCAGCATTTGCAGCATCCTCTTCACTAGTAGATGAGCTCCATTTACCTTTGCCCTTTTGATTAGCCAAGAAAATGCAACAACCTAAGAATTATTACCACCACATGCTAGAGAGATGACTCTCCTCCCAACCTTATGCCTGTATATATAGCTGCTCGAATCAACAAGAACCACAAATGTAACTAGAGTCCACAAGTGCATGTGGAATCTCCTCCACGCATTAATATCTTCCACTAGAGTCTACTAGTAGCTTGAGTGTTCTCGACCATTGCTTTAGCACCTTCCATTAGAGTTCACTAGTGGTTCGTGTACTTGGCTCTTGAGTTAAGTCTATTAGACTCAAGTTAACTCACTTTACTTGAGTTAGAAGGCTCTAGAGCTCCTTGGGCAAAACTCTCTCTCCCCATGCTCCCCATGGGGGTTGAACCCAAGACCTTCTTCACAACCATGAGACTTAACCATTAGGCTAAGTGGATTACTTGCTTAAGAGAGCGCATGAACTTATGGTTAAGTCTAGTCTCGAGATCTTTGGCCATACACATGAGTGACCAAACAGTGTCCGATTTTAGGTGTTTGAACTGGCCAGATCCTTAGATCATAGAATTACTTTATTACATTCTTCCTCCCTTGGAAAAGATTTTCATCCTCAAAAATAGAGCTATATATAATAACCATACGCAACCCCCAAGCCTCATATTCTTAAACCGAAAGAACATGGTTATGTTCTAAAACTAGAAGAACATGTCTCATCTCTCTGGTGGGATCCCTGCTCAAATTATTCAAAACACCATCCGACTTTGCACTTTGATAAATTGGTCAAAGTACAAAGTAGTGAATGAATAATAAGGGTGGATCTAAAATCATCCCTAGCCAGTTCATTGTTTCTCGATGTGTGATCTAGGCACAAACATATGAAATGGATGGATTCCAATTACAAGTCCAATTCTAGGCATAACTGGTGCATGGACTTAGTAATTAAGGTGGGATTTGTATCCCAATTAAGACTTTGAGAACTCTTCATTCACTTGAATTTGATTTGGAAAACTTGAAGTTTGGTTGATCGAAACATCTGACTTGGATGTTTGTACAATGGTTAACTCCCAACCAACAGTTACTTGACTTCTTCACCTGACTTGAGGACTACTCAGTCCTAATAGGCTAGAAAATGCTATGTAAACGATAGGAGAAAATTTTCCATTTACTTTGGATCAATCTTACTATATCTTGACCAAGTCGAATTCAAAATGAAAATCGTCCAAGTTAGGACATTGTTCTCAAAGACTTCAGCTAAAAGTTCTTGAGAATTGTCAATCTTATGAGCAACTCCTAACTTCTTTATTCGAGAGTACACTGAACCTCTAGAAAGTCATGAGAGTTATGCTAGTAACTAGAAGCAAACCCAAATGAATAAGCCAATCTTGGACTTGTTATCTTTTGAAGATTGAATAAGTTCTTGTACAAAATATCTATATAGGATGTTTAATTTAGTTATTTGTTTCCAATCTGCTAACCCTGGACTTTTGCAAAAGGAATCAGATACCATATCTGAGTCAATTCCAAAAGATTTCGAAAGCGAAAGGAAATAACTAAAAATCTATATAATTAATTCAAACTTCTAAGATATAAACTTGCTATGAGTCAAATACTTGATGACCCAAGACTTAAACTTTTGCAAAGATCTATTTCAACAAGGTATTGAAGCATTTTTTTATCTTGATTCTCAAAAAAGATTCATAGAGTCAATCTAAAACATCATCCAACCACAAGATACTAGTGTGGTATCCAACATGAGTGTGTCGACCCACTAAGGTTCTATTGATGAGTTTTTTACTCAAATAATGCCTCTTTTGAGACTAAGTTCATGCCTATATTCAATCTTTATGACTGCTTACTAGGAATGCAATTATTGTGCATTTCTTTGAGTCAAAGGATTGAATCTACCAAGTTACACTAGGAACTTATAGCTTAACTTAGTCAATTTATCCTTATTTAAAAATTTCAGTTCAAAGTCAAAGTCGTACTCTTTCAAAAATTCATCAAAAATTTCCGAATCATCAACACTTTAGCTTGAAGTGTTTCAAGAAGATCTTGGAAGCTTTTCCTTTGAAGTCTTTAGTTTTCTTGAGATCAGATCTAACTTCATGCTTGCTTAGAAGGTTGCATCATTATTAGAGATGGAATCATGGACCCTAATATCCACCTATTGAATCTCAAAGTTCAATTGTTGCTAGGCTTTAGGCACTTCTCTATTTTCATCACTCACGATGAATTCAAAGTGAAAACCTCAAAAGCTCTATGTTTTTTTATAAAACATAGAGAAAAACATCTTATTTTGCTCATCTTAGCAGATAGGTTGAAGAACTGCGTTGCAAGAGAATCAAATAGTTTTGATTTAAACCTACAGAAGTTCACGTCTGAGAAGCAAAAAAGATGTTTCATCTCTGGCAAAAATATACACTTCACCTCGGATGGCGCCCAGTGTTCGAACCCGTGACCCGTGAACCAGATTTCATTGCTCTATCCAATAGAGATCTCGAGTTTAGACTTACTAGGAGGTCTTGTGCTCTTGTGAACAAGTGATCCACTTAGCTTAGTGGTTAAGACTCAAGGATGTGAAGGAGGAGGTCTTGGGTTCAACGCCCATGGGGTAGATGGGGAGAGTATTTTTCCCAAAGAGATCTAGAGCCTTCTAGAAGCATCCACTTGAGTTAACTCGAGTTAACTGGGACACTTGGTGCACATGTAGTTACATGGCTGACACATGGATGGTTAGTATCCACCTGCCCAAGAAGGCAATCCCTTGGAGAGATCTATATATAGAGGCATTTGGTTGGGAGGAGAGTCATCTCTCTAGTATGTGGTGGTCGTGATCCTTGCTCTCTTGCATGCATCCAAGCATCCATGCATAAACAATCTACCTGCTATCTTTCAAAAGGATCTAGATACACATGTACACAAACTTGAGTGCCTCCTATACCCTTTTCAAGCAAGAAGAAAATATGTGTTGTGCATGAAAACACTCTTTTGAAAGGAGAAATGCACCAACAACCATTTCTTTTTTGGGCATGAACTTTTAAACGCATGCAAGTACTTGATGTATTTCCAATACTTCTATGTCCGTTTAGCTTTCATCAAGTTCGTAGCATTTGCAATCATTCTTAAAAAATGAAGACTTCTACCATGCTTCAATAATCTTTAGATGCTAGCTATATGAAAGCAATGAATAAAGGAAGTATTGAAACGAAAACATCAACTTCGAAAATACTTATCTCCCAATTAAGCTGCGTCCTTCCCTAGATCCTCGAGAAGAGCCAGTCTCCATTTTTGGTCCTTGTCCACGCATCTTTCCATGCTCATAGCTACCGTGGGATCTCTTTCCTATCGCCTCAAGTCATAGGTTCAAACCTGCCGACACTTATCGGATGTGTTGAAGGTAGTGGGTACAACAATGGACTTCCATAAAGGGCACCATGAGATCCAATCCAATTCAGAACCGTCTCATAAGTAATGTCTTTTGACCATAAGTAATGTCGTTTGACTATCAGTAATGTCTTTTGACCATGACATGCTCTGGGGTGTGCCAAGCAAAAGTATGCTCTATTGGATAGAGTAAACACATCACTTTTGGTGATGGTTTAAGTGTTATGCTAAAAATAGTGTAAAAAGACCGAATGCTTTGGTCCAAAGGAAACGATTTGAAAAGCATCCTCATGACCATGATTGTTTTTTATGGATGTCACACTAGAAGATGTCATAGCGACAAAGCTTCAATTATCTGTCGGGTGGAGAGAAGGAACACAGCAGGTGATGCACCAGGTGACTTTTTGTAGTCGTAACCAGCTCCAGATTTTGATATAGATAAAGAATGTGAAAATTCTTCATATCAAAGATGCTAGCGCAATTTTCTAAGTCACTTCCACTAGATTCTACTAGTGGCTTGAGTGTTCTCGACCACTGCTTTGCACCTTGAACTAGAGTCCACTAGTGGTTGGTGTACTAGCCTCTTGAGTTAGGTCTACTGGACTCAAGTTAACTCACATTGACTTGAGTTAGAAGGCTCTAGAGATCCTTGGGCAAAACTCTCTCTCCCCATGCTCCCCATGGGGGTTGAACCCAAGACCTCCTCCTTCACAACCATGAGACTTAACCACTAGGCTACGTGGATTACTTGTTTAAGAGATACTTATGCTTAAGTCTAGTCTTGAGATCTTTGGCCATACACATGAGTGACCAAACGGTGTCCGATTTCATATCTGTCTCAACTGACCGGACCCTTAGATCATAGACTTACTTTATTACAGAAAACTTGATCTGCAACATGCATAATGGACCTATTATGCCTAGACTGATCTTACACCTATAGAATAGAGACTAACTCCTCAAATGACAAGGCATTTGGATTGCCTTTCATAATCAAATGAAGAGTAGACGCAAAACTCTGATATGAATCAGGAAGACCATTGAGAACGGTATGCACAAGTGAGCTATCTGGTATAACTTCATGAGCAAAAATCAATTGTTCCTTCAAGTCTTTGATCTTTGTTAGAAAATTGTCGAAAGAATCACCTTCATTCATATGCTCACAATCCTATTGTTTTCGGATGTAAGTAACACGAGCCTCATTCCTAGCCTGGTACAATGTGGTAAGTGTATCCCAAGCATCCTTATCTATTCTGCAAGAGTGAATGTGAGGAATAATGGCATGTTTGACAAACAAGGCTATCAATGCAGGTGCCTAAGCATCTCTGCCATCCCAATGAATTCGTTGTGGAGTAGGTGCAGCAGAAATCGCAACACGAATAGGAATTTGAAGAATATTAGCATCTTCAATGCCATCTGCATCAGCTTCAATACCTATTTTTTGCAGGTGTAATAGGACGTTTTTCAACACCCTGCACAATGTTCCATAGTGCTTTTGCAACCAATATATGTCGCATCATATAATCACATAATGGGTAATTGGTACTGTCCAACTAATCTTCAATAGCCAACATACGGAATTCATCACTGCTTTCAGCCATGGCCACTGACTAAAATACCCTGGTGCAAAAAGATGAATGTATCTGAAAAAGTTGAACAAAATTACCCTGACAAGTTCTACTAAACTTGTAGTAGACTTTGAGACATTTATACTAGTGAATCGAAACCTATATATATCTTTGCCATAAAAAGACAAAATAGCCTACACAAGTGCTACGATAGTGTGTTTGGAGGCCGAAATGAGCTCAGATCGTGATTTTGGCACGACAGAGCAAAGTCCTTTAGATCTCCTAATCAGCCTGAGTATGCTCACCAAATTTTGTGTGATTTTGAGACTATGACCGGAGGGGTATCAATGATGCCCTAGATGAAGTGGTGACCTGCTCTGATACCAATTCTTAGAGTTAGACATCTGCGGAAGCATGCAAACAACACAAGGAAAAAGAAGAAGCTTGGAGCACAACACACAATATTGAATGTATTACCACTAGAATGTACGAAGATAAGTAACATGTTAGGGCTATAGGCGTATATACAAGCTAAGGGAAAAAGACCTCCTAGAGAGGGAAAAAAGTGCCCCAGTAGTGGTAGTGTGTTCAGACACGTCACTACCTAAATATATCAACATTTTTCAGAGAGACACTATTGTTCATCTAAGCATGCTCTTCCTTTCTCTCATACAACATTTCTCTTAGTTCTTTCAATTGTCAACACGAAAACATGATGTAGATAAGGTTTAGAAAGAGAATATAAAACCGTCATTCCTAAATTTTGCATGTATGCATAAAATGACATAATTATTCATTCTAAACATTATCCCCACAATGTAATTCAAAAATTTCAAAATGAATTATTTAAATATCGGAAGGCCTATTACAATTCTTCTCCTCTTTAAAGAACTTTATCCTTAAAGTTGGAAAACAAGGATAATTTGCCAGAAAATCATCTAACTTCACCCAAGTCAAATCTTCAATTGGATATGTGTGCCATTTTACCAAAATCTCTACTATAGATCTGTTCCTAAGTAATCTTTCCCTCCTATCTAATATTATTTCACGTCAAAACTCAAAAGATCCATCATCTTTCAGCTTATGGTTATCCTGCAAAACATGGGCAACATTAGGTACATATCTTCTAAGTAACACAACATGAAACATGGGATGCACATTTAAATGTTCAAGCAATTCCAATAACTATGAAAGAGATTCAATGTTCTTCAAAACTATAAAAGGACCTATGTATCATGGAGAAAATCTATGATCCTTCCCTAGCAACAAGTTAGATCGATAAGGATTGACTTTAAGAAATACCATGTCACCTATTTGAAATTCAAGTTGTCTTCTCTTCAAATCATAGAATTTCTCTTGCCTTTTATGAGCTTCTTTTATGTGTTGCTTAATTTTTCCAAGTTCTTCATCTATCTTCTCAAGCATTTCTTTAGATACTTCTACTTTATTTGGGATACGAGAAAACAAAGGTGGATTCAAACAATTATAACCATACATAGCCTCAAACTGAGTTATTTTTATAGATGCATGCCATGCACTATTGTATGAAAACTCGACTAAGGGCAAATAGCCATTTTGGCATAGTTTCTGCCTCCTCAATATCAGCTCTCTCATCAACAAGTGCATCATACAAATCTCCATCAGAAATGGAATGATCTGCATCATCACAGGAAACCTGTAAAGGCTGAGAAGTTGCCTCAGTAGGACTAGCACTAGACTGTCCACCTGTAAAAAGGGGCAACAAAGTATCATACATGTCTTTGGAGCTAGCAAATCTCTCCTTTGTGTTCTTTCGTTCAACAACTCCATTCTATTGAGGTGTATATGACATTGTACACTAGTGTTTTATCCCAGGTTCAACCAGAAATGCATTAAAGTTAGAAGACATATCTCCCCCCCTCGATGAGAACGGAGGGTGCCCATTTTACATGCTAACAGATTTTCAATCAAAACCAAAAACTATGTGAAGCACCTGAACACTTCCAACTTTTCTTTCAGTGGATATACCCATGCATGCCTGGAAAACTCATCAATGAAAAAGAGGGTGTTTGCCTAGGACCACAGACATCACTGTGAACAAGCTGCAATTTCTAAGTAGCTCAAATTGAACCATCTTTTGGAAAGGAGGAATGTTGCATTTTGCCCAAAATACAACCTTCATAGACATGTTTTTTGGGTGCCTCAAGTTTGGGCAAACAGGACACCATTTCGGATTTCTGCAGGCATAGCAAACTAGCAAAATTCAAATGATCAAAGCGTGCATGCCAAAACTTTGCATCTCACATAGCCTGAGAATCATGTACTACAGATGTTGAATCATTCATAGATTTTTCATAGTCTATGAGCTTATACAGCCTACGACATAAAATGCCAGAAGCAATAATCATGTTGCCACTTGACATATCAGCCAATCTTGGCAAATACAAAAACTGATAACAAACTTTTCTTGATCCCTAGCACAAATAAAGCATCCGACAAAGTGAAAGAACTACCATGAGCAGTAGTCAAAATGATCTTACCAACTTCCATGAGTGGATAAGAGGAGTTGTTGGCACATGTGATACTATTTCCTGTAGGGGTAGGCTCGAGTGAAGTGAAGAAACTGCATTGTGAGGTGATATGTTTAGTTGCCCCACTATCAAAGTACCAAACATCTGAGTCTACTGCAGGCAACACTATTCAGGAGAAGATGGGTCAAAATTGCAAACAGTAGTAAATGCCCATTCTTCATCCTGAACAAGATTAGCAAACTCTGTTTTTGGTGTTGAGACCTCTACAACAACCATTCCAGCCTCTTTTTTCTTTGCCTCTTTTGCAGCCAGTTTTGGACAGTTCTTTATCACATGTTTGTTTCACGTACAGTACTTACAAAGTTTTTGCATTTCTGTTTTCTTCTCATCTTTGTCTTCCTTCTTCGAATGTGCAGCATTTGCAACATTCTGTTCACTACTAGATGAGCTCCATTTACCTTTGCCCTTTTGACTAGCCAAGAAAATGCAACAACCTAAGAATTATGACCACCACGTGCTAGAGAGATGACTCTCCTCCCAACCTTATGCCTATATATATAGCTGCTCGAATCAACGAGGACCACCACTACTTTAGCACCTTCCACTAGAGTCCACTAGTGGTTCATGTACTTGGCTCTTGAGTTAAGTCTATTCGACTCAAGTTAACTCACATTAACTTGAGTTAGAAGGCTCTAGAGCTCCTTGGGCAAAGCTCTCTCTCCCCATGCTCCCCATGGGGATTGAACCGAAGACCTTCTTCACAACCATCAGACTTAACCATTAGGCTAAGCGGATTACTTGTTTAAGAGAGCACATGAACTTATGCTTAAGTCTAGTCTCGAGATCTTTGGCCATACACATGAGTGACCAAACGGTGTCCGATTTTAGATGTCTGAACTGGCCAAACCCTTGGATCATAGAATTACTTTATTACATTCTTCCTCCCTTGGAAAAGATTTTCATCCTCAAAAATAGATCTATATATAATAACCGTAGCCAACCCCCAAGCCTCATGTTCTTAAACCGAAAGAATATGGTTATGTTCTAAAACTAGAAGAGCATGTCTCATCTTTGTGGTGGGATCCATGCCCAAATGATTCAAAACACCATCCGACTTTGCACTTTGATAAATAGGTCAAAGTACAAAGTAGTGAATGAATAATAAGGGTGGATCTAAAATCATCCCTAGCCAGTTCATTGTTTCTCGATGTGTGATCTAGGCACAAACATATGAAATGGATGGATTCCAATTAGTAGTCCAATTTTGGGCATGACTAGTGCATGGACTTAGTAATTAAGGTGGGATTTGTATCCCAATTAAGTTAAGACTTTGAGAACTCTTGATTCACTTGAAGTTTGGTTGATCCAAACATCTGACTTGGATGTTTGTACAATGGTTAACTCCCAGCCAACAGTTACTTGATTTCTTCACCCGACTTGAGGACTACTCAGTCCTAATGGGCTGGAAAATCCTACGTAAACTGTAGGAGAAAGTTTTCCATTTACTTTGGATCAACCTTACTATATCTTGACCAAGTCAAATTCAAAATGAAAATCGTCCAAGTTAGGACATTGTTCTCAAAGACTTCAGCTAAAAGTTCTTGAGAATTGTCAATCTTATGAGCAACTCCTAACTTCTTTATTCGAGAGTACACTGAACCTCTAGAAAGTCATGAGAGTTATGCTAGTAACTAGAAGCAAACCCAAATGAGTAAGCCAATCTTGGACTTGCTATCTTTTGAAGATTGAATAAGTTCTTGTACAAAATATCTATCTAGGATGTTTAATTTAGTTATCTTTTTCCAATTTGTTAACCCTGGACTTTTGCAAAAGGAATCAGATACCATATCTGAGTCAATTCCAAAAGATTTGGAAAGCGGAAGGAAATAACAAAAAATATGTATAACTAATTCAAACTTCTAAGATATAAACTTGGTATGAGTCAAATACTTGATGACCCAAGACTTAAACTTTTGTGAAGTTCATTTCAACAAGGTATTGAAGCATTTTCTTCATTTCTTTTAAGACAAATTATCTTGATTCTCAAAAAAGATTCATAGAGTCAATCTAAAACATCATCCAACCACAAGATACTAGTGTGGTATCCAACATCAGTGTGTTGACCCATTGAGGTTCTATTGATGAGTTTTTTACTCAATTAATGCTTCTCTTGAGACTAAGTTCATGCCTATATTCAATCTTTATGACTGCTTACTAGGAATGCAATTATTGTGCATTTCTTTGAGTCAAAGGATTGAATCTACCAAGTTACACTAGGAACTTACAGCTTAACTTAGTTAGTCTATCCTTATTTAAAAAATTTAGTTCAAATTCAAAGTCTTACTCTTTCAAAAATTCATCAAGAATTTCCGAATCATCAACACTTTAGCATGAAGTGTTTCAAGAAGATCTTGGAAGTTACTTACTTTGTATCTTCATACATACTTGATCTTGAAGTATCTTGAGATCATACTTTTATCCTCCTTGAACTCAAACTTTTCCTTTAAAGTCTTTAGCTTTCTTGAGATAAGCTTCAAAACCCATTCTTGGACTAAAAGATAATTATCATCCCATGGTCCAATGTCCCATACCATCATTCCTACATCAATCTGAGTATAAAATCTGGTGTCCCATACCACCCTATTTTATATTCACATTAATGTGTGGGTGATACTTATGCTAAAGTCTAAACATATCTTGATAGAGTACCTTCTTACTTCAATTCTTTACAAGAATTTTGAAGTTTTAGGCATTATCTCTAACTTTGATATTCTAGGCTTTGATCCCTTCATATGATCGTTTCTCGATCTTGTGCTTTCCATTGGGAACTTGAAAACCTCAAATATGTATTAGTCTTTACTCGGGTTTTCAAATGAAAATTGATTATAATTCCAAGTACTTGAAGTTTCACAATTTCAAGTCCAATTGGTTATACTTGATCAATTTGTAGCAACAATCGTTTTTTACTTCTTGTCTTTAGATTCCTTTCTTATTGAATCTTTAACTAGTTATCGTGGCAAGGACTTTATAGGAATCTCTTTATTGCTTAAGTCTAAGCATCCCCTCATGCTTTTGGATTTCACCTTTAAGAAATTTCTTTAAGGATAGGTGAACTTTATGTTATACCCTCCACAGACTTAATTATCATCATCAGAGTTGTAGACTATATACTTGGAATATCTACTATGTTCATACTTGGAACAACTTACTATTTCGATTGCCAATACTTGGGAAAACTTCATAGTAGTTCCAAGCGCAATTATCTTGGATAAAACTTTCCAAGATTGATCAAGTCTTGTTGACCTTGCGAAAAAAATAAAGACTTTTTCTTTATCTTTAAGAACTCTTGAACTATCAAAAGCTTCTTTGCTTACCCATGGGCTTTTAGATATCTTTTTCCTACTCAAGTCCAATCACGTACTAATGCCTTTCAGATTCTAAAGCGAAGAATACTTTGATACACTTTCGGGTTATATTAACCATTGGACTTTAAGTACCACTTCTGGTGGTTTGGGATTGTTGGGAGACTACTTGCTATCAAAGAGTTTGAAGAATTTCATTCTCACTACTTGGGAGAATGTTATTCTTCAAGGACTCGAGATTCCTTCGAGGGAATCAAATAACCTGAGCAAATGATTCATCTTGGAATCTTTTGCAATACTAGAAGGATATTTGAAATAAATTGTGAGACTCTCAAACAATATCCAGAAGCTTTACTCATTCATTTGTGCTCATTTCTTGAGTATCAAACTGAGAATAAATATCACTTTTAGGATATGTTCTCCCATTCCACTATGAAAGTTTGACTTGAATTTTCATTTATGTGATATTGATTCCTATTCTTGAGTTTGATACAAGATTTATTATTATTGATCAATCTTTAGATGTTACTAGAGTACTTTAAACATATTTTGATAATCACCATTATGTTTAAAGTCCAAGTATCTATTGCTAATTGATCCAATAATAATACTACTATGAACACATAATTTTGAACCTTATAGCTTGTTTAGGAAAAGTTCATGGATGGGAGATCCATATCTTGGAACTATATATTCTTGAATGAAAAGTTCACGGTTTGACTTATTTCTTTAGGAATTTGCTCATTTCCTAAAGATTGGTTGATAAGGTTTTCTCATGAACCTTTAATTTGCTCAAATGAAACCATAAATTAACTCTCCAATCCATCTAAAAGGAAGATTTCTCTCAAGTTTCCATGCTTGCTTAGAAGGTTGCATCATTATTAGAGATGCAATCATGGACCCTAATATCCACCTATTGAATCTCAAAGTTCAATCGTTGCTAGGCTTTGGGCACTTCTCTATTTTCATCACTCACGATGAATTCAAAGTGAAAACCTCAAAAACTCTATGTTTTTTTTACAAATTTGGAAGATCTCAACTATCTTTTGAACTTTAAAAGCTCAATTATTTTAAGTTCCAATTGAATTTATTTGAGTGCTATCATGAGCATTAAGATACACATGTGCACAAACTTGAGTGCCTCCTATACCCTTTTCAAGCAAGAAGAAAATATTTGTTGTGCATGAAAACACTCTTTTGAAAGGAGAAATGCACCAACAACCATTTCTTTTTTGGGCATGAACTTTTAAACGCATACAAGTACTTGATGTATTTCCAATACTTCTATGTTCGTTTAGCTTTCATCAAGTTCGTAGCATTGCAATCATTCTTAAAAAATAAAGACTTCTACCATGCTTCAATAATATTTAGATAGAAGCTATATGAAAGCTATGAATAGAGCAAGTATTGAAATGAAAACATCAACTTCGAAAATACTTATCTCCCAATTAAGCTAGTCCTTCCCTAGATCCTCGAGAAGAGCCAGTCTCCATCTTTTGGTCCTTGTCCACACATCTTTCCATGCTCGTAGCTACCATGGGATCTCTTTTCTATCGCCTCAAGTCATAGGTTCGAACCCGCTGACACTTATTGAACGTGTTGAAGGTAGTGGGTACGACAATGGACTTCCATAGAGGGCACCATGAGATCCAATCCAGCTCGGCACCGTCTCATAAGTAATGTCTTTTGACCATAAGTCATGTTTTTGACTATAAGTAATGTCTTTTGACCATGACATGCTCTGGGGTGTGCCAAGCAAAAGTATGCTCTATTGGTATAGAGTAAACACATCACTTTTGGTGATGGTTTAAGTGTTATGCTAAAAAATAGTGTAAAAAGCCCGAGTGCTTTGGTCCAAAGGAAACGATTTGAAAAGCATCCTCATGACCATGATTGTTTTTCATGGATGTCACACTACAAGATGTCATAGCAACAAAACTTCAATTATCAGTCGGGTGGAGCGAACGAACACAGCAAGTGATGCACCAGGTGACTTTTTGTAGTCATAACCAACTCCAGATTTTTATATAGATAAAGAATGTGAAAGCTCTTCATATCAAAGATGCTAGTGCAATTTTCTAAGTCACTTCCACTAGAGTCTACTAGTGGCTGGAGTGTTCTCGACCACTGCTTTGCACCTTCCACTAGAGTCCACAAGTGGTTGGTGTACTCGCCTCTTGAGTTAGGTCTACTGGACTCAAGTTAACTCACATTGACTTGAGTTAGAAGGCTCTAGAGATCCTTGGGCAAAACTCTCTCTCCCCATGCTCCCCATGGGGGTTGAACCCAAGACCTCCTCCTTCACAACCATGAGACTTAACCACTAGGCTACATGGATTACTTGTTTAAGAGCGAGCATGAACTTATGTTTAAGTCTAGTCTCGAGATCTTTGGCCATACACATGAGTGACCAAACGGTGTCCAATTTCATATCTGTGTGAACCGACCGGACCCTTAGATCATAGACTTACTTTATTACAGGAAACTTGATCTGCAACATGCATAATGGACCTGTTATGCCTAGACTGATCTTCCAGCTATAGAATAGAGACTGACTCCTCAAATGACAAGGCATTTGGATTGCCTTTCATAATCAAATGAAGAGTAGAAGCAAAACTCTGATATGAATCAAGAAGACCATTCAGAACGGTATGCACAAGTGAGCTATCTGGTATAACTTCATGAGCAAAAATCAATTGTTCCTTCAAGTCTTTGATCTTTGTTAGAAAATTGTCGATAGAATCACCTTCGTTCATATGCTCACTCTGCTATTGTTTTTGGATGTAAGTAACACGAGCCTCATTCCTAGCCTCGTATAATGTGGTAAGTGTATCCCAAGCATCCTTATCTGTTCTGCAAGAGTGAATGTGAGGAATAATGGCATGTTTGACAGGCAAGGCTATCAATGCATGTGCTTGAGCATCTCTGCCATCCCAACGAAATTGTTGTGGAGTAGGTGCAGCAGAAATAGTAACACGAATACGAATCTGAAGAATATTAGCATCTTCAATACCATCTGCATCAGCTTCAATACCTATTTTTGTAGGTGTAATAGGACGTTTTTCAACACACTACACAATGTTCCATAGTCCTTTTGCAACCAATATATGTCGTGTCATATAATCCCATAATTTGTAATTGGTATTGTCCAACTTATCTTCAATAGCCAACATACGAAATTCATCACTACTTTCAACCATGGCCACTGACTAAAATACCCTGGTGCAAAAAAATGAATGTATCTGAAAAAGTTGAAAAAGATTACCCTAACAAGTTCTACTAAACTTGTAGTAGACTTTGAGACACTTATACTAGCGAATCGAAACCTATATTTATCTTTGGCACAAAAAGACAAAATAGCCTACACAAGTGCTAATATACTGCGTTCGGAGGCTAAAATGAGCTCAGATCGCGATTTCGCCACGACAAAGCAAAGTCGTTTAGATCTCCTAATCAGCCTGAGTATGGTCAGCAAATTTTGTGATTTTGAGACTATGATCGGAGGGGTATCAATGATGCCCTAGATGAAGCGGTGACCTGCTCTGATACCAATTCTTGGAGTTAGACATCTGCAGAAGCACACGAACAACACAAGGAAAAAGAAGAAGCTTGGATCACAACACACAATATTGAATGTATTACCACTAGAATGTACAAAGATAAGTAACCTATTAGGGCTATAGGCGTATATACAAGATGGGGGAAAAAGACCTCCTAGAGAGGGAAAAAAGCACCCCAGTAGTCCTAGTGTGTTCACACACATCACTACCTAAATATATCAACATTTTTCAGAGAGACACTTTTGTTCATCTAAGCATGCTCTTCTTTTCTCTCATACAACATTTCTCTTAGTTCTTTCAATTGTCAACACGAAAACATGATGTAGATAAGGTTTAGAAAGAGAATATAAAACTGTCATTCCTAAATTTTGCATGTATGCATAAAATGACATAATTATTCATTCTAAATATTATCCCCACAATGTAATTCAAAAATTTCAAAATGAATTATTTAAATATCGGAAGGCCTATTACAATTCTTCTCCTCTTTAAAGAACTTTATCCTCAAAGTTGGAAAAGAAGGATAATTTGCGAGAAAATCATCTAAGTTCACCCAAGTCAAATCTTCAATTGGATATGTGTGCCATTTTACCAAAATCTCTACTGTAGATCTGTTCTTAAGTAATCTTTCCCTCATATCTAATATTATTTCACGTCAAAACTCAAAAGATCCATCATCTTTCAGCTTATGGTTATCCTGCAAAACATGAGCAACATTAGGTACATATCTTCTAAGTAAGACAACATGAAACACGGGATGCACATTTAAATGTTCAAGCAATTCCAATAAATATGTAAGAGATTCAATCTTCTTCAAAACTGTAAAAGGACCTACGTATCGTGGAGAAAGTCTATGATCCTTCCCTAGCAACAAGTTAGATCGGTGAGGATTGACTTTAAGAAATACCATGTCACCTATTTGGAATTCAAGTTGTCTTCTCTTCAAATCATAGAATTTCTCTTGCCTTTTATGAGCTTCTTTTATGTGTTGCTTAATTTTTCCAAGTTCTTCATCCATCTTCTCAAGCATTTCTTTAGATACTTCTACTTTATTTGGGAAACCAAAAAACGAAGGTGGAGTCAAACAATTATAACCATACATAGACTCAAACTGAGTTATTTTTATAGATGCATGCCATGCACTATTGTATGAAAACTCAACTAAGGGCAAATATTCGCTCCAATTATCTTGGTTTTTATTCACATACATATGCAACATATCTTCAAGTACTCGATTAACCCTCTCAGTTTCTCCATCAATTTGTGGATGGAAAGTTGTGAGTAAGGGCAAATATTCACTCCAATTGTCTTGGTTTTTATTCACATGCATATTCAACATATCTTCAAGTACTCGATTAACGCTCTCGGTTTCCTCATCATACGAAGTTGAGTTCATGATTCAAATGTTGCTTTCCATAAGTTTGATGTGAACCTAGAGTCTCTATCAGAAATTATGTTTTTAGGCATTATGTAGTCAAAAAAAATTCTTGCAACATTCAAGGCAGTATCAATCCTTTTCATAGGAAAGAAATGTGCCATCTTGATAATGCAATCAACTACCACAAACATGGTATCATGTTTACTTCTGTTCGTAGGCAATTTAGTGATGAAGTCCATAGAGATAGACTCCCACTTCTCTCCCACATTCTTGAAAATATGCATTGGGTCTACCAAACGATTGATCAATAGCTTGCTCCAATAAGGTATTTCATCAAAGATCGACAATTGTTTCATGCCAGCGACTGGTGTTTTTGAATCTCATAGATGTTTCCAATTGCTACCTTTCATTTGGCATTGCGCTTGTCGACCAATTTTCCCTTCACATAAAACATGTCCATCAGGCAAATATCTATGATGTCCTTCGTAGATAGTTTTACGAAATGCTTTGGAATAGAGTGCTTTGAGTCATGGTCTACATAGGGGACAAGCATCGTAACCCAAAATCGATAAACCTGAACATTCACCATAACCAGGCCAATCATGCATCATCCACACATGTATGCCTAATGAGATTTTTAGAGACATTATCAATCATCATACTGATGTCAGCAGGTAAATGTCACGATGGAGAGCATCGGTCTGCCCGTCATATGTTCTAGTGCTCCTAAAGAGGGAAAAAAGTGCCTCAGTGGTCCTAGTGTGTTCACACACATCACTACCTAAATATATCAACAGATCCCCCCTGGGAGTGATGCGGTGAAGAAAGAGTTGGCACTCATATATAAGGAAGTTCCAAGCTATGTGGAATCAATCCACAAAAGGAAGTAAGCCCAAACCTTTGCAGAAAGCTTGAAAATTCTCCCTAAGCAGAGCCTTCATGAAAAGTTCTGCAATGTTCTCTTGTGTGGGCTCATGCCAAGCTGATCTCTCTAGCAAAAAACCTCTCCCTGACATAGTGATAATGCACCTCAATGTGCTTGGTGCGAGCATGGAACACAGGGTTCCTCGCAACTTCCAATGCGCTCTGACTGTCCGTGAAGATCCCCCCCTTTTTAGGCCACCCGTGGACACCTCGTATGGGTTTAACTCTCATTCGCGGTAGCCATGGCAGGAGCTTCAGGCATATATCATCACGAGCAGCCATCAAGGGCGTCTAAGAACACGTATAGAGGAGGTAGAGAGTGGCGAAGCTCCCTTTTGATACTAAAAAGCCGAAGGAGCTCTCTTATTTATAGATATCCAGAGAGTGTTTTATTATGTATCTGGGATAAGTGCTCACCTTCAGCCTTCATGCGACTTGTTCTTTTGCCTTATTTCTTCTAAAACGTGAAGAAGTAAGAATCTAGATGAGATCAAAGAATGTGAAAGATCTTCATATCAAAGATGCTAGCACAATTTTCTAAGTCACTTCCACTAGAGTCTACTAGTGGCTGGAGTGTTCTCCACAATTTTCTAAGTCACTTCCACTAGAGTCTACTAGTGGCTGGAGTGTTCTCCACCACTGCTTTGCATCTTCCACTAGAGTCCACTAGTGGTTGGTGTACTTGCCTCTTAAGTTAGGTCTACTGGACTCAAGTTGAGATCCTTGGGCAAAACTCTCTCTCCCCATGCTCCCCATGGGGGTTGAACCCAAGGCCTCCTTCACAACCATGAGACTTAACCACTAGGCTACGTGGATTACTTGTTTAAGACAGCGCATGAACTTATGCTTAAGTCTAGTCTCGAGATCTTTGGCCATACACATGAGTGACCAAACGGTGTCCAATTTCATATCTGTCTGAACCGACCGGACCCTTAGATCATAGACTTACTTTATTACAGAAAACTTGGTCTGCAACACGCATAATGGACATGTTATGCCTAGACTGATCTTCCACCTATAGAATAGAGACTAACTCCTCAAATGACAAGGCATTTGGATTGTCTTTCATAATCAAATGAAGTGTAGAAGCAAAACTCTGATATGAATCAGGAAGACCATTCAGAACGGTATGCACAAGTGAGCTATCTGGTATAACTTCATGAGCAAAAATCAATTGTTCCTTCAAGTCTTTTATCTTTGTTAGAAAATTGTCAAAAGAATCACCTTCATTCATATGCTCACTCTCCTATTGTTTTCGGATGTAGGTAACACGAGCCTCATTCCTAGCCTGGTACAATGTGGTAAGTGTATCCCAAGCATCCTTATCTGTTCTGCAAGAGTGAATGTGAGAAATAATGGCATGTTTGACAGACAAGGCTATCAATGCATGTGCCTGAACATCTCTGCCATCCCAATGAAATCGTTGTGGAGTAAGTGCAGCAGAAATCGCAACACGAATAGGAATCTGAAGAATATTAGCATCTTCAATGCCATCTGCATCAGCTTCAATACCTATTTTTGCAAGTGTATTCCATAGTTCTTTTGCAACCAATATATGTCGCATCATATAATCCCATAATGGGTAATTGGTACTGTCTAACTTATCTTCAATAGCCAACATACGGAATTCATCACTGCTTTCAGCCATGGCCACTGACTAAGATACCTTGGTGCAAAAAAAAGTTGAACAAAATTACCCTGACAAGTTCTACTACACTTGTAGTAGACTTTGAGACACTTATACTGGTGAATCAAAACCTATATATATCTTTGGCACAAAAAGATGAAATAGCCTACACAAGTGCTACAATAGTGCGTTTGGAGGCCGAAATGAGCTCAGATATCGATTTCGCCACGACAAAGCAAAGTCGTTTAGATCTCCTAATCAGCCTGAGTATGCTCACCAAATTTTGTGTGATTTTGAGACTATGACCAGAGGTGTGTCAATGATGCCATAGATGAAGCAGTGACCTACTCTGATACCAATTCTTGGAGTTAGACATCTGCGGAAGCACGCAAAAAACACAAGGAAAAAGAAGAAGCTTGGAGCACAACACACAATATTGAATGTATTACCACTAGAATGTACAAAGATAAGTAACATGTTAGGGCTATAGGCATATATACAAGCCGGGGGAAAAAGACCTCCTAGAGAGGGAAAAAAGTGCCCCAGTACTACTAGTGTGTTCACACACATCACTACCTAAATATATCAACATTTTTCAGAGAGACACTTTTTTCATCTAAGCATGCTCTTCCTTTCTCTCATACAACATTTCTCTTAGTTCTTTCAATTGTCAACACGAAAACATGATGTAGATAAGGTTTAGAAAGAGAATATAAAACCGTCATTCCTAAATTTTGCATGTATGCATGAAATGACATAATTATTCATTCTAAACATTATCCCCACAATGTAATTCAAAAATTTCAAAATGAATTATTTAAATATTGGAAGGCCTATTACAATTCTTCTCCTCTTTAAAGAACTTTATCCTTAAAGTTGGAAAAGAAGGATAATTTGCCAGAAAATCATCTAAGTTCACCCAAGTCAAATCTTCAATTGGATATGTGTGCCATTTTACCAAAATCTCTACTATAGATTTGTTCCTAAGTAATCTTTCCCTCCTCTCTCATATTATTTCACGTCAAAACTCAAAAGATCCATCATCTTTCAGCTTATGGTTATCCTGCAAAACATGAGCAACATTAGGTACATATCTTCTAAGTAACACAACATGAAACATGGGATGCACATTTAAATGTTCAAGCAATTCCAATAAATATGCAAGAGATTCAATCTTCTTCAAAACTGTAAAAAGGACCTACGTATCATGGAGAAAGTCTATGATCCTTCCCTAGCAACAAGTTAGATCGGTGAGGATTGACTTTAAGAAATACCATGTCACCTATTTGAAATTCAAGTTGTCTTCTCTTCAAATCATAGAATTTATCTTGCCTTTTATGAGCTTCTTTTATGTGTTGCTTAATTTTTCCAAGTTCTTCATCTATCTTCTCAAGCATTTCTTTATATACTTCTACTTTATTTGGGATACGAGAAAACGAAGGTGGAGTCAAACAATTATAACATTACATAGCCTCAAACTGAGTTATTTTTATAGATGCATGCCATGCACTATTGTATGAAAACTCGACTAAGGGCAAATAGCCATTTTGGCATAGTTTTTGCCTCCTCAATATCAGCTCTCTCATCAACAAGTGCATCATACAAATCTCCACCAGAAATGGAATGATCTGCATCATCACATGAAACCTGTAAAGGCTGAGAAGTTGCCTCAATAGGACTAGCACTAGACTGTCCACCTGTAAAAAGAGGCAACAAAGTATCATACATGTCTTTGGAGCTAACAAATGTCTCCTTCATGTTCTTTCGTTCAACAACTCCATTCTATTGAGGTGTATATGACACTATACACTAGTGTTTTATCCCAAGTTCAACTAGAAATGCATTAAAGTTAGAAGACATATATCCCCCCTCGATGACAACGGAGGGTGCCCATTTTATATGCAGACAGATTTTGAATCAAAACCAAAAACTATGTGAAGCATGTGAACACTTCCGACTTTTCTTTCTTTGGTTGCCCCACTATCAAAGTACCAAACATCTGAGTCTACTGCAGGCATACACTGTTCAGGAGAAGATGGGTCAAAATTGCAAACAGTAGTAAATGCCCATTCTTCATCCTGAACAAGATTAGCAAACTCTTTTTCTTTGCCTCTTTTGTAGACAGTTTTGGACAGTTCTTTATGACATGGTCATTTCTTGTACAGTATTTACAAAGTTTTTGCATTTCTGATTTCTTCTCATCTTTGTCTTCCTTCTTCGAATGTGCAGCATTTGCAGCATTCTGTTCACTAGTAGATGAGCTCCATTTACCTTTGCCCTTTTGACTAGCCAAGAAAATGCAACAACCTAAGAATTATGACCACCACATGCTAGAGAGATGACTCTCCTCCCAACCTTATGCCTGTATATATAGCTGTCGAATCAACGAGGACCACAAATGTAACTAGAGTCCACAAGTGCATGTGCAATCTCCTCCACTCATTCATATCTTCCACTAGAGTCTACTAGTAGCTTGAGTGTTCTCGACCACTGCTTTAGCACCCTCCACTAGAGTCCACTGGTGGTTCATGTACTTGGCTCTTGAGTTAAGTCTATTGGACTCAAGTTAACTCACATTAACTTGAATTAGAAGGCTCTAGAGCTCCTTGGGCAAAACTCTCTCTTCCCATGCTCCCCATGGGGGTTGAACCCAAGAGCTTCTTCACAGCCATGAGACTTAACCATTAGGCTAAGTGGATTACTTGTTTAAGAGAGTGCATGAACTTATGCTTAAGTCTAGTCTCGAGATCTTTGGCCATACACATGAGTGACCAAACTTTGTCCGATTTTAGATGTCTGAACTGGCGAGACCCTTAGATCATAGAATTACTTTATTACATTCTTCCTCCCTTGGAAAAGATTTTCATCCTCAAAAATAGAGCTATATATAATAACCGTAGGCAACCCCCAAGCCTCATGTTCTTAAACCGAAAGAATATGGTTATGTTCTAAAACTAGAAGAACATGTCTCATCTTTATGGTGGGATCCATGCCCAAATGATTCAAAACACCATCTGACTTTGCACTTTGATAAATTGGACAAAGTACAAAGTAGTGAATGAATAATAAGGGTGGATCTAAAATCATCCCTAGCTAGTTCATTGTTTCTAAATATGTGATCTAGGCACAAACATATGAAATGGATGGATTCCAATTCCTAGTCCAATTCTGGGCATGACTGGTGCATGGACTTAGTAATTAAGGTGGGATTTGTATCCCAATTAAGTTAGGAATTTGAGAACTCTTGATTCACTTGAATTTGATTTGGAAAACTTGAAGTTTGGTTGATCCAAACATCTGACCTGGATGTTTGTACAATGGTTAACTCCTAGCCAACAGTTACTTGATTTCTTCACCCGACTTGAGGACTACTCATTCCTAATAGGCTGGAAACTCCTATGTAAACTGTAGAAGAAATATTTCCATTTACTTTGGATCAACCTTACTATATCTTGACCAAGTCAAATTCAAAATGAAAATCGTCCAAGTTAGGACACTGTTCTCAAAGACTTCAGCTAAAAGTTCTTGAGAATTGTCAATCTTATGAGCAACTCCTAACTTCTTTATTCGAGAGTACACTGAACCTCTAGAAAGTCATGAGAGTTATGCTAGTAACTAGAAGCAAACCCAAATGAGTAAGCCAATCTTGGACTTGCTATCTTTTGAAGATTGAATAAGTTCTTGTACAAAATATCTATCTAGGATGTTTAATTTAGTTATCTATTTCCAATCTGCTAACCCTGGACTTTTGCAAAAGGAATCAGATACCATATCTGAGTCAATTCCAAAAGATTTGGAAAGCGGAAGGAAATAACAAAAAATCTGTATAACTAATTCAAACTTCTAAGATATAAACTTGGTATGAGTCAAATACTTGATGACCCAAGACTTAAACTTTTGTGAAGTTCGTTTCAACAAGGTATTGAAGCATTTTTTTCATTTCTTTTAAGACAAATTATCTTGATTCTCAAAAAAGATTCATAGAGTCAATCTAAAACATCATCCAACCACAAGATACTAGTGTGGTATCCAACATCAGTGTGTTGACCGACTGAGGTTCTATTGATGAGTTTTTTACTCAATTAATGCTTCTCTTGAGACTAAGTTCATGCCTATATTCAATCTTTATGACTGCTTACTAGGAATGCAATTATTGTGCATTTCTTTGAGTCAAAGGATTGAATCTACCAAGTTACACTAGGAACTTACAGCTTAACTTAGTTAGTCTATCCTTATTTAAAAAATTTAGTTCAAATTCAAAGTCTTACTCTTTCAAAAATTCATCAAAAATTTTCGAATCATCAACACTTTAGCATGAAGTGTTTCAAGAAGATCTTGGAAGTTACTTACTTTGTATCCTCATACATACTTGATCTTGAAGTATCTGGAGATCATACTTTTATCCTCCTTGAACTCAAACTTTTCCTTTGAAGTCTTTAGTTTTCTTGAGATCAGATCTAACTTCAAAACCCATTCTTGGACTAAAAGATAATTATCATCCCACGATCCAATGTCCCATACCATCATTCGTACATCAATCTGAGTATAAAATCTGGTGTCCCATGCCACCCTATTTTATATTCACATTAATGTGTGGGTGATACTTTCTCCAAGGCTTTCTCCAAGGCTTACGACTCAAGGGAGGACCTCAACGATCAAGGAATATAGAGGTTCCCGGTACTTCCCGGGAGATCACCCATCCTAGTATTGTTCCCCCCATAGCTCGCTTAAGCGTGGCAATCTCTTGCCACTAAGCTACACTCTTGTGGTGTTTGAAGAAGGGGAAAGACTAAGGTTGACATTACCTTGAACAAGTTTTGGTCCCTCAAAGCTTCATTCTTTGCTTTCAAAGCCTATTTCTGAAGCATTTTTGGGGTGTCTTTTGGAGCCATTTTGGAGTACTTTCGCGCATAGTTCTCTTCACACAGGTCCAAGAACATCAAGAAGAGTGTTCTTTGTACTTCTCAGACAATAAATATCAACCTTTGGGACTGTATTTTCAGCCACACTCGTAAAACTACAGGTTTCTCGAGAGGTTTTCAGTTTTGGTGGGAGCAGCCGCTGCAAATTTATGCAGGTTTTTTAAGCCTAAAACATCAGAGTTGACAAACACTTGCAGGTGTTATTGGCTAGTTTTTGGGTTGTGTATTCAGCCTTTTAGTGTCATTTTACTGCATATATTGAGCACATACACACCATGTATGCTTCTGTGGATACCGCTTATGTATGTCCATGTGGTCATTGATATAGCAGTTACGTTCTTTGCATAAAGCCTTTTACGTTTGATAAAGAGGTTCATGGTGAGGTTTTCTTAACTGGGAGACACCCAGATGTCGGGGTCTCTTCGGTGATGCAGGTGGAAGACTTATCCAACCTCACCATAGGAGATGTATGATAGTTGTTCATAGGTGCTCGATAAGCCTAGTTGGCTTCTATTGGGTAACTGATTACATGCAGTGGAGTCAGTGATTCACTATGCAGGTAGACATGTCAGTACTTTCAATTTTATGATACTTTGACACTCGTCATATGCTAATTTTGCAGAGGATACTCTGGCAAAATTTTTCCATTTTGGTTTAGTCAACTATACAGTGGTCGATTTACTCCTTGATACACTTATTTGTTGGTGTTTGGACTCTTCTAGCTCCATTATCATTCTATTCAATTCTCTACCATCATGGCATCAGAGGTCTCAGGCACATCAGGTGGATTAGGGTCTAGTGCTAGTGTTCCGAAGAGGAGCTATAACTTGCAGGGCAAAGACCATTTTGAGATCCAAAAATTTGATGGCACAAACTTTGCTCTATGGAAGAATCAGATTAAAGATGTGCTGATTCAAAGGATGCAATGGAAGCCAGTAAATGGGATTTCAAAGAAGCCTGCTGACATGGATGAAGATGATTGGGATGAGTTAGATGAAATGGCCAGGTCTACCATTCGCTTGCACCTGGCAGATAATGTTTACTTTACAGTATTAGACTGTGAAAGTGCAGAGGAGCTTTGGAAGAAGTTATGCAATACATATGAAAAAGAGACGGCATCAAATAAAGTGTATCTCATGAGAAAATTATATGACCTTCGTGTGAAGGACACAGATAGTGTTGTTGCTCATCTAAATGAATTTGATGCTATATTCTCCCAGTTATAGGCTCAGAAAATGGATATGGATAATGAAATGAAAGCAGTATTGATGTTATGCACCCTGCCATCATCATGGGATACATTGTGGTCGAGAACTGAAGATCAACCCTACAAACTGTTTGGAAGTTGGTTTGATGAGCGAGATCCAACTCTACCAAAATAAGAAGTTGAGCGGCAGTTTGGAGATTTTGGAAAGGGGCAGAAGCTCTCGAAAGTATTTTTTTACTGCGGTTGCTACCGGTTGCTCTTAGACGGGCTACAGGAAAGTCTGGAGGCTGAGGACTGATGCAGCGATGCACTAAAGATGAGTCATGAGCAGGGAAAAACACCGGGGAGCTACTGTTGATGTTTAATGTATGCAGGAGAATCAAGGGAATTGGGCAGAACAAGCGGCAGGACAAGCAATTGCATATGGACTTTGATAGTAAGTTGATGCTTTCCAAAGATTCTCTGCATGATGGGCCATCTTGTAATATCTAGTTTTCAAAGTCGAGTTCCAATCTTGGCATTTAAAACTCAGTGGATGCTTGCCTGCACTTATCATGAAATGAACAGTTGATATCTCTCATATCATATCTCTATCTCGTATTGATGGAGTCTTCAAAAGATGTTACAGGTTAGTAAGTTTCTGTCTCTGCGAACAAAAATACGCTAATTCTTAATCTAGGATCGTCAGTCTATATGCAAGAAAAATCGAGTTCAGTACATGCAACTTGCATTACAAAATGGTATTTTCATTAAAAATGGTTGTTTGTGCATATGATAAGCCATTTGATCTTCTCCTTAGGAGCAGTAATGGCACGAAATCACTTTGCATCAGTAAGTTGGCTTGGTCCTCTCTTGGTTATTAAGGCATCCATGCCCTGATCATCAACTGTTGCATACCAACATTCTCGTGAACATGAGCTCTTAGATTTTTGATGTGATATTCATTCTTCATTCATATGTCTCAGTTTATGTTCTTGGACCTGGAGAATATGGTGATCATTTTGCAACTTGTATCATTCCTAGTATGAGAGGATTGTTGGTTGAAGCATGGCTCAATATTACGGATGTTCTGAATACGGGAATATGGTATGAGTTATTGGCAAGTGATCTTTTATAGAATATTTAGGGTAAGGCATGACCTTAGATCAGGGCGGCATTCCAGAGTGTCTTCATAGAGCTCTAGGATAAATATGAATCGCAGTGGCACTTCATAGACCATCTGTCGAAACACTCTCTCCACTCTCTTGTATTAGTTATATTCTGAGAAGTGTAATATTGTCATCTTGTCTTTTACCGACGATCATACAGGTTTTGTTTTTTTTTTTTAATCACCATATTGAAGCTGATGCAGAAATACTTATGGAACAACATACAATACATGAAGAGATTGTAGATATTGCATTGAGAAGGTAAAATATCATGTGCTACTAATTTCAATTAGTATTTGTATTTCTGTACCACAAGATTCAAGAAGATGACGTTGGATCTATCATGTGAGGAAACTCTGAGAAGTTATTTCCTAACATCGTCGCTCATATGATTTGTATATTGCTTGAAGGCAGGTATGCAGGTTTGTCTTACTACTCATATCTTATACTAACCCTGCAACTTATTTATGCAATACATACAAACAGTTGTTGTATGATTTAGAGAGGAAAAGGATTTGTATTGGTTTATGTGCATGAAGACAAAGGAAATGAGATCTCCTTCCAATAGACATTACGAGATGCATAGGTGCTGGTGGTATGATGTATGTATATAAGTTCAATGGTGTGTGGGAAGGCTGTACTTGTGTATTGGAGCTAAGCAGTTCATTAACTACAGCTGTGTGAATGTTGTCATGATGTAATTGTTACTTGTATCTGCATTACTGCAAAAGGGATCATATTGTAGAAACTTTAAGGGGTATTGCATTTCCTAAAGCTGGCAGACCACTGAAGTTACCAGCCAGCAATCGTTTCAATTTGGAATTTCTTGGCAAATCTTCTGAAGCATCTTTTTTATTGTAAGAAGGTAATTTGATGTTAGATGTGCTACATTTTGGGATGGAGAGATTGATCATGCCTTGATGTTGTGAGCTGACGCACATAAAAGAAAACAACAAAGTCAAATTAAAATATAGAATATAGTTGATACGTTTTCCACGCATGTCTATACGTATGGGGTGATGTAAATTTGTGAGTCATAATCGTTTGGTGAATTGTTATCAGCTTCTTTGATTAATGGTGACTAAACACACAAAATATAATAGTATCTACTTAGTGATTCTCAAACAATGTTGAATCATTGTTTATGCGCAGAAAAAATCGAATTGGCTAATATCTTCCAAAAGTTGTGCATATTTTCTTAAAGCATAGTTGCACACACTAATTAAGGGAAAATTGGCAGATTCACCAGCAAGAAACATCTCCAAAAAGTCCTTGAAAACTCATCAAAGGTGCTTTAAAATGTAATTTGTTCAGGATCTCATGATACATGATAGAAGAATGATTCAGACCCTATCGTGTTTTAAACTTTCATACTCTCAATCCAACCAAATCTTAATTCTCTTCTTATTTCTCTTTGTGATGATCTAGTTGAGCTCTTTGCTTCCTTCTTTCACCTTCCTTGTTACAGAACCCTCGCGACAACATTTTGCATAGCTATTAGCAACAGTGCACCTGGTGGTAAACTCGTCTATGATGACATATGTGGAGCACTCTTGAGTGAGGAGATTCGTAGAAAATCTATGGTTGGCACTCAGAGTGGAGATGCATATAATGTTCGTGATTCTTACCAAGGAAAGAATCAGCAACGTGGCAGGAGCAAGAACAAGGAAAAGAATGGTCAACGGAATAAGAGTAGAAGTAAATCAAGGAAGAGGGATATCGAATGCCATTATTGTCATAAGAAAGGAAACATGAAGAAAGACTGTTATGCATTAAAGAATGCTAAAGGTAAAGGACAGAATGTTGATGGGCATGTTAAATAGTTACCTGCACCATCTACTTCGACTGTGAAGATTGAAGAAATTAATGTTATTTCTGATGATGCTGATGTGTTGACACTTGATACTACTGTGCCATCTGAGGCACTTATGGCTGATTCTCTTTCCCACACCTGGCTGCTAGATTCTGGTGCTTCTTTCCATGTGACACCATATAGAGAATGGTTCTCTAATTATGCAGCAAAGTCTCTTGGTACCGTGAGACTTGGTGACTCTTACCAGTGTGATGTTGTGGGGATTGGAGATGTGGTTGTGCAGTTCATTGATGGTTCAAAATTTACTATGCATAATGTACGCCATGTACCTCGGTTATCACGCAGTTTGATGTCAGTTGGTCAACTTGACGACCTTGGTTACAAGGTGGTCTTCTATGCTCAGTCCTTTTGTATATCAAAGGGCAATATGGTTATTGCAAAAGGAAGCAAAGTTGGCTCACTTTATCCTTTATTTGTATCACAGAAAGAACACTAGTTAGCTGTTACTGAATAGCCTATGGCTTGTATTTGGCATGGTCGTTTGGGCCATATATCTCGTAGTGGAATGGAAAATATTTCTCGTTCTGGCTACTTACCTGTGTTATCTTTCTCTGATTTTTCGTTTTGTGAGCACTGTCAATATGGAAAGCAAACCAGAAATGTGCATAGAACGCACATTGACTCTTCCATTCAGCCTTTAGATCTCGTTCATACAAATGTGTGTGGTCCTATGCCCACTAGGTCCTTAGGTGGTTCTCTTTACTTTGTCACTTTCATAGATGATGCTACTAGAAAAGTCTGGGTATATCCTATCAAATCAAAGGATGATGTATTCCCTACTTTCATAAAATGGCTTGCTTCAGTTGAGACTGAAAAGGAACTAAGCTTAAGGCTTTATGATCAGATAATGAGGGTGAGTATACCTCACATGAATTCGGCCTTTTCTGTCAGTCTAGAGGGATTCGTAGAGAGTTTACAGCTCCTTATACCCCAGTACAGAATGGTGTAGCTGAGAGGATGAATAGAACTATTCATGATAGAGTAGTCTCTATGTTGCGTCATGCAAACCTCTCACAAGGTTTTTGGGCAGAAGCAGTATTGACTGCAGTTCATGTGATTAACCTTTCACCTAGTACTGCCAAAGGTCTCAAAGTGGCACACGAGTTATGGACAAGGAAACCACCATATTATGATCATCTTCGAGTTTTTGGGTGTGAAGCATATGTTCATATACCCAAGAATCTTAGACAAAAGTTGGACCATAAGTCAAAGAAATGCATTTTTCTTGGATATGGTCAAGAGGGCAATTTGGATATCGCTTATGAGATCCTGAAACACGGCCAGTGATCAGAAGTAGTGATGTCATTTTTAATGAGTCTAAGATGCATAAACAGCCCATTAAGGAGGTTGAAGTGAGAAGATTTGTGTTTGAGGATACTAGTCCTCCGGTTAGCATGCATAAAAATGATGCACATAGGGATGTTCAAGAGAATGTCCATTCAGATCAGTCTGCACATGTTCCTGTTCAGCAACCATTAGACATTCTGCACGTGTCTCACATCCACCTGATAGATATGTTCCAGCTTTAGGTTTTGCTATGCTAACAGATGCCAGTGAGCCTTCTTGCTACAAAGAGGCTATGCAGACAGAGGATCATGTCAAGTGGGAGAGTGCCATGAAGAGTGAGTTGGATTCTATTCACAAGAATGGTACTTGGGACTTAGTACCTTTGCCAAAGGGTAGAAAAGCTTTACCATGTAAATGGGTATATAAGCTGAAATTCACATCAGATAGTGCTTCTCCAAAATATAAAGCCCGACTTGTTGCAAAGGGTTTTAAGCAACAACATGGTGTTGATTTTGAGGAAATCTTCTCTCCAGTGGTCAAGATGACTACTTTGTGCATGTTGCTTGGATTCATTGCAATGGAGGACTTAGAGCTAGTCCAAATGGATGTGAAAACAGCTTTCTTGCATGGAGATCTTATAGATGAGATCTATATGGAACAACCAGAGGGTTATGTAGTTCCTAGCAAGGAAAGTCTAGTTTGTAAGCTCAAGAAGAGCTTGTATGGACTTAAACAGTCTCCTAGACAATGGTACCAAAAGTTTGATGATTTTATGAAGTCCCAAGGCTATTCTCGAAGCAATGAGGATCATTGTCTCTACACAAAGAGATGCTCTGATGGCAGCTTGATATGCTTGATACTTTACGTCGATGATATGTTGATTGTTGGGAAGTCCTCTTATGATTTGTCAATTCTCAAAAAGAAGCTGAGTCAGACATTTGATATGAAGGATTTGGGGGATGCCAAACATATTCTTGGCATGCGCATTACTCGTGATAGGAGTAAAAGATGCATATACTTGTCTCAAAGTGAGTACATATCCAAAGTACTTCACTGGTTCAATATGCAGGGTGGAAAGGCATTGAGTACACCTTTACCCACATATGTGAAATTGAGCAAGGATGACTGCCCCAAATCAGATGAGGAAAAGGAATTCATGACCAAAATTCCCTATCAATCTGTTGTTGGTAGTCTCATGTACGCTATGGTAGCTACGAGACCAGACATTGCATTTGGAGTGGGAGTTGTGAGCAGATATATGTCTAATCCTGGCAAGAAACATTGGGAAGCAGTCAAGATGATTTTGAGATATCTGAGTGGCACTAAGGACAAGTGTTTATGCTTAGGTAGAGGGAAAGCATCCATTATTGGTTACACAGATTCTGACTACGCTGGTTGTGTATACAATCGTAAGTCTACATCAAGGTACATTTTTCATTTTGTTGGAGGTGCTATCTCTTGGAGATCTCGTCTTCAAGAATGTACAGTTGTTTCCACCACCGAAGCAGAGTATGTTGCAGCAAGTGAGGCATGTAAGGAAGCATTGTGGCTTTCTCGCCTTGCTTGTGATATGGTTTACCTCAGCATGTACCTCGCTTGCTTAGTGATAGTCAGAGTGCCATTGCTTTGGCTAAGAATCCGGTCTATCATGCAAAGACCAAGCACATTGAGGTGAGGTATCACTTCATTAGAGATTGCTTAGCCACTGAGAGCATTATTCTTGAGAAGGTTCACACTCGAGATAATGCTGCAGATGCTTTGACTAAAGCTCTACCACAGGATAGCTTTCGACACTATTGTCACTTGATGGGGGTTACTTGATTCTTGATCTTACACAGTCATTTGTATATTGTGTAACATGCCCATCAGGTGGGAGGTATAGTTTGTATACTTACACTCAGGTATTATTTATCATTCTTTATTTTTCTCCCATATTTACTTTGGCCATATTGGCCTTTAGTGGGAGATTGTTACCGTTAGTGTCCATGTGAAAGGCTAAATGGCCACCAGACACTTCTTTGTATATGTTCTTTAATAAAACATATAGTGGCCTGGTCAGTCACAGACTGTAAGTTCGATCGCATTTGTAAGACCTAAGAAGTCTATCTTCGTGCTCCCTGTGTACTGTGTGTTCTACGTATTCTGCAGCCTCTGTGCGGAGTACTGCGTGTGGCCTTAGGAGCTCGGTTTTCTACTCTGAGCAGATCGTCGTGGAGCTCTCAAGACGGAGAGCGCACTGTGGTGCATCGCCATTGAAATATTTCACCTATTTTATATTCACATTAATGTGTGGGTGATACTTATCCTAAAGTCTAAACATATCTTGATAGAGTACCTTCTTACTT
The DNA here is from genome assembly GCA_020310875.1 of Ceratopteris richardii. Lineage (NCBI taxonomy): Eukaryota > Viridiplantae > Streptophyta > Polypodiopsida > Polypodiales > Pteridaceae > Ceratopteris > Ceratopteris richardii. The sequence goes on from CM035442.1 coordinate 75,128,426, forward strand.
CAATTCTTTACAAGAATTTTGAAGTTTTAGGCATTATCTCTAACTTTGATATTCTAGGTTTTGATCCCTTCATATGATCATTTCCTGATCTTGTGCTTTCCATTGGGAACTTGAAAACCTCAAATACCTATTAGTCTTTACTCGGGTTTTCAAATGAAAACCGATTATAATTCCAAGTACTTGAAGTTTCACAATTTCAAGTCCAATTGGTTATACTTGATCAATTTGTAGCAACAAGCGTTGTTTGCTTCATGTCTTTAGATTCCTTTCTTATTGAAGCTTTAACTAGCTACCGTGGCCAGGACTTTACACGAATCTCTCTATTGCTTAAGTCTAAGCATCCACTCATGCTTTTGGATTTCACCTTTAAGAAATTCCTTTAAGGATAGGTAAACTTTATGTTATACCCTCCACAGACTTAATTATCATCATCACGGTTGTAGACTATATACTTGGAATATCTACTATGTTCATACTTGGAACAACTTACTATTTCGATTGCCAATATCTGGGAAAACTTCATAGTAGTTCCAATCGCAATTATCTTGGATAAAACTTTCCAAGCTTGATCAAGTCTTGTTGACCTTGCGACAAAAATAAAGACTTTTTCTTTATCTTTAAGATCTCTTGAACTATCAAAAGCTTCTCTGCTTACCCATGGGCTTTTATAGATCTTTTTCCTACTCAAGTCGAATCACGTACAAATGCCTTTCAGATTCTAAAGCTAAGAATACTTTGATACACTTTCGGGTGATATCAACCATTGGACTTTAAGTACCACTTCTGGTGGTTTGGGATTGTTGGGGGACTACTTGCTATCAAAGAGTTTGAAGAATTTCATTCTCACTACTTGGGAGAATGTTATTCTTCAAGGACCCGAGATTCCTTCGAGGGAATCAAATAACCTGAGCAAATGATTCATCTTGGAATCTTTTGCAATACTAGAAGGATATTTGAAAGAAATTCTAAGACTTTCAGACAATATCCAGAAGCTTTACTGATTCATTTGTGCTCATTTCGTGAGTATCAAACTGAGAATAAATATCACTTTTAGGATATGTTCTCCCATTCCACTATGAAAGTTTGACTTGAACTTTCATTTATGTGATATTGATTCTTATTCTTGAGTTTGATACAAGATTTATTATTATTGATCAATCTTTATATGTTACTAGATTACTTTAAACATATTTTGATAATCACCATTATGTTTAAAGTCCAAGTATCTATTGCTAATTGATCCAATAATAATCCTACTATAAACACAAAATTTTGAACCTTATAGCTTGTTTAGGAAAAGTTCATGGATTGGAGATCCATATCTTGGAACTATATATTCCTAAATGAAAAGTTCACAGTTTGACTTATTTCTTTAGGAATTTGCTCATTTCCTAAAGATTGATTGATAAGGTTTTCTCATGAAGCTTTAATTTGCTCAAATGAAACCATAAATTAACTCTCCAATCCATCTAAAAGGAAGATTTCTCTCAAGTTTCCATGCTTGCTTAAAAGGTTGCATCATTATTAGAAATGCAATCATGGACCCTAATATCCACCTATTGAATCTCAAAGTTCAATTGTTGCTAGGCTTTGGGAACTTCTCTATTTTCATCACTCAGGATGAATTCAAAGTGAAAACCTCAAAAGCTCTATGTTTTTTTACAAATTTGGAGCATCTCAACTATCTTTTGAACTTTAAAAGCTCAATTATTTTAAGTTCCAATTGAATTTATTTGAGTGCTATCATGTCTAGGGATAGAGTCAAATAAAAGCATTCCAAACCATCCTATTTGCAAGTAGTTCTATTTGCTTTCCATTCCAATGAGCAAGAAAATTGAACACGACTTTCGAACAGCCTACTTTTCCTAATAAAGACTCCTCATAAGTGATACCTAAGGAAAATGAACAAGCTACTTGAGTTGCATAGTAGCTAAAAGCTTTGCAACTAACTAGTTTGCGATTTTCCTAATTGTCTAACTCGAGTTAGAAAAAGTAGGTAACGATTAGGAAAGTACATTTGTTCAACTACTTAGCAAAAAATCAGCAAAATACCATGCTTCATCATATGCCAATGCATGTTCTTGCATGCAAATGCATGTGAGTGCAATCATTTATTTTCACATGGTTTCCTTTTCATGCACCAAACTTAAATCAAGCAGTTCCCGAAGCTTGCTATGCATGCATCCAAGCATCCATGCATAAACAATCTACCTGCTATCTTTCAAATAGATCTAGATACACATGTGCACAAACTTGAGTGCCTCCTATACCCTTTTCAAGCAAGAAGAAAATATGTGTTGTACATGAAAACACTCTTTTGAAAGGAGAAATGCACCAACAACCATTTCTTTTTTGGGCATGAACTTTTAAACCCATGCAAGAACTTGATGTATTTCCAATACTTCTATGTCCGTTTAGCTTTCATCAAGTTCGTAGCATTTGCAATCATTCTTAAAAAATGAAGACTTCTACCATGCTTCAATAATATTTAGATGCAAGCTATATGAAAGCAATGAATAGAGCAAGTATTGAAATGAAAACATCAACTTTGAAAATACTTATCTCCCAATTAAGCTACGTCCTTCCCTAGATCCTTGAGAAGAGCCAGTCTCCATCTTTTGGTCCTTGTCCACGCATCTTTCCATGCTCGTAGCTACCGTGGGATCTCTTTCCTATCGCCTCAAGTAATAGGTTCGAACTCGCCGACACTTATCGGACGTGTTGAAGGTAGTGGGTACGACAATGGACTTCCATAGAGGGCACCATGAGATCCAATCCATTTCGGCACCGTCTAATAAGTAATGTCTTTTGACCATAAGTAATGTCTTTTGACTATAAGTAATGTCTTTTGACCATGACATGCTCTGGGGTGTGCCAAGCAAAAGTATGCTCTATTCCTACAGAGTAAACACATCACTTTTGGCGATGGTTTAAGTGTTATGCTCAAAAATAGTGTAAAATCCAAAGTGCTTTGGTCCAAAGGAAACGATTTGAAAAGCATCCTCATGACCATGATTGTTTTTTATGGATGTCACACTAGAAGAGCGACAAAGCTTCAATTATCTATCGGGTGGAGAGAAGGAACACAGCAGGTGATGCACCAGGTGGCTTTTTGTAGTCATAACCAGCTCCAGATTTTGATATAGATAAATAATGTGAAGCTCTTCATATCAAAGATGCTAGTGCAATTTTCTAAGTCACTTCCACTAGAGTCTACTAGTGGCTCGAGTGTTCTCGACCATTGCTTTGCACCTTCCACTAGAGTCCACTAGTGGTTGGTGTACTCGCCTTTTGAGTTAGGTCTACTGGACTCAAGTTAACTCACATTGAATTGAGTTAGAAGGCTCTAGAGATCCTTGGGCAAAACTCTCTCTCCCCATGCTCCCCATGGGGGTTGAACCCAAGACCTCCTCCTTCACAACCAGGAGACTTAACCACTAGGCTACATGGATTACTTGTTTAAGAGAGCGCATGAAGTTATGATTAAGTCTAGTCTCGATATCTTTGGCCATACACATGAGTGACCAAACGGTGTCCGATTTCATATCTGTCTGAACCGATCGGACCCTTAGATCATAGACTTGCTTTATTACAGAAAACTTGATCTGCAACACTCATAATGGACCTGTTATGCTAGACTGATCTTCCAGCTATAGAATCGAGACTAACTCCTCAAATGACAAGGCATTTGGATTGCCTTTCATAATCAAATGAAGAGTAGAAGCAAAACTCTGATATGAATCAAAAAGACCATTCAGAACGGTATGCACAAGTGAGCTATCTGGTATAACTTCATGAGCAAAAATCAATTGTTCCTTCAAGTCTTTGATCTTTGTTAGAAAATTGTGGATAGAATCACCTTCATTCATATGCTCACTCTCCTATTGTTTTTGGATGTAAGTAACACGAGCCTCATTCCTAACCTCGTACAATGTGGTAAGTATATCCCAAGCATCCTTATCTATTCTGCAAGAGTGAATGTGAGGAATAATGGCATGTTTGATAGGCAAGGCTATCAATGAATGAGCTTGAGCATCTCTGCCATCCCAACGAATTCGTTGTGGAGTAGGTGCAACTGAAACCGCAACACGAATAGGAATCTGAAGAATATTAGCATCTTCAATGCCATCTGCATCAGCTTCAATACCTATTTTTGTAGGTGTAATAGGAAGTTTTTCAACACCCTACACAATGTTCCATAGTCCTTTTGCAACCAATATATGTCGCGTCATATAATCCCATAATGGGTAATTGGTATTGTCCAACTTATCTTCAATAGCCAACATACGGAATTCATCACTACTTTCAGCCATGGCCACTGGCTAAAATACCCTGGTGCAAAAAAATGAATGTATCTGAAAAAGTTGAACAAAATTACCCTGACAAGTCCTACTAAACTTGTAGTAGACTTTGAGACACTTACACTCGCGAATCACAACCTATATATATCTTTGGCACAAAAAGACAAAATAGCCTACACAAGTGCTAATATAGTGCGTTCAGAGACCGAAATGAGCTCAGATCGCGATTTCGGCACGACAGAGCAAAGTCGTTTAGATCTCCTAATCAGCCTGAGTATGCTCACCAAATTTTGTGATTTTCAGACTATGACCGGAGGGGTATCAATGATGCCCTAGATGAAGTGGTGACCTGCTCTGATACTAATTCTTGGAGTTAGACATCTGCGGAAGCACACGAACAACACAAGGAAAAAGAAGAAGCTTGGAGCACAACACACAATATTGAATGTATTACCACTAGAATGTACAAAGATAAGTAACATGAAAGGGCTATAGGCGTATATACAAGCCGGGGGGAAAAGACCTCCTAGAGAGGGAAAAAAGTGCCCTAGTAGTCCTAGTGTGTTCACACACATCACTACCTAAATATATCAATATTTTTCAGAGAGACACTTTTGTTCATCTATGCATGCTCTTCTTTTCTCTCATACAACATTTCTCTTAGTTCTTTCAATTGTCAACACGAAAACATAATGTGGATAAGTTTTAGAAAGAGAATATAAAACTATCATTCCTAAATTTTGCAGGTGTGCATAAAATGACATAATTATTCATTCTAAAAATTATCCCCACAATGTAATTCAAAAGTTTCAAAATATTATTTAAATATCGGAAGGCCTATTACAATTCTTCTCCTCTTTAAAGAACTTTATCCTCAAAGTTGGAAAAAAAGGATAATTTTCCAGAAAATCATCTAAGTTCACCCAAGTCAAATCTTCAATTGGATATGTGTGCCATTTTACCAAAATCTCTACTATAGATCTGTTCCTAAGTAATCTTTCCCTCCTATCTAATATTATTTCACGTCAAAACTCAAAAGAGCCATCATCTTTCAGCTTATGGTTATCCTACAAAACATGAGCAACATTAGGTACATATCTTCTAAGTAAGACAACATGAAACACGGGATGCACATTTAAATGTTCATGCAATTCCAATAAATATGCAAGAGATTCAATCTTCTTCAAAATTTTAAAAGGACCTATGTATCATGGAGAAAGTCTATGATCCTTCCCTAGCAACAAGTTAGATCGGTGAGGATTGACTTTAAGAAATACCATGTCACCTATTTGAAATTCAAGTTGTCTTCTCTTCAAATCATAGAATTTCTCTTGCCTTTTATGAGATTCTTTTATGTGTTTCTTAATTTTTCCAAGTTCTTCATCTATCTTCTCAAGCGCTTCTTTAGATACTTCTACTTTATTTGGGAAACCAGAAAACAAAGGTGGAGTCAAACAATTATAACCATACATAGCCTCAAACTGAGTTATTTTTATAGATGCATGCCATGCACTATTGTATGAAAACTCGACTAAGGGCAAATATTCGCTCCAATTATCTTGGTTTTTATTCACATACATAGGCAACATATCTTCAAGTACTCGATTAACCCTCTGAGATTCTCCATCAATTTGTGGATGGAAAGTTGTAACTAAGGGCAAGTATTCACTCCAATCGTCTTGGTTTTTATTCACATACATATTCAACATATATTCAAGTACTCGATTAACCCTCTCGGTTTCCCCATCATAGAAGTTGAGTTCATGATTCAAATGTTGCTTTCCATAAGTTTGATGTGAACCTAGAGTCTCTATCAGAAATTATGTTTTTAGGCATTCCATGCAGTCAAAAAAAATATTTCTTGCAACATTCAAGGCAATATCAATCCTTTTCATAGGAAAGAAATGTGCCATCTTGGTAAGTCAATCAACTACCACAAACATGGTATCATGTTTACTTTTGTTCGTAGGCAATTTAGTGATGAATTCCATAGAGATAGACTCCCACTTCTCTCCCACATTCTTGAAAATATGCATTGGGTCTACCAAATGATTCATCAATAACTTGCTCCAATAAGGGAGTTCATGAAAGATCGACAATTGTTTCATGCCAACGACTGGTGTTTTTGAATCCCATAGTTGTTTCCAATGGCCACCTTTCATTTGGCATTGCGCTTGTTGATCAATTTGCCCTTCACATATAACATGTCCATCAAGCAAATATATATGATGTCCTTCATAGATAGTTCTACGATATGCTTTGGAATAGTGTGCTTTGAGTCATGATCTGCATAGGGGACAAGCATCGTAACCCGAAATCGATAAACCTGAACATTCACCATAACCAGGCCAGTCATGCATCATCCACACATGTATGCCTAATGAGATTTTTAGAGCAATTATCAATCATCATACTAATGTCGACAGGTAAACGTCGGGATGGAGAGCATCGGTCTGCCCGTCTCTAGTGCTCTTAAAGAGGGAAAAAAGTACCTCGGTGGTCCTAGTGTGTTCACACAGATCGCTACCTAAATATATCAATAGATCCCCCCTGGGAGTGACATGGTGAAGAAGGAGTTGGTACTCATGTATAAGGAAGTTCCAAGCTATGTGGAATCAATCCACAAAAGGAAGTAAGCCCAAACCTTTTCAAAAAGCTTCAAAATTCTCCCTAAGTAGAGCCTTCGTGAAAAGTTCTCCAATGTTCTCTTGCGTGGGCTCATGCCAAGCTGATCTCTCTAGGAGAAAACCTCTCCCTGACATAGTGATAATGCACCTCAATGTGCTTAGTGCGAGCATGGAACACAGGGTTCCTCGCAACTGCCAATGCGCTTTGACTGTCTGTGAAGATGGTGGTGGCAGAAGATTGACCAACACCCAAATCAGTCATAAGGCATTTAAGCCACACACACTCAACAGTTGCTGTGAAAGTTGCCCTATACTCAGCCTCATAGCTGGAAGTGGCCACAGTAGGCTGCTTCTTGTTGAACCAAGATATGCATGAGCTGCCAAGCATGAAGCAAAAACCACTGGTGGACACATGAGTGTCATAGAAACCAACCCAATCAGAATAAAAAAGGCATGTAAATCAAGCAGTAGTGATCCCCCCTTGGGATAAAACAATCCAAGTAGCTGGGTACCACTCAAGTAGCGAAAGATGTGCTTAAGCACTTGCCAATGCTTGACACTTGGGCAATGCATAAAGTTGCTTATCTATGAGATAGCAAACTGAATATTTGGCCAAGTAATGCATAAGTAAATCAATCATCCAATAGCTTGCTAATAGAGAACGGCATCAAATGCATCTCCAGCATCATGAAGACTCAATCCTAAACCTGTCTCCATAGGAGTGGCAATAGGTTTACAGTCTTCAAGGCCAAAATGTTACAATAATGTGTCAACATATTTCCTTTGACACAAAGCTATTCCACCATCAACTTGCATAAAATAAATGCCCAAATAATGTTGCAAATGCCCTAAATCTGACATCTCAAATGAGGCATGCAAATCAGCCTTAAAATCAGTGATATGCTTCTCATGAGGATTAAAGAGCAACATGTCATCAACATACACAACAATGATCAAAAGCACATCATTACCATGCTTAACATATAAGGTGCTCTCAGTTGGATTGTGTTCTGCACAAAGCCATGGGGTTGAAAACATACACTTCTTCATGCAAGTCATCATTCAGAAATGTAGTTTTAATGCCCAACTGATGTACATTCCAAGCATGATGAGCTAGAAAGTGCATAGGTGCTTCGGACAGTAGTCATTCGACATGTAGGTGCAAAGGTCTCATCAAAATCAATGCTCTTTCTTGCGCATAACCCTTTTCAACAAGCCTAGCCTTAAACCTGTCAATTGTTTCATCTGGTTTACACTTCAGCTTCTATACCCACTTAATGCCAATGGCCTTCTTGCCAAGAGGAAAGTCATATAAAGACTAGGTACCATTTTTCACGATAGCATCATATTCAAATCACATTGTAGCCATCCAATGTTCAAAATTTTGTGCTTCATCAAACAAAATAGGCGCAGTCTCATCATAAAGACTAGAGGCAACCATAGCATAGCAATCTAATGCAAAAGAGGCATTATGAGAGCCTGAACAAGTACAGTATGATAGACGTGCATCTAATTTTTTGTCATGCAAAGTGTGCACTAGCCATTTTGGCATAGTTTTTGCCTCCTCAATATCAGCTCTCTCATAACCAAGTGCATCATGTAAATGTGCATCAGAAATGGAATGATCTACATCATCACATGAAACGTGTAAAGGCACAAAAGTTGCTCCATTTTGGACCAGCAGCACTAGATTGTCCACCTATAAAGAGAGGCAGCGATGTATCATACATGTCTTTGGAGCTAAACAAATATCTCCTTAGTACATGAAAGTAATGGTTGAATAGCATCTTCCACAAAAACAACATCACGGCTAACCAAAATGTGTTTAGTCTGTGGAGGATACACATGATAGCCTTTACTTTCAGAACTGTACCCAACAAAAATACATTTCATTGCTTTATCAGCTAATGCAAAAACTCATAAGAGATTTTTCTTGATCCCTGGCACAAATAAAGAATCTAACAATGTAAAAGAACTACCACCAGCAGTAGTCCAAATGATCTTACTGTAACTCCCATAACAAGATAAGAGGAGTTGTTGGCACATGTGACAGTATTCACTATAGGGGCAAGCTCGAGTGAAGTGAAGAAACTGCATTGCGAGGTAATATGTCTGGTTTCCCCACTATCAAAATACCAAACATCTAAGTCTACTATAGAAATACACTATTCACGAGCGAATGGGTCAAAACTACAAACTATAGTAAACGCCCATTCTTCATTTTGCACTAGATTAGCAGACTCTATTTTTGGTGTAGAGGCCTCTGCAACAACCATTCCAGCCCTTTTTTTCTTTGCCTCTTTTGCAACTAGTTTTGGACAATTCTTTATGACATGATCATTTGCTTTACAGTACTTGCAAAACAATTTCTACTTTTCTGTTTTCTCTTCTTCTCTTTCTTCCTTCTTTGATTGTGTAGAATTAGCAGATTTTTACTTACTAGTAGAAGAGCTCCATTTACCTTTGCCCTTCTGACTAGCCAGGAAAGCTTGATCTGCAACATGCATTATGGACATATTTTGCCTAGACTGATCTTCCTACAGTAGAACAAAGAGTAACTCCTCAAATGGTAAGGCATTTCGATTGCCTTTCATCATCAAACGAAGAGTAGAAGCAAAACTCTGATATGAATCAGGAAGACCATTTAGAACAGTCTACACAAGTGAACTGTCAGGCAAGACTTCATCAGCAAAAATCAATTGTTCTTTCAAATCTTTGATCTTTGTCAGAAAAATGTCCATTGAATCACCTTCATTCATGTGCTCACTCTCAATTGCTTTTAGAGGTAAGCAACACGAGCCTCATTCCTTGCCTGGTATAAAGTGGTAAATGCATCCCAAGCATCCTTGGCTGTTCCACAAGAGCATATGTGAGGAATAATGGCAGGTTTGACAGACAAGGCTATCAATGCATGTGCCCAAGCATCTCTGCCATCCCAACAAATTTGTTTTGCAGTAGTGCAACAGGAACTGCAACATGAACAAGAACATGAAGAATATTTTAGGAAGAACAAGGAAAAGAATGGTCAATGGAATAAGAGTAGAAGTAAATCAAGGAAGAGGGATATCGAATGGCATTATTGTCATAAGAAAGGACACATGAAGAAAGATTGTTATGCATTAAAGAATGCTAAAGGAAAAGGACAAAATGTTGATGGGCATGTTAAACAATTACTTGCACCATCTACTTCGACTGTGAAGATTGAAGAAATTAATGCTATTTTTGATGATGTTGATGTGTTGACACTTGATAGTAGTGTGCCAACTGAGGCTCATGGATGGTTCTCTTTCCCACACCTGGCTACTAGATTCTGGTGCTTCTTTCCATGTGATACCACACAAAGAATGGTTCTCTAATTATGTAGCAAAGTATCTTGGTACCGTGAGACTTGGTGACTCTTACCAGTGTGACATTTTGAGGATTGGAAATGTGGTTGTGTAGTTCATTGATGGTTCAAAATTTACTATGCATAATGTATGCCATGTACCTCAGTTATCACATAGTTTGATGTCAGTTGGTCAACTTGATGACCTTGGTTACAAGGTGGTCTTGTATGCTCAATCCTTTCGTATATCAAAGGGAAATATGGTTATTGCAAAAGGAAGCCAAGTTGCCTCACTTTATCCTTTATTCGTATCACAAAAAGAACATGTATTAGTTGTTACTAAACAGCTTATGGCTTGTATTTGGCATGGTCGTTTGGGCCATATATCTTATAGTGGAATGGAAAATCTTTCTTGTTCTGGCTACTTACCTGTGTTATCTTGTTCTCTAGTAACTTAGAATTTTTTAAAACTATTTTAACCACATATACAAGACACCAAGAGCTTTCCAATGAGCTCAAGAAAACTCAATTTGGATAAATACACAAGAAGATATGACCTCTGCAATTTTGAGGTTTAATGGAGACCTTCAGCAGAGGTGAACCGGAGAACACACACTACTTGCAGAGAGTATCACTCTCAGCTCAAAACTTCAGTGATTATAAAAATTAAGAGTATGAAAATGGACACTAAGATCTTTCAAATGAACTATCTAATATCTAATTTGGATATATAGTGAGGAAGCTACAAGCTCTACAATATCTGCTTACAAAACTACAATAGCGTAGAGATACACATATGACTCTCTTGGACTTCCCACAAGATCACAACTTCTCCCCTCTTATTATAGCATAAGGAACTAATCTAAAACCTTCATAATACATCTAAATTCGTGGTAGACACTTGTGTGGAGGTATTACATGTCTCAAGTGCTCAAATAAGCAAAGTTTTGATGGACTTTGAGAACTAGCCACATCGACCTTCCACGAGGACACCACTGCAGCTCCCTTATGACTCACTGATTTGACTCACCATGTTTTAGAACTCACATGGTAATTTGGCTATCTTTTATGAATAATATGAGCCTTCTTGAAGTATTTGAAGACTTCCCAAAGGTATTTACATAATTTGGAACTTGTACCATACATAAAACAAATGTTCTCAACAATAGTGGAGTCATCATTGATGGCTCTAATAATCTGCAACAAATGTGGATCTTCCACCTGTGCTTCCTTTATATCTTAAAGCAATGAGCTTTCTAAAACTAGAAGCTCATTTGATACATTATCCGTGATAATGCATCAGCAACTATATTCTCTTTACCTCTTCTATACATGATTTCCATGTGAAACTCCTGCATGAGCTCAGCCCAACGTGCCTATCTGTCTTGAAGGTATGGCTAACTAAAAAAATACTTAAGTGTATGGTGATCTGTGTATGCTTTAAAGTCTGCTTTATAAAGATAGTGTCTCCAGACTTTAAGTGCATGCACCACTGCATACAAGTCCCGTTCATGCACTGGCCAATTGCACTATGCACTACCCAATTTCTTGCTTTCAAAAGCTATTGGCCTGCCATCTTGGCCCAAAACTGCCCCTATGGTTATGCCACTAGCATCTATCTCTAACTCAAAGGGTTTCTCTGGATCTATCACTTTGAGTATAGGAGCCTCTGAAATAGCTTGTTTCAGAGTATCAAAACTCTCTTGTTGCTCCTAGTTCCATGCAAATGGAACTTTGCCTTGAAGCAAGTCCATCATAGGTGATGTTATCGACGAATAAGAAGAGATAAATTTTTTTATAAAAACTAGAAAGTCCTAGAAATGATCATAACTGCCCCTCATCCTGAGGAGTAGGCCAAGATAAAATAACTGAAACCTTCTTGGGATCCATCTGAACCCATCGACTGATACCACATGCCCTAGATACTCTATCCTCAGAAGAAACAACTGAATCTTCTCCAAATTAACATACAACTGATTCTCTTTTAAAACATTCAATACTAACCCTAGATGATTCTCGTGCTCATGCACAGTCCTACTATACACTAACAAATCATCAACAAAATCAACAACACATTTTCCAATGAATGGACACAAGATATCATTCATTAACATCATAAATGTTGTTAGTGCATTAGTTGAACCAAATGGCATGACCAAATACTCATAATGACCAAAACGGGCCCTGAAAGCTATCTTATGTACATCATGACCTCTTACTCTAATCTGATGGTAGCCACTTTTTAAATCTATTTTACTAAATACAACGGCTCCACGTAGAGCATCTAAAGATCATCAATCATGGGCATGGGATATTTGTGTCTGATAGTAATCTTATTGAGTGCTCGATAGTCAACACACATCCTATAAGATCTATCTTTCTTCTTCACAAGAATATCTGGTATTGCAAAGGGTGAATAGCTAGGTCTAATCAGCCCTTTGTATAGGTACTCGTCCATGACCTTCTGGGCTTCATTTTCCTCCTGCAAACTCATTCGAAATGGTGGTCGAGTAGTCGGAGTTGCTCTCAGTACCAATTTGATTCTATGCTCTATTTTCATGCAAGGAGGCAAACCATAAGGTAATTCTTTCAAGAACAACTCTTGGAACTCTGCTCTCACTTTCACTGAAAGTGTTGGAGCATTCCAACTAGAGTCTCGATGACTGTATGAATCCATCATAATACACGATGAATGCATAAAGTAAAAATAAATAAATGTAACTACAATCGATCTTAAGCAACTTGGTAGCGTTTACCAATCACGTCTCTTGGAGATCTGGTTCTCCACGGATTAGTAATCGCTTCCCCTCATGCTCAAACTAATAAACATGCAAGGCAAAGTCAATGACTAGTCTCTTCCTTGCATGCCACTTCTTACTAAGGACTATATCGAAACGTGCTAGTCTCACTACCTTGAAATCCAATCTATCCTCATAGAACTGGAAATGAATAGGGAGATTAGTAACTTGTCAATCCCATGTCTCACTTCCCTTCCCATTGGCTAACTCTACTGTGTAGGCATACTTGGACTACACAATCTCTAGATGTAGCTGCTTGACTAGTTGGGAACTAATGACATTATGTGTTGACCTAGTGTCAAAAAGTACCTTGACAGGCTGTCCTACCGCGACTCCCCTCATGAAAATGAGTTTTGTATCAGGAAACTGATATCCTTTTTGTGCCACTAGCAAAAGCACAATGTCTGGCACACCCGAGACCTTTTTCATGACTGTCATGGCCATTATGGGAAATGATAGCGATGATGGGGGATCTCCAAAGTCATCATCATCATCACTCCTAGCTTGAGTAGGATTTATAACTATGGTGGTTGCTATCTTATTTTTCTTAGGACAATCCTTGAACAGGTGCTTCCCTAAACACCCATAGCATAACCTTCTTTCATTGCCTTCTCTTTCTGTTGAGGGGTAAGAATAGACTTATTGTAAGCCCTCTCAGCCAGAGTAGACACTTTTCTCTTACCTCCTACAATTCTCTTGATCATATGCACCTACTTAGCTTCTCTTGAATGTTGTGCATTGATCAAACCTGACATGGACAAAGGAAACCATCCTAAATCTCAGATTCCATGTGAATCCTATAACTCATGATTGGTTCAGAATTCGGAGAAAGCAATGCTCCATTGTGTCTAGAACATGCCAAAACCCTAAGATTGACTGTCTTCTTGCTTGATTCTAACATCTAGAGACCATGCTTCAAATTGATGACATCATCAATTTATAACCACCCTTGGAAAACCTATATAAGGAGGGGTTGGCCACATTCATTCTCAGTCTTGCCAATACCAGTCTTGGGAGCTCAAGAAGTTGTGACCATCAAGTAAGTACTCTCCAAGTTCCAGTTCCGGTGTCGGGAAGATTTGCATCTTCCAATTGATGACCCGAAAAATTAAAATATTTATTGGTGAATTCTAAACCTCTTTTATATCACTGTTGATCAGTTGTGTTAATTGGATTAACTATTTTGAAAGTGTTTTCAGGTATGAAGGATGAAGCAGGACATATGTTCATGTTAGGGTTTACCCTAATTACTCATTTAATGAGAATTTCCTATTTTTACATTCAAGAATTATGGGTATTCAGCCTAGGGTTTCTTGAATTCATGTGTTGTTTATAAGATTTGGTTAATGTTAAGGGTTTAGATGATTTATAATGGATTAAAGCTAGGGTTCAGAAGGATTTTAATGGTCTAACCCAGGGGGGTTTATGGGTTTCCAATAGGTTTTCTAGGATTTACTATATTTAAAGGGTTAACATAGATGTTATTCAAAAACATTAATATCTAAATTACATATTTATGTATTAAACATTAAACTATGTCATTAAAAATTACTTTAATTAAATATGTGTATTTAAATACTAAGGTTCTAATTAATTAAACCCTTAAACTAAGCTTAAATTAATTGATTTATTTAAATAAGAAATGTAGGCTAATTAGATTAAAATGATTAATTAAATGGATAAATAACTAGTGGACTATATGAGTGCTAGGAAAAAGAATGGCTTATATAAGTTGTGTAACTAAAGAGATTTAAGGAGTGGTCTCAATAGAAGATGCACTTAAAGTGAAAAAAGTTGGTTAAGAGAAAGAGTGGAGAGAATTAGTGAAGATGAAAAGAGAGGAGTAGAAATTAAGTGTAATTAAAGTAGAAAAGTTAAACTGGAAAGTGTGGTGGAAGTAAGGAGATTAAAGTGTGGTTGTAGATTAAAAGTTAAAACTAAAAAGAGTGGTTTAGAAATGACTTGTGTATGTATTTAAATGAGTTTTGAGCTCAAGTTTCTCATAATGTTTCTTTGCAGGTACTTTCTCGTGCTCTTTACTTTCTTCTGTTTTTCCTTCTTTCTCATTAGACCCTCCTAGTGCTCGGGATATTAAGCCATCATGTACTGCTGTGTATGATGATCTTGATGTTGATTGTCCGGCTGGAAGCATGCCCATGCCTATTCCATGGCTTGGTTTGGGTCCTTGCAGCAGTGTGTGTATGTGATGTGTGTGTATGTGATGTGTGTATGTGCGGGTGTATGAGGTGTGTATGTGTGTATGTGATATGTGTGTGTGCGCGTGTATGATCTGATGTATGTGTGTATGTGATATGTGTGTGTGCGCGTGTATGATGTGATGTGTGTGTGTATGTGATATGTGTGTGTGCGCGTGTATGAGGTGTGTATGTGTGTATGTGTGATGTGTATGTGATGTGTGTATGTGCGTGTGTATGAGGTGTGTGTGTGTGATGTGATGTGTGTGTGATGTGTGTGAGAGAGAGACTCTCCCCCCCCTCCTCAGCGTTGCGCGCTGCAGCACCGAAGAGAGAGAGAGAGAAAGAGACAGAGGAGAGAGAAAGAGTGAGAGAAAGAGAGAGGTTCCCTCCCTCCCCCTGTAGAACTGCGCGCGGCAGCACGCAGAGAGAGAGAGAGAGAGAGAGAGAGAGAGAGAGAGAGAGAGAGAGATCGGCGCAGAGAGAGAGAGAGAAAGAAAGAGACAGAGGAGAGAGAAAGAGAGAGAGAGAGAGAGAGGTTCCCTCCCTCCCCCTGTAGAACTGCGCACGGCAGCACGCAGAGAGAGAGAGAGAGAGGTTCCCTCCCTCCCCCTGCAGAACTGCGCGCGGCAGCACGAAGAGAGAGAGAGAGAGAGAGAGAGAGAGAGAGAGAGAGAGAGAGAGAGAGAGAGAGAGAGAGAGAGAGAGAGAGAGAGAGAGAGAGAGAGAGAGAGAGAGAGAGAGAGAGAGAGATCGGCACAGAGAGAGAGAGAGAGAGAGAGAGAAAGAAAGAGAGAGAGAGAGAGAGAGAGAGAGAAAGAAAGAGAGAGAAAAAGAGAGAGGGGAAGAAAGAGAGAGAGAGAAAGAGAGAGAGAAAGAAAGAGAGAGAAAGAGAGAGAGAGAGAGAGAGAGAGAAAGAGAGTTAAATTGTTAAGTTAATTTAGTTATCTTATTGCATAAATCATTTTTTTTAGGTATTTAATGTGTTAATTATTATGGAGTAATACTTAGAGAATATGAAAACATTAATTGGCTTAGCTAGTTACTTATGAATGCATGAGTTAGAAGTATATATGAGATATACCTACATTTATTATAATTATTTAGTGAGTTTGTATTCATAATAGAGCTCATGGATGTGTTTGTATGCATACATCTAAGTGCTAATATGCATATGATTTTGTATTAAAAGTATGTTTTCAAAAGTGCAAGTGTGTATGTGCATATTCATGTGAGGTAATGAATGTGTGTATGCATGTTAGTTCATATTAATTCTACATTTGCATGATTATATGTATTCCAAAAGAAGTGATGTATATGTATTTAGAAGTGTGTGTAATGTAAGCATGCATGTGTGCTAGTATGTGAGTGTATTAGCATATATTAGTATATTTGTAAGCATGCATGTAAAGTTCATTAGTATGCATGAGGAATGTATGCATTAGAGTGCATGTGAATGCTTTAATGTATGCATGAACATATGCATGTGTATGGAAATATTGTGTGAATTATATTTTATGTTTCTTATTAATTTTTTGTAATATTACTAATATAATAATGTTTCTTTGCAGAAACATTGATGAATTCAAGCTATTGAAGTGAAGTAAAGAGAAGCAGCAAGATTGAAGATTCATTTAAATCTTATTTTCCAATTAGTCAGCTATCCAATTGATTAGACATTCATCCCTTTATTTAGACCTTCCATTTGTATTAGAATTATTGATTTGAACCATTAGCTTATCAACTAATTTATTCAAGCAGTTTTGCAACAATATTGTTTCCCATTACTTTCTTTGATGTCTTCTAAGTTAGTTCACGAGTCTGAGCACAGTACTATTGAAAATATAGAAAATGTTCTGCCAACTCTAGACAGACCAGAAACCTCTAGCTTACCTGATAGTTTAGTAGAAGAAATCATGATGGAACGCGTAACAGAAGAGTCACTAATTTTAATCTCATATCAGGAAGCTGTTGCTAAGTACGAGGCTGCCTGTCCTTACGGTCCATAGCTATTTAAACTATGTACATTTTATACAATAACCTTATTTTCAATCATAGAAATAGGTAATTTAAATTATTTTATCATTAGAACCCTTATTTCCATAAGCTGAGTCTGCTTCAGACACCCTGCGTGTGCCGAACGATTTAGGCGGATGACTTGATCCACCATCCGAGCATCTCTCACGACCCGACATTGGTGAACCCGACATGAACAAACGGCATTGCAACTCAGGTACATCCGACGGGAAACAAATTCCAGGTATTTATACTTGAATTCTCCTTGCTTGCACATAGTTAAAAACAAACATGAATTCTAATGTCGAAAACCTTCTACATGATATGGAAGCACGATTAATTTCATCTATAGAATTAAAGCTTAATTCCAAGTTTGAGTCCTTAAACTCGTTTCTTTCAATCTTAACTACAGTAGTATCTGATTTTAATGCAAATCTTAAGTCAATGGATACTCATTTTGATCACGAGTTTAGGAATTTAGAAGGAGTTCTTCATTATGAACTATCAAATTTAAATGAACAGATGGAAACATTAGCAAATCATGTAGAAGAAATCTCTTCATTCAAAACTATTGGTCATGAAATTGCAAGTTTAAAAGAGGGCATTGAAAGGTTAAAGAATGAAATACACGATAGTGCTACATGTGAATGCAAAGATAGCTATCAAGTACGAGTTCAAAGTAGATCTATGTCTTCTATTGACCAAAACCCTTTACCCGATCATAGAAGAGTTGATCCTAGGGCTTTATATCAACGACCAAAGAGAACTGTAAGATGCTTCTGGTGTGACCAACTTGGTCATACTTATAGGAATTGTATGGCCTATGAGAAAGCATGTAGGCAACACTTGGTATTAGAAAATGAACACAAAATCTGTGATTATCATAGGAAGGATCCTTTACACTTGAACCTAGGTAGAGGTGGGATGGTAAAATATTTTGAACAAAAACAAGTAAGATCAAGATCAAACAAACAAGTGAAAAAACACTGGAGAGTAAAACGTGAAAATACCACAAAATCTAATGATCAAGACAATAATATGATGGATAACCCACAAGTTGAACTGATGATGCAAGATATTAAGCCAAATGATAAGCAAGAACATGAGAGATCAACTTATGAGAAAATAGAAAAATATGAAAATTTACATAATATTTCAATTGATTCTGATGATCAATCACTTGAAGATGGGAAAATTGAAAAGATGGAAGAACAAGTGAATCTTGAAACCAGCAATCAATCTAATACTAAAGGGAAAATTGAGAGATCTAAACAACTAAGAAATGCAAATGAGAATGCAAACAATGAGACAAGTTTTAATGTAAAAGAACAAGAAGTTTTTGAAAACATTATCAAACAAATTACAAAAAATATGAATAAATCAACTAAAACCATTAAAAGAAAAAATGAGTTATGTATGCAAGAAATTTTTGATGTTTTGTATTAAAATTATTGTTACCTACTAATGTGTTTTGAAAAGTTATTTTGACAAAACAGGTACAAGAAGCCAAAATTGATAAGATAATATGATCACATTTATGAATATTTAAATATTTTCATCCATGATGCATTAATATTTATGAATGTTTCCATGTATGATGAATAGAAGTTATGAATGTATTTGTGCGGGAGTTTTAGTAGTGTTCTCCCTCAAAATTAAAAACACACATAAACGAGGAGTTTTACCTCGCCCTTATCAAAAGGTACGATCACGAGGAGATTTATCTCTCCCTCATCAAAAGATAATTGTGAATGGGAGTTATAACCTATTCCTCGTCAAAAAGGTATTTATATGGATTTGTTTTACTTTCTTTCTTAATAAAAAAGAAAAATTATGAATTTCATTAATGATTCAAATAAGGCTTTTCTAATCAATGTTTTGAGTGGTTTAATGCAGGTCAAGCAAGAAAAGACGATTTGATGGAAGCTACAAAATTTGACTTAATATTACTTTGGTTTTTACAGATGGGTTATCCAGAAGTATTATCTTGAATTGAAATATTCGATTAAAATTGGTTAATAGTTATGTTTTTCATAAGTTTTTTCAAGATAAATTATTTTTCACGTTTAGGATGAAGACTGAGAGTTTATGGACAACCAAGATTTTCTTCAAGAATAGAATATGAAAAACCTTTTACTTCCATTTTTGCACCATTTTTTGTTTAAGCTTGCATTTAAAGTACGCATTAAATTATGTACAAACACATGTTGAGTTTTCCCTTAGGTGCACGTCCATTTGCACCAATCTCCATTGTATCATGCATGATGAAATCTGCGAGCAAATTCTAAGTATAGGAGATAGAAACCTCTTCATCAAAAGCTCTTATCCCTTATGCACCATAATTTTGAGAATGCACATAAAGTATGCATGTGGTAGGGTCACACTACATGACCATGCATCTAGGCACGATCTGATCTATACCCATGCACATATGAGAGACTGTAAGGATGAATGTATAATCACATTGCTATGTATGTGAGTGAGTGCACAAGCCTAACCATCCGAACCCTCTTACCTTACTCATTGCACCATATTTATTTTTTATGCATTTTAAAGTATGCATTTATAGGGCTAATTACGCAGCCAACTGAATTTCAATGGTGCATGGTTCCTTTATTCAAACAACTTGCTCGATGTCTTAACATCTCACATTTTCAGGTAGTAGAGCATGATCTATTTGCAGAAAACATATGTATGGTAATTTGTGTCACATACAATATTACCTTTTATTCATAATCGGTCCAGAGAAGTTTGGTATCTGAGTCACTCATTATATATTTTGATTACTTACTTTGTTGAATATTATCGAATCCAATAAGTATTGCAGCGAAAAAAAAAAAAATATTGACATGGAAGTTATACCTTCTTCCACCCCAAAAAGGTATTTACATTTATTATCGATATGAAGTTTACATCATATTTATATGAAGAAAACTAGTTGTAAAAAAAACACATCTAGTGATTAAAATTGGGCATACAAGGCGGCCGTCTATCCAAGTAGATTTAGTAGATTTCTTTGGCATGCTTGATTGCTCATATGTGAATGCATATATATGACGAAACTTGCATTTGAATGAATGAAAATGAATTCTGTTTTATACTAATCTTTACATAGTTTATAAATGGATAAAATGTAAACTAATGTTTGTTGACTGAAAAGGTTAATAGTTTACCTTTATACTTTAATATGTTTTCATTGCCAGATGTAATTGAAATAAACTTCATGTGCATGTTGAAAAGACTTAAAATTTGATAAGATTAAATATATTTAAAAAAGAATTGATGCTGTTCTATGATTTAATTTCAGGATAATCATTGAAAATGTTGCTTCCCTTAATCTGCAAGTTGGCCCATCGAGACGATGTGCAGGTTTGGTGGCGGTGGATATCGGGAAGATTTGCATCTTCCAATTGATGACCCGAAAAATTAAAATATTTATTGGTGAATTCTAAACCTCTTTTATATCACTGTTGATCAGTTGTGTTAATTGGATTAACTATTTTGAAAGTGTTTTCAGGTATGAAGGATGAAGCAGGACATATGTTCATGTTAGGGTTTACCCTAATTACTCATTTAATGAGAATTTCCTATTTTTACATTCAAGAATTATGGGTATTCAGCCTAGGGTTTCTTGAATTCATGTGTTGTTTATAAGATTTGGTTAATGTTAAGGGTTTAGATGATTTATAATGGGTTAAAGCTAGGGTTCAGAAGGATTTTAATGGTCTAACCCAGGGGGGTTTATGGGTTTCCAATAGGTTTTCTAGGATTTACTATATTTAAAGGGTTAACATAGATGTTATTCAAAAACATTAATATCTAAATTACATATTTATGTATTAAACATTAAACTATGTCATTAAAAATTACTTTAATTAAATATGTGTATTTAAATACTAAGGTTCTAATTAATTAAACCCTTAAACTAAGCTTAAATTAATTGATTTATTTAAATAAGAAATGTAGGCTAATTAGATTAAAATGATTAATTAAATGGATAAATAACTAGTGGACTATATGAGTGCTAGGAAAAAGAATGGCTTATATAAGTTGTGTAACTAAAGAGATTTAAGGAGTGGTCTCAATAGAAGATGCACTTAAAGTGAAAAAAGTTGGTTAAGAGAAAGAGTGGAGAGAATTAGTGAAGATGAAAAGAGAGGAGTAGAAATTAAGTGTAATTAAAGTAGAAAAGTTAAACTGGAAAGTGTGGTGGAAGTAAGGAGATTAAAGTGTGGTTGTAGATTAAAAGTTAAAACTAAAAAGAGTGGTTTAGAAATGACTTGTGTATGTATTTAAATGAGTGTTGAGCTCAAGTTTCTCATAATGTTTCTTTGCAGGTACTTTCTCGTGCTCTTTACTTTCTTCTGTTTTTCCTTCTTTCTCATTAGACCCTCCTAGTGCTCGGGATATTAAGCCATCATGTACTGCTGTGTATGATGATCTTGATGTTGATTGTCCGGCTGGAAGCATGCCCATGCCTATTCCATGGCTTGGTCTGGGTCCTTGCAGCAGTGTGTGTATGTGATGTGTGTGTATGTGATGTGTGTATGTGCAGGTGTATGAGGTGTGTATCTGTGTATGTGATATGTGTGTGTGCGCGTGTATGATGTGATGTATGTGTGTATGTGATATGTGTGTGTGCGCGTGTATGATGTGATGTGTGTGTGTATGTGATATGTGTGTGTGCACGTGTATGAGGTGTGTATGTGTGATGTGTATGTGATGTGTGTATGTGCGCGTGTATGAGGTGTGTGTGTGTGATGTGATGTGTGTGTGATGTGTGTGAGAGAGAGACTCTCCCTGCCCTCCTCAGCGCTACGCGCTGCAGCACCGAAGAGAGAGAGAGAGAGAGAGAAAGAGATAGAGGAGAGAGAAAGAGTGAGAGAGAGAGAGAGGTTCCCTCCCTCCCCTGCAGAACTACGCGTGGCAGCACGCAGAGAGAGAGAGAGAGAGAGAGAGAGAGAGAAAGAAAGAGACAGAGGAGAGAGAAAGAGAGAGAGAGAGGTTCCCTCCCTCCCCCTGCAGAACTGCGCGCGACAGCACGCAGAGAGAGAGAGAGAGAGAGAGAGAGAGAGAGAGAGAGAGAGAGAGAGAGAGGTTCCCTCCCTCCCCCTGCAGAACTGCGCGCGGCAGCACGCAGAGAGAGAGAGAGAGAGAGAGAGAGAGAGAGAGAGAGAGAGAGAGATCGGCGCAGAGAGAGAGAGAGAGAGAGAGAGAGAGAGAGAGAGATCGACGCAGAGAGAGAGAGAGAGATCGACGCAGAGAGAGAGAGAGAGAGAGAGAGAGAGAGAGAGAGAGAGAAAGGAAGAGAGAGAAAAAGAGAGAGGGGAAGAAAGAGAGAGAGAGAAAGAGAGAGAGAAAGAAAGAGAGAGAAAAAGAGAGAGAGAGAGAGAGAGAAAGAGAGAGTTAAATTGTTAAGTTAATTTAGTTATCTTATTGCATAAATCATTTTTTTTAGGTATTTAATGTGTTAATTATTATGGAGTAATACTTAGAGAATATGAAAACATTAATTGGCTTAGCTAGTTACTTATGAATGCATGAGTTAGAAGTATATATGAGATATACCTACATTTATTATAATTATTTAGTGAGTTTGTATTCATAATAGAGCTCATGGATGTGTTTGTATGCATACATCTAAGTGCTAATATGCATATGATTTTGTATTAAAAGTATGTTTTCAAAAGTGCAAGTGTGTATGTGCATATTCATGTGAGGTAATGAATGTGTGTATGCATGTTAGTTCATATTAATTCTACATTTGCATGATTATATGTATTCCAAAAGAAGTGATGTATATGTATTTAGAAGTGTGTGTAATGTAAGCATGCATGTGTGCTAGTATGTGAGTGTATTAGCATATATTAGTATATTTGTAAGCATGCATGTAAAGTTCATTAGTATGCATGAGGAATGTATGCATTAGAGTGCATGTGAATGCTTTAATGTATGCATGAACATATGCATGTGTATGGAAATATTGTGTGAATTATATTTTATGTTTCTTATTAATTTTTTGTAATATTACTAATATAATAATGTTTCTTTACAGAAACATTGATGAATTCAAGCTATTGAAGTGAAGTAAAGAGAAGCAGCAATATTGAAGATTCATTTAAATCTTATTTTCCAATTAGTCAGCTATCCAATTGATTAGGCATTCATCCCTTTATTTAGACCTTCCATTTGTATTAGAATTATTGATTTGAACCATTAGCTTATCAATTAATTTATTCAAGCAGTTTTGCAACAATATTGTTTCTCATTACTTTCTTTGATGTCTTCTAAGTTAGTTCACGAGTCTGAGCACAGTACTATTGAAAATATAGAAAATGTTCCGCCAACTCTAGACAGACCAGAAACCTCTAGCTTACCTGATAGTTTAGTAGAAGAAACCATGATGGAACGCGTGACGGAAGAGTCACTAGTTTTAATCTCATATCAGGAAGCTGTTGCTAGGTACGAGGCTGCCCGTCCTTATGGTCCATAGCTATTTAAACTATTTAAAGACCTTAGTTTCAGTCATAGAAATAGGTAATTTAAATTGTTTTGTCATTAGAACCCTTATTTTCATCCGCCTAAATCGTTCGGCACACGCAGGGTGTCTGAAGCAGACTCAGCTTATGGAAATAAGGGTTCTAATGATAAAATAATTTAAATTACCTATTTCTATGATTGAAAATAAGGTTATTCTATAAAATGTACATAGTTTAAATAGCTATGGACCGTAAGGACGAGCAACCTCGTACCTAGCAACAGCTTCCTGATATGAGATTAAAATTAGTGACTCTTCTGTTACGCGTTCCATCTATGCACATACACACTTGCACTTTTGAAAACATACTTTTAATACAAAATCATATGCATATTAGCACTTAGATGTATGCATACAAACACATCCATGAGCTCTATTATGAATACAAACTCACTAAATAATTATAATAAATGTAGGTATATCTCATATATACTTCTAACTCATGCATTCATAAGTAACTAGCTAAGCCAATTAATGTTTTCATATTCTCTAAGTATTACTCCATAATAATTAACACATTAAATACCTAAAAAAAATGATTTATGCAATAAGATAACTAAATTAACTTAACAATTTAACTCTCTTTCTCTCTCTCTCTCTCTCTCTCTCTCTCTCTCTCTCTCTCTCTCTCTCTCTCTCTCTCTCTCTCTCTCTCTCTCTCTCTCTCTCTCTCTCTCTCTCTCTCTCTCTCTTTTTCTCTCTCTTTCTTTCTCTCTCTCTTTCTCTCTCTCTCTTTCTTCCCCTCTCTCTTTTTCTCTCTCTTCCTTTCTCTCTCTCTCTCTCTCTCTCTCTCTCTCTCTCTCTCTCTCTCTCTCTCTCTCTCTCTCTCTCTCTCTCTCTCTCTCTCTCTCTCTCTCTCTCTCTCTCTCTCTCTCTCTCTCTCTCTCTCTCTCTCTCTCTCTCTCTCTCTCTCTCTCTCTCTGCGTCGATCTCTCTCTCTCTCTCTCTCTCTCTCTCTCTCTCTCTCTCTCTCTCTCTCTCTCTCTCTCTCTCTCTCTCTCTCTCTCTCTCTCTCTCTCTCTCTCTCTCTCTCTCTCTCTCTCTCTCTCTCTCTCTCTCTCTCTTTGCGTGCTGCCGCACGCAGTTCTGCAGGGGGAGGGAGGGAACCTCTCTCTCTCTCTCTGCGTGCTGCCACGCGCAGTTCTGCAGGGGGAGGGAGGGAACCTCTCTCTCTCTCTTTCTCTCTCCTCTGTCTCTTTCTTTCTCTCTCTCTCTCTCTCTCTGCGCCGATCTCTCTCTCTCTCTCTCTCTCTCTCTCTCTCTCTCTCTCTCTCTCTCTCTCTCTCTCTCTCTCTCTCTCTCTCTCTCTCTCTCTCTCTTTGTGTGTTGCCGCGCGCAGTTCTGCAGGGGGAGGGAGGGAACCTCTCTCTTTCTCTCACTCTTTCTCTCTCCTCTGTCTCTTTCTCTCTCTCTCTCTCTTCGGTGCTGCAGCGCGCAGCGCTGAGGAGGGGGGGGAGAGTCTCTCTCTCACACACATCACACACACATCACATCACACACACACACCTCATACACGCGCACATACACACATCACATACACATCACACATACACACCTCATACACGCGCACACACACATATCACATACACACACACATCACATCATACACGCGCACACACACATATCACATACACACATACATCACATCATACACGCGCACACACACATATCACATACACACATACACACCTCATACACCCGCACATACACACATCACATACACACACATCACATACACACACTGCTGCAAGGACCCAAACCAAGCCATGGAATAGGCATGGGCATGCTTCCAGCCGGACAATCAACATCAAGATCATCATACACAGCAGTACATGATGGCTTAATATCCCGAGCACTAGGAGGGTCTAATGAGAAAGAAGGAAAAATAGAAGAAAGTAAAGAGCACGAGAAAGTACCTGCAAAGAAACATTATGAGAAACTTGAGCTCAACACTCATTTAAATACATACACAAGTCATTTCTAAACCACTCTTTTTAGTTTTAACTTTTAATCTACAACCACACTTTAATCTCCTTACTTCCACCACACTTTCCAGTTTAACTTTTCTACTTTAATTACACTTAATTTCTACTCCTCTCTTTTCATCTTCACTAATTCTCTCCACTCTTTCTCTTAACCAACTTTTTTCACTTTAAGTGCATCTTCTATTGAGACCACTCCTTAAATCTCTTTAGTTACACAACTTATATAAGCCATTCTTTTTCCTAGCACTCATATAGTCCACTAGTTATTTATCCATTTAATTAATCATTTTAATCTAATTAGCCTACATTTCTTATAAATAAATCAATTAATTTAAGCTTAGTTTAAGGGTTTAATTAATTAGAACCTTAGTATTTAAATTCACATATTTAATTAAAGTAATTTTTAATGACATAGTTTAATGTTTAATACATAAATATGTAATTTAGATATTAATGTTTTTGAATAACATCTATGTTAACCCTTTAAATATAGTAAATCCTAGAAAACCTATTGGAAACCCATAAACCCCCCTGGGTTAGACCATTAAAATCCTTCTGAACCCTAGCTTTAACCCATTATAAATCATCTAAACCCTTAACATTAACCAAATCTTATAAACAACACATGAATTCAAGAAACCCTAGGCTGAATACCCATAATTCTTGAATGTAAAAATAGGAAATTATCATTAAATGAGTAATTAGGGTGAACCCTAACATGAACATATGTCCTGCTTCATCCTTCATACCTGAAAACACTTTCAAAATAGTTAATCCAATTAACACAACTGATCAACAGTGATATAAAAGAGGTTTAGAATTCACCAATAAATATTTTAATTTTTTGGGTCATCAATTGGAAGATGCAAATCTTCCCGACATCCACCGCCACCAAACCTGCACATCGTCCCGATGGGCCAACTTGCAGATTAAGGGAAGCAACATTTTCAATGATTATCTTGAAATTAAATCATAGAACAGCATCAATTCTTTTTTAAATATATTTAATCTTATCAAATTTTAAATCTTTTCAACATGCACATGAAGTTTATTTCAATTACATCTGGCAATGAAAACATATTAAAGTATAAAGGTAAACTATTAACCTTTTCAATCAACAAACATTAGTTTACATTTTATCCATTTATAAACTATGTAAAGATTAGTATAAAACAGAATTCATTTTCATTCATTCAAATGCAGGTTTCGTCATATATATGCATTCACATATGAGCAATCAAGCATGCCAAAGAAATCTACTAAATCTACTTGGACAGACAGCCGCCTTGTATGCCCAATTTTAATCACTAGATGTGTTTTTTTTACAACTAGTTTTCTTCATATAAATATGATGTAAACTTCATATCGATAATAAATGTAAATACCTTTTTGGGGTGGAAGAAGGTATAACTTCCATGTCAATATATTTTTTTTTTTCGCTACTTTTTTGTTTTAAAGGGGAAAGGCTTAACCCCTTAATCCGAGCTAAGGATCTAGCTGCATGGACAAGAAAGATCTAGGTTTTCACAGACATGTATCATGCAACAATATGCTCCTACATATATACAACTACTTTCGTTATCTAAATGAACTACAAATCCTTCTATTTTTAACAAATCTCACTTAATCTATAAATGTAGAAATATAAATTAAATCTATTTTCCTAATATGGTTAAATAGAGTCCTTTATAAATTAATATTCTTCATTCCAGATTTTATCAATTAGTTTTATATGAATGCAAATAAAATACGTAAAACAAAATTTTAAGACAAAGAAAAATATGACCTAAAATCAATTTTATCTTCAATCTGCTTCATCTTCAATCTGCTCTCTTTAAATTCATCAGAACTTTTGGCATAACATCTTCAATTGCTTTGATCAATGCATCTTCAGAACCTGTAATCACTTATAAAATAGAAGCTACAAAACAAGTAATCTTCATTAGCATTTATCTTGCAAATATAAATTCTTATATTCTATCAGATTCATCTTCATCATGTCACAAATTTCATCATAAGAAATTCATAGTGGTTATAATTATCATAAATAATGCATTCTTAATTTTTTTAAATAGGTTTTTCAACCTATGAAACAAAGTTCATAAAATTTAGGAAAAATCAAAATGTTCAAAGTTTTTAACTTGTATCTTTATAAATGAGCATCATTTTTTTTATATCAATGAAAAATTCATATCTGGATTATAAAAGTTCCTCTTACTCATCATATGGTATATCAATAAAATCATCCTCATATTGTAACATTTTTTTCATGTTCTTCATATTTATCATGATCATATTTATATCATATATAGTATATCATCATAATTGTTGTAAACAAAGATCATTTTGTGCAAAATATGCATCATAATAATATTCTTCATAATTGTTCTTCATAATAGATTTCTTCTTATTTGTGAAAGAAAAAAAATCATAAATTTATCATAAGTTTAGGAAATGACAAGCATATTGATCAAAATCATTTGCAAGCATAATTACAAACATGTTTTTGTTTAATTTGAAACAAACTTTGTGTTTTCATATTTTAGAATTCTTTTGATTAAACAAATCGTAATGTAAACTTAATCATAAGTTTGTAATTAGCTTTTCAAACATTAAAACTAAGCAATTTAGGTATATGTTTCTCAATTTTTAGGAAAACAGCATATATGCAGCAAGCAAAATCAAAATTTGAAATGTTTTATCTTCAATAAACAATTCCATCACAATAAAACTATTCACTTAAATTCTTCTCCTTTTTCTTACCTTTAGATGAGTTTTTGATATTATTTTCAATCTTCCATATGGCTTCTTGTACCCATTTTCCCATATTCTTGTCATGTTCTGATTGAAGTTGAAGATTTTCGTCTTCAGATGTTTGTACTATTCTTTCATCATTTTTATTTTGATCACATTTATTGTCAATTTCTATGACTTTAGGTTCTGTTTTAACCGCCTGTATATCTATATTTCCATCAATTGATTGTTCATTTTCATCATCTTTTATCTTTACATCTTCTTCTTTCTTAAACTTTTTCAATGTATCTTGATCCTTAGATTTAATTTGAAGATCAATGTTATTCATAGATTTAGGTTTAATAAGGTTTTGATCATTGTCCAAACATTCACATTTAGGCACAATCTTGGTGTTCATAGAATGTAATTGACATACATTGCTTTTCTCCTTATGACTCTTAGGTTTCCATTGTTTTTGAAGTTTGGTTTTAGGACTAAATTTTTCTTGGTCAAAATAGTCTATCATTCCTCCTCTACCTAAGTTTAATCTCAATGGTAGATGCGTTTGATAATCACATATTTTCTGTTCACTTTCTAATACCAATTGTTGGCTACATGCTTTCTCATAGGCCATACAATTCCCATAAGTATGACCTAGTTGGTCACACCAGAAGCATCTTACAGTTCTCTTCGGTCTTTGATATAAAGCCTTAGGATCAACTTTTCTATGATTGGGTAAAGGATTTTAGTCAATAGAATACATAGATCTACTTTGAACTCGTACTTGATATCTATCTTTGCATTCACATGTAGCACTTTTGTGTATTTGATTGTTTAACCTTTCAATGTTCTCTTTTAAACTTGCAATTTCATGACCAATCGTTTTGAATGATGAAATTTCTTTTACATGATTTGCTATTGTTTCCATATTTTCATTCAAATTTGAGAGTTCATAATGAAGAATTCCTTCTAAATTCCTAAACTCGTGATCAAATTGAGTATCTATTGACTTAAGATTTGCATTAAAATCAGATACTACTGTAGTTAAGATTGAAAGAAACGAGTTTAAGGACTCAAACTTGGAATTAAGCTTTAAATCTATAGATGAAATTAATCATGCTTCCATATCATGCAGAAGATTCTCTACATTAGATGTCATTTTCATTTAATTATGTGCAAGCAAAAAGAATCCAAATATAAATACCTGGAATCTGAATCGAAGAAGAGGCTTAAAGAGTGACTTGTGTATAAGTTTATACAATTTTTAATAGAATCAAAATCTAATACATCAGTTGCTAATGGATGATTGTGCAAACGTTCTTGCTTCTAATGTCGATGAAAAGGGGTGGCGAGATGAGGATAGCTACTTGCCACTCTTCGTGGAGGCGCTCAATTCCCTAGGGAACAGCCCTCAACACCTAGAAGAGTGCAAGGAGTCAAAGACAAAGCCACTGCTCCCACGGATGAAGAAGCTTCTGCAATCCAACCTGTCGATATCATGTATGCACATGCACGAAAAATTTAAATTTTATACCTGAGCTGCAAGGCCGTTTGTTCACGTCGGGTTCACCAAATGTCGGCGCGGAAGCGACGGTGGGTGGATCAGGCCAACCGCCAAAAAATACGGCGCACGCCGGGTGCTTGGAGCAAACTCAGGTGCATAAAAACTCAGAGAGCAAATATTAGTGGTACTGAAGATCATTCATAATTAAGTCTTAAAACATTCATAAGGTTCAAACTCGCGGACTTCGAAAGTGTTGGTGGTAATACGTACTTTATCCTTTTGTCAAAGTAAATGAATTGATCAAGTCAGAAACTCAAAGAAATGATTCATAAATTCAAACCTGTTAAAATCATCATCCATAAAATGCTTATTTTCAATCGAAACAAGAAACAAGGGTTTCGTTATATATTCAACGTATGAATTTATCAGACATGGATTCAGAATATGAACAATAGCTATTTAACGCAACCAACAAGGAAAAGTGCTTTACTATTGACCTGCAATACTTATTGGATTCAATAACATTCAACAAAGTAAGTAATCAAAATATATAATGAGTGACTCAGATACCAAACTTCTCTGGACCGATTATGAATAAAAGGTAATATTGTATGTGACACAAATTACCATACATATGTTTTCTGCAAATAGATCATGCTCTGCTACCTGAAAATGTGAGATGTTAAGACATCGAGCAAGTTGTTTGAATAAAGGAACCATGCACCGTTGAAATTCAGTTGGCTGAGTTAACTCCAAACTTCCTCCACCTCACCCAGCAAAATCAATTCCTTCTGACTATTCGTCAAAGGCCAGCACTTCAGTAGACCTTTGATTACTGTATCTGCCAGTTTAAAGTCTTTCTCCACGAATTGCGTAATGCAATACGTTAACTGCTGATGGTACATGGGTAAACATTTGGGTTTATGGAGCGGAATAAGAGTTCTGACAAGAAAAAGCTTGTGCTCCTCCTTCAGTGGGAGGGCAAACCCATTTATGATACTTCATAAAACGCCAGTATGATCAACATACAGTGAAACGCCCAGTAAAATTGTTCTAAATTCCAGGAGAATGAAAGAGCTTTGATTGGAATAGTAGAATAAGAAAGAGCGTGCACATGAACTTGAAAGTCAAACTACTGTTTTATCATCAAGCATACCCTACACAGAGATGAATTTTGGCACGCTACTGCTTTGCATGTATACAGAATCAAAGCTTACACAGGAACTGGCCTTCTACGATGAACCATGTCTTTATACATAAGGTTTCCAAAGATTTCCACCCACTTCATAGACCCTTGCACTTGTAAAGGTCTTTAAACATAGGGATTCCCTCCACGTCCACCAGTTTTTGCATTCCTAAAAGCACAACAGTCCACAGAATATACGATGATTAGCAAAACAAGCATAGCAATGTTCACTACTGCAATTTTGTGCCAGTCACTTGTGATGCCCTCCATGAAATAGAGCGCGCAAATTATATAACTCATTAGAGTCTCAATTCCTCAGCGCATTTCCTCTTTCCAGATCTACAGAACTGCAACTGTGAGGTTGCCGAACAAACTTTTGGTTACTGTTGCAGTGTTAAAGGCCAGATTGCTCCTAATCAACCTCTAGAATGATAAATTTCTTCAGTATCTACACACATCACTTCCGTCATCAATCAAAATCTCAATCAAATTGGTCAGCTAATTGAACTTCCGCATCATCCTTCCCCCAAAACTCCGATCAGCATCATCCCTGTTTATGGATTTTCCCATAAAACGTGAAGTGGCCTTTAGTAGCGCACCTCCTCATGAGCTCTTCCACAGATTCAATCGCCGCCCCCCCATTGAAGCCAGCCTCCCATTAATCCTCTCTTGCCCGAACAGAAGTTCGATGGCCTTTCCTTTTTTTTCTCCCTGTCAGTTGTGAACCAAAATCGACATTTAACGTAGCTCCTCCCTTTTGTCGTCCCCTTTTTCTGCGCAACAGCCCGTCCTTCTTTTTTTTTTATTAGCCATCCTATTTGTTTTCTTTTTTATCTCTTGTACATCGGCTGTGCCTCTCCTGTCAATCGAACATGTCGCCTCCACTCCTTTTGTCCATGCGACCGTGTTTTGCTCCCCTTCTACTGCGATACAATCATTGATTCTATTACTTGTAAAGCAAGCTCTCTTATATCATCTTGCCCAAATTTTCCTTTGATAAGAGAGTCCATTGTTCTCTCTGTAATTGTATTTGCATTGGTATTGCACAGTTCGTTTTGATGTCTTCCTTCATTGTCCTAAATGTTTGGTTCTGAAGCAAGTAGAAGCGAGAGTAGAGATAAGAATCT
Source organism: Ceratopteris richardii (assembly GCA_020310875.1). Taxonomy (NCBI): domain Eukaryota; kingdom Viridiplantae; phylum Streptophyta; class Polypodiopsida; order Polypodiales; family Pteridaceae; genus Ceratopteris; species Ceratopteris richardii. Next base: position 75,160,761 of record CM035442.1, read on the forward strand.
CTCCTCAAGGTGAAGGCTCCATGAGTGTATCCTTAGCCTGAGTTCTTAGTATCAAGATCCAAAACAAATAGGACAACTGCATGATCCTAAGGCATCTTGAACCTCCGAATATATAGCTCATCTTGTATTGCATCCTTTGAATTTGGTTCTGCTTCATCAAGAGTAGAGATGAGAATCTCTACGACACCGGTTCTTGTCTTGTTCCTTGTTCCAGTCTTGTCTAGTCTAGTTCTTAGACATCATGTCTTGTCCTCTTGTAATCTCGTAGTACGAGATCTTGTCGAGTTATTTCTTGTATCTAGTTCATCTCCTCGAAGGGAGTTCTTGTAATCTAGATATCTTGTTCCATGCGTACGATCCTGGGTTATGGGATCTCCTATACCATCTCTAGTCCAGTTTTCCATACCTATAGGTTCTGGATTGTGGGACGTATTGTATCAGTTACGTATTCCTGTATCATTTTCCCTACGTGGGTGCTCTTGTAATCAGAAGTGTATTTCCGAAATCTTGTCTAGTGTAGTTAGAGAGCACAATCTAGTGCTCCCCTAACATTTTGGCAAGACTAGCTTCTATCCAAGACCAGGCATCATGGAGAATGCTTATGAACATATTGTAGCATCACTTCAGAGTCTCCAACAACAAGTCAAAGACTTAACTTATCGACAGACACAAGTCAAGATGGGAGATCTAGTACATGTAGGTGCACTCCAAGAATTACAAGAACAAATCGGGAGTCTTCAGACAAATCAAGGGAGTATGCAAGTAAATCAACAACCTAGTACATCCTTCATGAGAGAATCCAAGATCTCCATGCCAAAAAAGTTTGATGGGGATCGCATGAAGTTTCACAGATTTCTCCTGCAAGTTAAATTGTACATTCGTATGCAACATGATAGATACCCTGATGAGGCATCCAAGGTTGGCTTTATTGGAACCTTGCTTTGTGGATAAGCATTATCATGGTTTTCCCCAATCTTGGAGAAAAACATGGCAGTACTTCAGGACTATGAGGGGTTTCTTCGAGAACTCACCACCACATTTGGAGATGCAGACACAAGTCGAGCGGCAGAAACAAAACTTTAGAAGCTATGTCAAGGTAACCGCACTGCCTCTATCTATGCATCAAAATTTAGGCAGTTGATATGTGATCTCACATGGCATGAAGATTATTTCATAAGCCAATTTAGATAGGGTTTAAGAGATGATGTGAAGGACCTTTTGCTCACGATGCCAGAGGTTAAGACATTGAATGAATACATCATGCAAGCTATTCAATGTGACAACCGAATTTTTGAAAGGAAACAAGAAAAACAAGTGAAAGGAAGACCTCGCCAATGGAAGCCTTTCCAAGCCACTCCTAAAGATGAGTCTATGTGTGAACCTATGCAAATAGATGTAACTAGGTTAAGGCGACAGAATTTCATCGCTATAAAATTGCAACATGCATCGTAATTAGCGTCGCGTGCGGACCGTCGATTAAACGACGAAGTGAACGACGTTTTTTGCGACTTGTGACGTGACGAGGCTGCGATGCTCCCATACAGCATCGCTAACACGACGCTTTTAAAGAGCGTCGCATAAGCGATGCTCTTTTGTGTCGCATAGGCGATGTTTGCCGTCGCATAAGCGACGCTAAAAAGATGTGGCTTATGCGACGACGAGTAGCATCGCTTACACGATGGTCTGTTGACGGACAAAAATTAAAACGTTGGAGGCTCTTCGATCGGCATTTTCATGCATCCGATCGAAGAGCTCTCCAATGTTCGCAATTGCGCTGCGCTTATGAGCTGAAGCAAGTATATGCAGAATAGTTGTTTTGCCTAAGCTCTCTCTTATTGTCTCCCTTTGTCTCTGTTTCTCTCTTTCTACATCTTTCTCTCTTTGAATTATCTCTCTCTCTCTCTCTCTCTCTCTCTCTCTCTTTATTGCAGGTTATTCAAGAAGCTAACCAAGCAAAAAGTATGGCTAACTATTGTAAGTACAATTTCTATTCTTTGTATATCATTTGAATTGTGTTATTTTCATTAGATAGCATACTCACACTTATTGATATGCACTTTTACACTTATACATGATGAAGATGCAGTTTCACACATATACACATGCACATACACACACATATATACACACAGATACATGTGCACATACACTTAGATATACACACATATACACATGCATATGCACAAACATTTCTACAACCACATAAAAAGATTTACATGCATGCATTATTGCATATATATATATATATATATATATATACATACACACATTAACATATACGCAAATACATGTATATGCACATCCACATGCATGCACATTCAAATGCATGCACATGGATGCAAATGGAAATGCATCCGCATGTGTGAAATGCATCCACATACACATGCATGTTTCATACATATACACATGCATATACATACATTATACACATATATACACATATATACACATATATATGCACATACGTACACACACATATACACATGCACACACACATGCACATACCTACATATACACATATACATGCACATACACACATATACACATAGAGTTACACATATACATGCACATACATATACACACATATACACATGCACATGCACATACTCATACACACATATACACTTACACATGCACATGCACATACTCATACACACATATACACTTACACATGCACATGCACATACTCATACACACATATACACTTACACATGCACATGCACATACATACATATACACACACATACACATACACATACATACATATACACACACATACATATACACTTAGGTACACACATATGAATGAATTATATAATTAAAGTATTAAAACACATATACACATGCACACACACATGCACATACCTACATATACACATATACATGCACATACACACATATACATATACATGCATATACATATACATGCATATACATATACACACACATACACATGCACATGCACATACTCATACACACATATACACTTATACATGCACCTGCACATACATACATATACACACACATACACATGCACATACATACATATACACTTAGGTACACACATATGAATGAATTATATAATTAAAGTATTAAAACACATATACACATGCACATACCTACATATACACATATACATGCACATACACACATATACACATAGAGTTACACATATACATGCACATACATATACACACACATACACATGCACATGCACATACTCATACACACATATACACTTACACATGCACATGCACATACATACATATACACACACATACACATGCACATACATACATATACACTACATACATATACACTTAGGTACACACATATGAATGAATTATATAATTAAAGTATTAAAACACATGCTTAATATAAACAATAATAACAATCAATAGAACAAAACTCTTCATTACTTAATACCATACACATAATTCAAAACATAATTGAAATGAAAAATATATAGATAATATATATATATATATATATATATATATATATATATATATATATATATATATATATATATATATATATATATATATATATATATATATATATATATCAATGTAAATACATATAATCCAATGTCATAATCAACTAAAATCCTAATCATCATCATCATGATCATCATCATCATCAGCAATATCTTGATCATCCTGATCTTCCTCATCCTCATCGTCATGATCACCCTGTGATGATCGAGATTGTCCCTCCTGTGTCTGTCTCTCCACCTCATCCATATTTGTCTCTCCATAATACTCCTATATTACATATAACAAACATAAATAAATAAAACAATTAAACCATTCATAAAAATAAAATAATTATATAAAATTTAAAAATACTCACAAAGGCATCAGGATGATCTTGCATATACTCGCTCAAACGTCGATATCCAAAATGTGTAGCATACTCGATCTCATCTTTCGTAGGATATCGGCCATAATCCTTCCGCTGCAATGAAACAAATAAAAAACATTAGTTACTTGCATCTTAACTAAAATAAAAAATATACTCACAATAACACATATACTTACAAATGTAGCTACAAAACCATTATGGCCCATTTGGACTAGGTGCGATGTGTCGCCCGACTCCACTCTCTTCTTTGCAGCAGCCTGTTTATTCAAGAAAAAAATACATAAATTAGATGTAAAAAATTACTAAAATATATAAAAATTATAAATATAAACTATTAATTTGTGTACCTTCTGCTGAGGAAATGACTCCTGAAGACGTAGCTATCTACGAAAAAACTGCCACGACTCAGGTGGTATGTTAGCTCGCCTCTTATTTTTTGACCATACAATATCTCCTGTTAATTTAATCTCAAACAGAAACAAAAATCAGAATACATACACATATATACACACACATACACATACCCACATACACATATACATGCAAACATATACGCATATATATATGTATACATATACACATATACATACATATAACATAAACACACATATACATATCCACATATATACGTACACACACATGCATGCATATACATTCATTCATACAAAATACATGCATTTATCCCACAATAATGTGTATTTGTGTATATGTGAATATATGTGTATGTGTAAATGTGTATATGGGAATATGTGTGTATGTGTAAATATATATATGTGAATTTTTTGTGTATGTAGATAATCAGATTATTAATATCAAATACCATTATTTGTAGATTCTGATCAATCAGATGGAACTCCACCACCATCTCCTCATCGTGCAACGACTTTATACTGTAAGTATATCAAACATTTAATTTTAAATATATCTGATGGATACATAACTTTTTTTTTTTGTTTCTTATTATGTGCAGATTCTGATCAATCAGAGGGTACTCCACCACCTACAACCCATGCAACGACTTCACATGTGTCCTCCGATAGGAATTATGATGAATTTTACTATGAAGAGCATATTATATGTTGGTGTAACTCTTGTTATGGCACGTATCGAAGACCACGATTGGAATGTATTGAACATGAGGCAGAGTATGGTACTTTTGAGCGTGCACCATCACCTAGTCAACGTGATAATGCTTGGGTATGTATTTTCTATATATATATTAATGTCATTATTTTATTTAAAAACCATATATAAAATCAAATTATTGTTGATATACAGAAGACCTTACACACATGGAAATATAGCAGGTTTAATAAATAGTAGTCGAGGGTTACATAATAGTTCAAGGACTAATTGCACATTTGAGGAGCGTGAAAATAGTCATGAATCACCATACATGAGTAGAGATGTATCAAGATACATAGTTGTCAATGCTATTACTACATTACATGCTGGTGATGAACTATTAGTGAATTATGGATGGCATAGACCTCCAAGAGCACCTTTTAGCTAGAGAGAATAAAAATTTTCTATCCATATTTAATAAGTTATATACTTAATTTTACATTTAAAGTTTACTTTTTATTCATTTATGGAATACTAATGAATTTTATTTATATGTGTAGATTCCAACGTATGATGTTGATGATATTCCTCCATAACATTCACAATTACCAGTAAGACCTCATTTATCAAAAGCTTCCATGAGGAGGCTACACAAAACTGATCCTGTGCAATATGCAAAGTTGAAAGATCTATATTCAAAAGACGATAAAGTACAAGATTTGTGTGACAATGATGAAGATGATGGCATGGCAAATTTTATTGAGGATTGGTATCAAAATGACAGTGAGAGCATTGATATTTCTAAAAATGAGAAATATCTTCGAGAGGAATGTCTAAATCATGTATATGAAGGAAGTCGTTTGACACGACTAAGTGCGAGCTTACTTATTCTCAACCTTCAAAATCGTTTTGGATGGAGTAATGTATCTGTTTCGACACTATTAAGGTATAATATTCAATTTTCTATCTATTTATATACATATGCATAAATATATATATATAAATACATGCAGGTTTTTATTCTTACTTTAGATAAGGTAAGAACAAGAACTTGAATTCAATGGACACTTTTTGTCCGTGCATCTTTTAAAACTATTAATGCATCGTTCAAAATATTTGCAAAAAATTTGATTGTTTGGATGGCAGGATACGATTGTTTGTTTTGGAGGATATGAAGTATGTACCTTCATTGAATGATTTGTCGATTCTATCATGTGTTCAGTTTGAAAGTGTGAGAAACGGATTTATAATTGCTATTCAAAGAATTTGGCACTGTTTATAGGCCATACAATGGTACGTGACCTGGATGAATTGCATGCACAGAGGTTACTCAAGATAGAGCAATCTGATTATAATGGACTAGTGCCAGCAGGATTCCTGGGGTATGCAGTAAACCTCTTGCATGTCAATGATGAGCATCTGAACTTTAGGATACAAAGTGGAAATCATGGTGGCTTGAGAGGATCACTTTTATACAGCTTGTTGAAAAAACTTCAGTGTCATAAACCTGAAGTTCTTTGAACAAGCTGTATAAAAGTGATCCTCTCAAGCCACCATGATTTTCACTTTGTATCCTAAAGTTCATATGCTCATCATTGACATGCAAGAGGTTTACTGCATACCCTAGGAATCTTGCTGGTACTAGTCCCTTATAATCAGGTTGCTCTATCTTGAGTAACCTTTGTGCATGCGATTCATCCAGATCACCATCGTATGGCCTATAAACAGTGCCAAATTCTTTGAATAGCAATTATAAACCCGCTTCTCACACTTTCAAACTAAACATATGATAGAATCGACAAATCATTCAATGAAGGTACATATTTCATATCCTCCAAAACAAACAATCGTATCCTACCATCCAAAACAATCAAATTTTGCGCGAATATTTTGAAAGATGCACATAGGCATACACATATATAAAATTATATGCATATATATATGTATATTTATTTATTTACTTTTTTTAATATATCTTTTTTTTATAAACTTACAGGTTATTAAAGTTTTTACCAAGTCAAAATATTCTTCCTACCTCACATGATGAAATGAATAAGATAATCAACAATCTTGGTATAGATTATCAATGTATACATGCATGTCCTAACGATTGTATTTTATATAGAGGTGAATATGTAGACTCTTTGACATGTCCCAAATGTCAATCTCCTCGATATAAGGGCGAAGAAGGTAAAAACCCAAAAAAGGTATTGAGACATTTTCCATTGGCTCCACGGATTAGACATATGTTTCAAAGCCCCGAATTATCAAAGCTTTTGACTTGGGGACATGATCACAAAAGTACTGATGGAATAATCAGAATTCCTCATGATAGTGTTGCTTTTCAGCATATTGATTCTACATGGCCTGAATTTGCACAAAATCCACATAATCTAAAGTTAGGAGTTGCATTAGATGGGGTTAATCCATTCTCCATGAAATCCAGTAAATGGTCAACATGGCCAGTGGTAGTCATAAACTACAATCTTCCGCCATATCTTAGCATTAAAAAGGAACATTTAATGCTTTCACTTTTAATCCCAGGCAAAAGACAAGTTAAAGATATGAATATATATCTTGCTCCTCTCATTGACAATCTTCAAGAGTTATGGAGAGGTATTAATGTCATTGATGTATCGAAAAGCATCAATGAAAGACATATTACGGTTGGTGGTATTGTGGCTTGGACTATTCACGATTTTCTAGGATATGGTGTTTGTTCAGGTATTGATGTAATTTTTTTATTCAATATGCATGTAAATAAATATGATTTAATCTAATTATATTTTTTTAGGGTTATAAAGCTTCTCCATATTGTGCTGATTGGTTGAGATCAATCTATGTAAGAATCTCAACAAAAATATTTATCTTCGACATCGACGATTCTTGCTTGATGATCATCCATTAAGATCTAAAAGAGAAGCGATACATTTTAATGGAAAGCTTGAAACAGGTCAGCGTCCAAAACCTATGACGCCTATGGATTGGTATAAAAAATGGACAGATGGACCTTTGATAGATCCAGAAGCAGAAATCTTCTGTGATGATTCGGATAATGAGTATGTGAACAGAGGTAAAGGAAAATTGGCACTCGCAGAGAACATATCAATATGGTATTCTTTGGAGTATTGGAAAGAGTTAAAAGTATGTCATCTTCTTGATCCTATGCATATATTCAAAAATATTGGTTATTCACTATGGCAGCATCTTCTTGGACTAAAAGATACCACAACATCAAGGAATGATTTGAAAGATCAAAAATCCAAACCAAAGTTATGGCCAGTTTTTGATAGACGTCGACAAGAAACGACTTATGCACCTGCTCCTTGGGTACTTACAACAAAAGAGATACAGACTATCAACAATAGAATTCAATTGATTAAGACTCCTATAGGATATGGAGCATCTTTTCAAAACATGTTTACTATGGATGATAAGAGCTTATCTGGGTTAAAGACCCATGACTGGCATAACTTTTTGAAACATATTTTACCTTTGGTTATCGATGGATGTACAACGAAAGGAGTACGAGATGTGATCTATCGTCTTGGATCACTTATAAGGTAATTATGATACTTTTATATTTAATATGTATGAATATTGGATATCTTTTATTTTTTAATTAACTTCTTTATAATTGTTTTTATGATATTTATAGGTGGATTACATCCAAAGAGATTGACAAAAACTCAATCCCACAAAAAAAACGTGAATGCAAAGAGCTACTATGTTTGATGGAGAAAGAACTTCCCACTTCGTTTTTTGATATTCAGGTTCATTTATTAGTCCATCTTGTAGATGAAATAGAGATTGCAGGTGTTCTCAACACTCGATGGATGTTTTGAGTCGAGCGATTTATGGGAGTATTAAAAGGTTATGTGCGACAAAGAGCGAAACCAAAAGGATCCATGGCAAAGAGTTGGATGCTTGAAGAGTGCATGTATTACGTTAGTGAGTACCTTGAAAGAGTTCATGAAGAAGCTCCACGTGCATGGACCAACGAGTCTTCTTCAAAAATAACAGATGAGGTATTATCAGGTAAGGGGGTTCCATTCTTATTTACATTTCAAGAAAAAAATGATGTTTCTACTTTTGTAGCATATAATAGCGAATGCATGCAAGCATTCCTTAGCGAGTACAAGGAACTTCAAAATCTTCCAAGTAAAAGGTGAAAAAACAACAGATTTAGACGTAATCTTGATAATAATGAGATTACAGATATATCTTCTTTCACGAATTGGCTATATAGTCGTTTGCAATGCGCCAACGCAAATAATGAAGAAATTTCAGATGAGCAAAGAGAGTTAATGATAGGTTGTGAACGAAAGGTAATTTTATTAAAATAATATTTTATTTTTTTCATATATGTATGTTAGTTTCTATTTACTAATTGAATTTATTTTGCAAGCTCGAATGTTCACTAACATGTGGGCTTTTGGACAGCATATTAGAATCAAAGCCATTGATTCTTTATGTAAAACAGAGGATTCTAGTATTGTTGCTTCTTTCAAGCAACTATCACGTGCTAGCTCAAAAGACACGAACCTTATAGATAGCGAACTTGGTTACGTAGGAACTATTGTTGGTATCTACGAAATTTCATTGTGTACATTCAAATAGGTGTAAAAAAAGTTTATATTTTTTTTATAGAGTTAGTTATTTTTTTAAGCACCTAATAATGGGTTTTTGTTGTTATATATTTTGATAGGTCATTTTGAAGGTTGACTGGTTTCGAGCGGAGTATAAAGGTAGTAATTCCACATTAAGAAAGGAATTATCGGGGTTTTGGGCAATTGATTCTTCCAAGGTAATGCGATCTACTAAAGAACCATATATTCTTCCTAGGCATATTGAACAAGCATTTTTTTATAAAAACCCAGATGCTCAGGTAGGTCATTGTTTGAACAGTTTATTGTTAGAGAGATCGAAGAAAGTCCTCTTGATGATTCAGCATCAGATACTGATACATCAACATCTGAAATAGAAATTAGAATCATTATACATGATAATGATACTAATCTTTTTTATGAAGAGGATAATTCTCTACATGCTGATTCTACTGATGAGGAAGAGGAATTACCAGAAATAGATATTAATCCATCAATAGATGATGTGATTCATGAGAACATAGATTTAACAATAGAAGAAATAAATGAAATCAATAAGGATAATGAAGATGAGACTATATTGATGTCTTACCAAAATGATGGCAATAATGAAAACATATGAGCAGATTAGATAGTAAATTCTACTCTAGTTATCGATCAACAACTTGAAGCTTCTGAATGGATATCAGATAATAGATTTTTTTATTAACTTGAATAACGATGAATCCTACTAGAGAGATGAAATCATGTTCTTCTAAGTTAGAACATGAAGCTCGGGGGTATGCCTAATTATTTTATATATAGCTTTATCTTCGAGGAGCAAATTTTTATCATGTATGTATGCATATGTGTGTATTCATGTGTATTATATGTATACATATGTTAGTATGCATATATATGTATTTCATGTATATGTATGTGTTTGCATGTGTGTGATATATGTATACATGTGTTAAATATGCATATGTGTATATATGCATATGCATTTATGTAAAATATTCATGTATTCATGTAATATATGCAAGTGTTTATAATTGTGTACATGTATATATGTATATGTGTCTATGTGTAAATATATACATGTAAATATGTATTCATGTATATATATGTTTATGTGTGCATGTAGGCATGTATATGTGATGTGTACATGTATATATGTATATATGTCTATGTGTAAATGTGTACATGTAAATATGTTAGTATGTATATATATATATTTATGTGTGCATTTAGGCATGTATGTGTGATGCATAATATATCTACTCCATTTTATATTTATGTATCCTATCTACATGATGTGTATATATCTTTATATATATTATGATCCTCGTTGATTTGAGTAGCTATATATAGAGGCATAAGGTTGGGAGGAGAGACATCTCTCTAGTAGGACGTCGGAGGAATAGATGCAATGTGTACATATACTTCAAACATATGGCTAAAAGGTTGAATTAGAGTTTTTAAATTAGGAGTTTTAAAACCCTAATATCGAAATTAGTGTTTTCAATTTAGGATTTTTGAAATAGGATTTATTTATTTATTTATTTATTTATGTGTATGCATGTGTTGTGTATGTATGTGTATCTATATGTGCATATGTATGTGTATCTATATGTGCATATGCATGTGTTGTGTGTGTATGTATGCATGTGTATATGTATACATGCATGTAAATATGATTATATGAGTCTATGTGTGTGTACATATGATTATGCATGTGTATGTGTATGTGAGTATGTGTACGTGTATGTGAGTATGTATATGTGTCTATGTGTATTCATTATATGTGTGTAACTGCATGCATGTGTATGTGTGTGTAAAATGTGCATGTATGTGTGTGTATGTATAAATGTGCATGTATATGTATATGTGTGTAAATGTGCATGTATGATGTATGTGTGTGTGTATGCGTGTATTTATACCTCTAGTCTCACTCTTTTTTTTTTCTCTCTCTCTCTCTCTCTCTCATATACATACGTACATGCATAAACACACATACTCATATCCACATATATATATAGATAAAAGCAGTGCATACCGTGCATTATCGCGACGATGAGCCATAAGTGTCCGCATCTCTTTTAGACACCACTTAAGCGACCATCCTCTCCCAAACTCTGTCTCAAGTGAACTAAGTACGTATTTTTTATCCCTCTCATCATGCTCACTACAAAAAAAAACATAATGTAAATAAAACATAAGATATTTATTTCAATTTTTATGTAAAATTTTTACTTACTTCCACGGTAAGTGGACAAAGCGCAGGTAAGAGTCGCATAGTGCCCGCATCCTTCTCTTGAACTCCAATCCATTCCCTATGTACACAATGTTCCTCTCTGGCTCTATATTGCACTCTACTCACAAGGTGCCTATGCATGTCCTCATAGGCAACTCTGCTCTGCTATCACGTGCTGGAGGTGGTATAGGTGTCTTGAAAATAGATAGATAAAAATAAATAAAAATATGTGTTATAATATCATTAAAAAAGTTTATGAAAAAAAAAACATACCTATGAGTAGATAGCTCTCTTCCTGCATGTGGAGCCGCAGAAGAGCCCTCGTCTGATTGTTGGGTAAGCATCTGGATCGTATAGTCCAGCTCCTCATCAGACATCTCTGAGTAATCACGCATTATGGCCCCTAGAGTATCAGACGGAACTCTTGCTCTCATAAGACTTTTTATGAGAGTGAGTTTCGCCTTTCTCTCTCTACTGGGATCCATAATACCTAACATATAAAACAAAATGGTTAGAAATCAATATATATATATGTACATATGTATGTGTGTATGCATTAAGTATGTGTATGTATGCATGTGTGTGTATGTATGTGCGTGTATGTGTGTGTATGTGTGTATGCGTGTATGTGTGTGTATGCATCATTATGTGTGTATGTGTCTATGTGTGTATGTGTGTGTGTATATGTGTGTGTGTATGTGTGTGTGTCTATGTGTATGTGTGTGCATCTATGAGTGTGTATGTGTTTATGTGTGTGTATGTGTCTATGTGTGTGTATGTGTGTATGTGTATGTGTGTATGTGTATGCATGTATGTATGCATATGTGTGTATGTGTGTGT